>OY755186.1:600000-982413 GCA_963576735.1 Bedellia somnulentella
CTCCGTTATTATTCTCACTGACTCATTAGTGTTGGACAAAGATTTGAAAGTCGCAGAAGTCATTCTTGGAATGTTTAAATCAGTTTGTCAATTCGGTGTTCCCGTCATGAAATGAGTTAGTAATTCAGGTTACAAACTTTATTACATTATATATATTTGTTTTTTTAAACTACGGTAAATTGAAAAAAAAAGATTTGCAATTCAGTAACTTTTAGTAATATTCTTTAAATTATACTCATACCGTCGTAGTTTCAAAATGACGTAAGTATAATGATATAAAGAAAATTAATTAAGAGAAAGTATTTGTTTGTGTGTGTATATATATAAAAATAATACAATACACATACAATGTAGGGGGTGGCCCACTAGTCATGTATAAATATGACAAATATCATAAAGAAGAGAAATAAGTTGAAGTACAAAAAGACTTTGTAAGGGATAAGGTCACCAACCCATTCAACTAAGCAATTTTCTATTCAACGTCTAAAAATTGCTGACAAAATCTACCCTTTTTTGGATTATAGCCACGAGGCCCAGCCTGTACGTCGGTAAAGGAAACGTCACTTCTATATACACTTAGATAGTCTTTGTTAGATGTATGATTTTATGGTGTATAATTATTACAACTCTTTGTTTATATCTGTTGCGAAAACTTTCCGTTTAATTATATTTCATTTATATTCACATATTCCAATTATTGCCTATTGTATATAACGATTATTATCTTACCTTTTTTAGGGCACATACAAAAGCGTAAATAATGCGAGAGTATGTGAAAAGCGTGGACACTAACTCAAACCTTGTGTAAGCGGTTAGAAGCCTTCGAAATGTGGATCCACAGAAGAATGTTGAAAATATCCTGGACGGATAGAGTAAGAAACGAACAGAGAATCCACAAAGCTTTGGAGTAGCTGAAAATTATAAAGATTAAGTTTTGAATTTGCATGATTGAAAAATTCTGACATGTTTTAATATTGTGTTAAAATTTTATTTTTTATAGTTTAATTAGTAGGTTTTAGAAAGTTGTTTTTCAAATTGTAAAATTATTTTAAGGCAGCTGAACTTGCTACCATTGCAGTGCCCTTGCAGGGCTCATGTTACGGCTACTCCTTTTTTGTACCATCTCTGTTGATATACCACATGAAGCAATGAATAAATGATTATAATTATGATTATAGTATATAACTTGACTTATACTAGTTTAAACACTACTTGTACTACCTATGCAGGGAAAAGATATGGTAGGGCTAGGGCCGATAAAACAGGGCTTCATGAAGCAAATACTTTAAATATTTCATTGACCTTAATAAACCCAACGCTATCCGATAGCAACATCATGTTCTACATTCCGAAATAAGAAAACACTACAAATTCCGAAAATCTGTCACTGAATTAAAATGTTAATATATCAAAAGCAGGTGTCTTTTCAATCTTTCCTTTCAGAATTTGTGTCTCATTAATTCCCTGTCATGTTTATAGCTGTAGGTTCATTCTTCCGTCACTCTTGATGTAAAAATTAGAATTAATATCAAAGAATTAGGTGGCTCGGTTACTGAGATCGCACTGAAGCCCTGACAGTCCCTTCTATTCTGATATTGGCACGTCTATTCGTGACTCTGAACTCATTAGGTTGAGACGCTTTCAGATCATGACGGTTCAAGAAATTTTGACATTTGGGACTCATTGTTCATACTTTTTACTTTTGCCGTGTAGTGTCGATTTTGCCGTGTAGTGTCGGTTTAGAATAGCACCACCCCGTTTCTACCGATGGGTGTACGTAAGAGGCGACTAACGGTATTGGGGCTTTTAAGGGATTTCTGGGCGATGCGGTTGGAGACCTATCACCAACAACCTCTACTTTACCATCTTTTCCCCAATGAACTTTCCAAAAGTGGCTGAGGATTTTTTAATTGCTTAGCTCTGGCTACCCCTTCTAGGGATTTATAGCCGTGAGTATATGTATGTATGTATGTACTTTTACAGTCTTAAGTAACAATATATTTTGTTAATTTATGGTTTGATTTACTTTAATAGCCAAATGTGTAAAAACAGTGCTAATTAATGATTTAACTGACCATTGCATTCACACTGAAAAAGTCAGTATAATTGTGTTTAATGATCACTCGAAAATTTATCACCGGGCGTATAGACTACCGAGTTTTTGGTGGAAACTCACCCCAATCATGTCCCGGACATTAAAATTTTATTTAAATGTTTTTCTTTATATTATAAAAGTACACGAAAGTTCAAGTTAAAAGTGGCAATCGTTAGACTTTGCCTTTCTTAATAGGAATTATTTATGTGTGTGTATGTATGTATGTATGTATGAAGATATGTAATGAAACGCCTTATAAATGAACCACCACCCACCAACCAATGACTTAAAGAGAGCAAGAAAGAACACGAATTAAGATTTAAGTAAAACCTATTCCATGATTTTAGCTCTATCGAAAAGACAATCTTGTTTATCACCAATTTCTCAGAGAGAGTTATCGACAAAAGTATTTTTTTTATATATATTGGGTAACAATAAAGTTACAGGAAGAATTTTTTTTGATAAACTACAAAGATTACTTTCCTGAAAGACAAAATATCCTGAGTCGCTAAGTTTTTAAAAACGCAAACCGTAAAACAGCGGTGACAATATAAAAAAATGCTCCCATCTAAAATGGCCCAACAACAATATCTACAGACATAACCTACCTTATTAAAATTAACAGTGATGTTAACAATTTATGAGCAGTTTCGCTGTTTTTGCGAAAACTATTTTAATAACTCCATAATGTGTGACGGATCGCTTGTTCTTTGTGACTCACTCGCCATTTTCATAATGAATTAATTGTTTCAAGATGTGTTCGTCTGGTTTTATGTTTTTTATTGCGGTAGGTCACGATTTTATAGTTTTGTTTACGCTGTGAAGTGGAGAGTTAAATAAGCTTTTTGCGATTCTCTTTGTAGGGGCATCAAGGGATTTAAGGTTTCTTAATTATGGTATTTTTTTCTAATTCTTTATTTTTCTTTGGTTGCAGAAATTGTACTTAGGAGAAAAATCCCTGAGTGACTTCACAACCCATATAATTTTTACAGTATATCAAATTACCACATTCACCTCGCTGGCCAGCTGCGGGAAAACAGGCTAACGGCTACAACCGTGATAGTAGCCGGGATCGACGGCTTAACGTGCCCTCCGGGGCACGGAATTATCTTAATTTTCCAATAAACAGGTCATTGCAGCCTGCAATTTTCACCATCTTCGTTAAGTTAAAATTAATTTGAAAGATTTTCCCCCGGGAATCGTACTCGAGGCCTTCGGATTATAAGCCAACCACTTTACACTAAGACCATGGCTTGTATTTGATTTTGTAACATTTACAAAGTTTGCTAGGAATTGCAATGGCGATCAATAGTCTCTGCCTACCACAAGGGGAACAAACAGCGTGAGTATATGTAAACACTTACATTATACACACGTACTCTTTTATTAAATGTAATTTTACGTCGTCGCAACAATAATTTTGCAATAATATATTTTCAGATCTTGTTTTCAGTCACATAGTTCATAGTCTTTTTCTTCAAAGAAACGACCTATTCAAACTTTCTTGTAAACATCACACAATAAGAGGATAATCATAAATTGTTTTTCCTCACAATACATATAAGTTAATACATTTAATGTGTTCAGGAATCGCCAAACTTCACCGTCATGGCGGCGACATGAGGCCTAAAGTCACAGAATTTTCTTCAGAAACAATCTGTTGTTTTCCGGCGGAAGTGACGCCATAATTGAACCTTTATTTATGGCCGGAAACGGAAGTTATACTAAAAGCTCATTAGTTTCGTTTCTTTTTTGTAAGTTTCTTGTATTTATTTGCTTTCAGAGTTTTCGGAAAATATATTTTCGCTCAGTAATGTGATGATAAATTAAATTTGCTCCCTGCTATTTGGTTGATTTATTTCCACTTAGTGATTTTACCTTTGTATTTTCTGTTTTGGAATAAGTCATAATATTTCTGATGGGGTGTGACTTATTTTTTTGTCTATGCAGCTTTTCCGATATCAATATTTAAATAAATATGATCTTACGGTGTATAAGTTACAAAATGGTATATTTGATGTGAAAAGATAAAAGATTTGATACGTTCCTATTTTAATAAACATACATACATATACTCACGGCTATAAATCCCTAAAAAGGGTAGCCAGAGCCAAGGAATTAGAAATTCCTCAGCCACTTTTGGAAGTTGCGCGGGGAAAAGATGGTAAAATAAAGGTTGTTGGTGATGGGATAATAAACAGTCGTTTCATTTTTGCGTAGTCATTTACATTACCACTCGGTATTGGTTGGTTTTCTAACTATAGAGAATTCAAAATGATTTGTAAAATAGCACAAAATATACTTATGGGAGTGGAAAGAGAGAGGATATTGGCTTTTCAGGTGGGATTTTAAAAAACTCTTTAAATGAACCGTTTACGCAGATATATAAACTCTCTCTGTGAGAACACAATTATACAAAAATAATATAAATATATTTTTTGTGATATTAAATAAATCAGTTTAATCTAGTTTATTAAAAGCTTTAACCTGTCTTTACAACGACGGACCTGGTGATGTTGCCATCCATCGTTTTCCTATTAGTTTAACCAAGTCATGGATCCACCTTGTCGTTCCACCTACCAGTGCATCGTCCGGTACGTGGCCGCCACACAAGAAACATCGAGCCCCAAACAAAAACTATGAATATAGCTATAGTTTACAAAATCACTTTGATAAAAGATAATTATTAGTAAACAAAACCATTATTTTCTCTGAAGTTCAGTGATAAATCCATATGAAACTATCATATTTGCATTAAAAGAATATGTCAATCAGTGGTAATGAGTGTTTGTATCTCTCATGTCATATCTGAGATATCTTCTAACATGACAACATTTAATATTACGTGTCCAAGCTGACATGACACCCGAGTGAGAGAGACAGAGACATATGAGATCTAAGTGAGAAAGAAAGAGATGAACAAACTCAATCATTTATGATTCCGTTTCGTGTCAAGCAAGTTGTATTTTCTTTTTTTTCTTGAAGGGTGCTATAAATGTACCGTTTGGTGAATCATCCAAGAGAACCAATCTTGCCGCTTTACTTGGTTAGTTATCATTTGATGTATTAACTGATAAAAATAATATTAAATATTTACTTTATGCCCACGGCCATAAATCCCAAAAAGGGGTTTTAGAGCTAGAAACTCCTCAGCCACATTTCGAAGTTGATAGGGGACCTGGTGGGAGATGGTAGAAATAAAATATCGTTGGTGATCGCCATCAACCACTAAAAATGGTTAGAAATGGGATGGTGTTATTCTAAGCTGACAATGAGATTTTTGATCAGAATTTCGTTTTTGCTTTTTTCATTTTAGACCCCTTGTTACTTAGTTGAGTCGCAGCTTTATATTTTCTTTTAATTATTCAGCCGTGAAAATGTTGATACAATCTGTAAAAATATATCCGTAAAGAAACTAAAACGGCCATATTAACTCAATTCATATAACACAGAGTTTTACCTCGAAGGTGACGTGCCCACGCGTTACTGCAGGGTGCATGGGGTGGATGGGGTGGCTCCAGGGGGTGACAAGGAAACCATTCCTCTGATTAATTGAGGCGACGACGAAAATAATTGCATTGTTTTTCACAAAAACTTTTCATGTTATTCAAGCTTCAGTGACAAAGCGATTCATCTTTTGTTGGTAATCGTTTTAGTGTACTTTTTAACCTATTTTATAAAATGGGGTGGTTGATTCGAATATGTTTGTTACCCGAATACCTCATTGTTACTTTCCTAAGAAAATTGTTACTTATAGTTTAATACTGTCCCATCAAAAACATTCTGTAAAAAACTAGCCAAGTCTCGATGGAGCTGCTAGTTGTCTCTAAAAATAAATGAAATCTAGACTAAAAAATATATATTATTTAATAAACATGAAAACTAAGTCGTGCCAAGCCTAAGGTTCTGTTATATGACTGGCCTTTGAACATTTTTTATACGTTAGTGTGTAAAAGAACTAGGCCCGCAGATATAGGCTAAGAAAGTTACTAACTGACAGGTAAAAAAAAACACTAAACAAATTCTTCCCGCGAGTGTAGTAATTAGACGAGGAAACTATTGTAGTGGGATATTTAGGTGTTAGTAAGAAGAGGAGGTAGGAGACCTTGGACCAAATTGAGAGTGTGCTCAAAAAGGCAAGCGTCCGAAGTATGAAGAATAAAAGAGCATGTATGAAAAGGTTGATGGATGTAGACGAAGCAAGAGAGGTTTGCCAGGATCGTACGAAGTGGCGATCGATAGTCTCTGCCTACCCCAATGGGATTTAACGGCGTGAGTATATGTATGTATGTACCTACCACTACCACCAAACAACCTTTGTTTTACAACCTTATTCTGACACAACTAAAATCGCTTTCTTACCATTTATAATTATGAAGAATACAAGTCAATACATTTACTATAATAGTTCCAAAAACGACAATAATGCTGAGAAGTGTCGGATTACCAGCACTACCCCATTTCTTCCGGTGGGTGTACTGTGACGTCATTTCTAACTCCTGGGATGTTGTACCCGGAAGCCAGAAATAACTAGAGGAAAAAAAAAAGGAAACGGAAGGTTAGATAATAAATGAAAGATATACATATCACAACAATGTTTATTTTTAAATAAAATATCCTAAATTATAAAAAACCTAACAAAAACCTAAACACGAAACTTATAATATATGTATTAAAAACAACTCAGCTTGTTTGTGGCTCAGCTCCTGCTGCGATGGGTGATCTTAACTGGAGCAGCTCGTGTCCAGCAGGTGCCTGCGCCAGCAAGGACTGTTAAACGTGACTGGCAAGGGGGCTGCGACTCCGGAAAGCCCGTCGGTAAAGGCAGCTCGAAGACAAGGGGGCTGCGACTCCAGGGGGCTGCGACTCCAGGGGCTCGACGATAAGGGGGCTACGACTTCAGGAAGCCCGCGTCGGCTAAGACAGCTCAAAAGAAGGGGCTGCGACTCCAGGAGGCCCGTCGATAAAAGTAGCTCGACGACAAGGGGGTGGTGACTCCGGAGGGGTATAAATTCAAGGTAATTCCCCAAGTCCTTTTCAGAATAAGTCTCTGATAAAAAGGTAAGTCAAACATCATGAACTGTTCCACATCTTACATACATAATACAAAATGTACATTACAGTACGTAGGAGGCGACTAACGGTATTAGGGGATTTTAAGGGATTTTTGGGCGATGCGGTTGGAGACCCATCACCAACAACCTTTATTGCACCATCTTTTCCCCACGCAACTTCCAAAAGTGGCTTAGGAATTTCTAATTCCTTAGCTCTAGCTACCCCTTCTAGGGATTTACAGCCGTGAGTATATGTATGTAAAAACAACAACGTTACAAATACCATTCCCCCGACACGCGGCAGGTGTATCCAATCTAATTACTCAGCGGTATTGTGAGGCGTATTGTCACTAATTTTGTGTGTAATTTCATTAAAAAACGTCATTTCCCGAAATTGACGATTCATTTGACAAAAACACAAGCTCGGAAATAGAAAACATGGTGAGTTGTGCGTCGTTTTATTATGTGTTCAATAAAATGAGGCTTGCGACTTGTTTATAGACGACGTGAAAGCTGTGTAGTGTCGGCTTAGAATAGCACTACCCCATTTCTTCCGGTGGGTGTACGTAAGAGGCGACTAACGGACTTGGGGCTTTTTAAGGGATTTTTGGGCCATGCGGTTGGAGACCCATCACCAACAACCTTTATACTACCCTCTTTTCCCCACTCAACTTCCAAAAGTGGCTGAGGAATTTATTATTTATCAGCTCTGGCTACCCCTTTTAGGGATTTATAGCCGTGAGTATATGTATGTATGTATGTGAAAGCTAAGTGGGTAGAACACCGCTTATCGTGCTGACGACTAGTGTTCTAATCCCGGGCCTACACTAATTTGGTCTTTTCTAAAGACATATGTGTGTTTAAGGCCTGCTCTCTATCACGTGAGTACACTGTCCAAGCACAACGTAGCTACTCTGAACACCAGGTGATAAAGTCACGTGATGTCCAGAAGTATTAGTACCTCTGCCAAACCCTTCGGGAATATGCAGCGTAAACGTTTGAGTTGAGTTTGAATTTGGAAAGAGTTGTGATCCTACGAGAAAAAGGGGAGAGAAAGAGTGGGTGTCCTACGAGACAACTAAGTGTTTTAAGGCTTCAAATAATGATAAGGCGAAGTGGGTCTTTTCCATTCAATATCTGTAAGTGAGAGAGAAATTATTAATTATAAAGCTCTAACATTGGCTTCAGTAAGTATGTGGATGTACAGGTATGTTATATATTGCAAAAAAACATACATACATACATATACTCACGGCAATAAGTCCCTAGAAGGGGTAGCCAGAGCTAAGGAATTAGAAATCCCTCAGCCACTTTTGGAAGTTGCGTGGGGAAAAGATGGTAAAAATAAAGGTTGTTGGTGATGGGTCTCCAACCGCGTCGCCCAAAATTCTCTTAAAAAGCCAAGCCCTAATACCGTTAGTCGCCTCTTACGTACACCCACCGGAAGAAATGGGGTAGTGCTATTCTAAGCCGACACTACACAGCATAATAAAAAAATAATTTGTTTTTGAATAATAAAGGTATTTTTTTATGAAGGTTTTATTATATCATCCCACTGCTGGACAAAGGCCTCCCCCTGTTGACTCCACTCGTCCCGGCTCTGTGCCACCTCCGGCCACCCTGGCACAAACTTGGTAAAAGGTATATTTATTTATTTGTTACTTCTATACGATTTGAATGATACAGTATCAGGATAACATATTACCTATTATCACAAATACCTAGATGGGAATCCAAGCCAAATACGAATATATTCCGACTCTAAAATACTGCTGTGTAGCGCCGGCTTAGAATAGCGCTACCCCATTTCTACCGGTGGGTGTACGTAAGAGGCGACTAACGGTATTGGGTCTTTTAAGGGGACATTGGGCGATGCGGTTGGAGACCCATCACTAACAACCTTATTATACCATCTTTTCCCCACTCAAGTTTCCAAAAGTGGCTGAAGAATTTCTAATTCCTTAGCTCTGGCTCCTCGTTCCAGGGAATTATAGCCGTGATTATATGTATGTATGTAAAATACTAAAAGTATAACACCTAACTTTAAAAAAAATGTTCCTCCGTCGCTCTCTAGAACATTGGAACCGTGATTGTTAAGAATATTTGCCTCAAACAAAATCAATGCCTTTTAAATACAATAGTCATAATCACTTATAATTGTTCATGATGCAATATTCAAATTAGTTTCATCATCTATACCATTAGCATCGTGAATTAATTGAGATTTAATCTGTAGACGCCGTATCAATTTTATTTCGGTCCATTAATAATTATGGTGTTTGATAGTTGTGTTATTAAAACACCTTAAATCTGGCTTATGCCTCACTTTCCCATTATTTCTCGCGTAAGTTGTAAAAGGGTGAAGTTTGGGCTTTTTAGGTGATTGTTGGGCGATGTATCCGGAGACCTAATAAATAAATGAACTGAAATATTATACACAGATCAAGCTAGTCCAAAAGTAAGTAAAACTCACATACATATACTCACGGCTATATTTCCCTAGAAGGGGTAGCCAGAGCTAAGGAATTATAAATTCCTCAGCCACTTTTGGAAGTTGAGTGGGGAAAAGATGGTAAAAATAAAGGTTTTTGGTGATGGGTCTCCAACCGCATCGCCCAAAAATCCAATAAAAATCCCCAATACCCTTAGTCGCCTCTTACGACACCCGTGGGTAGAAAGGGGTAGCGACATTCTAAGCCGGCACAACACTAAAACTTGTATTACACATATAAATAAAACCTAAGACTAAAAACCATTAATTTACGCTCATTACATAAATGTCACAGCAGGGATCGAACCCGCAACCTCCGGACGGAGAAGCTAGTCACCTATCCACTCGGCCACGGAAGTCTTCATCGTCAAATCTATAAGCAACTTTTCTGTATTTATAACATCGAAAACACAGATATTCGAAGTAATATTACATACATACATACATTCATATACTCACGGCTATAATTCTCTAAACGGGGTAGCCAGAGCTTTAGAATGAGAAATTCCTCAGCCGCTTTTGGAAGTTGAGTAGGGAAAAGATGGTAATAATAAATGTTTTTGGTGACGGGTCTCCAACCACATCACCCAAAAATCACTTGAAAAGCCCTTATACCCTTAGTTGCCTCTTACGATCACACACGGGTAGAAATGGGGTAGTGTTATTCTGAGCCGACACTACACGGCAACAGCAAGCAGAAGTAATATTAATAAAAGACTATATGATATTATTAATAAATGTGAGGGAAAATGGAAAGGTGCGTCAGAATCGTACAAATTGGTGATGGATAGTCACTTTTAATGGAAAGTTATGACTTTTGTACAAGTAATAAAGTTATATTATGTCTATCATTAGTCACCTTTAATTTTTACCTATATTTATACCTACTAATATATTTTTACCAACTTATAACAGAGAGAGGATGGATGATAGTAAATTGGTTAAAGAGATTTTTAGAGGTAATGGTTACGTTAGTATAGGATGACCTCGGAGGACACATTTGGACCAAATAATAAGTGTGCTCAAAAAGGCAGGCGTCTGAAGTATGAAGAACAAAACAGCATGGATGAGAAGATAGATGGATGTAAACGACGCTAGAGAGGTTTGTCAGGATCATACTAAGTAGCGATCGATAGTCTCTGCCTACTCCAATGGGCACTAAAAGCGTGAGTATGTTATAATGTGTTATAATATCTTGTTCAAGTTCATTGTATCAATTTATCTATAACATAAATTATAAATAGCTCAGCACTTACACTGCATTATTGATTCTGACCTACCCTTTCAAGAGAATCGAATGATAGCAAGTTTTCTGTCCCCAAAGATTACCGATAATGGCAACTTTTTCAATCTCACCTATTACAGGGTTCCGGACATTTTCCTGGAACATCAGCACTTTTATTGTGTAAGGCAAAGGTGGTCCGTTCTTGCCACATAGACAAATTGAAATTGGTACGACGTAACTACAAAATACTGCGTAAGTTTCGTTCTATCTCTTTCTTTTGTTTGAAGATGAAAAGGATAGAGGAATAGGTTTTGGTGTAGTAGCGTTTATAAGGTATAGTTGCTGGTGACAGAAAATGTTATTGGGGTAAGGTAACAGTGCCAATTAATTGTGTTAGGAAAATTTGGTGTAGGAGGTGTTGGGAGTAGAGAATTTTTAGATCAAAACATTGGATGTTTTTAGAAAGCGGTAGGTAGAAAGAGGATGTATAAAAATAAGGAGTAACAAATTCTTAATCAATTTCTACAGATTTTTATAATATAGTTTAATTTCCTTGTTCAAAATAATACCAAAATATCCCTTCTCTACAAGTGTATGAAGAACTAACCGGTAGAATCGCCATAGGTTATTTTAGCGATCATAGGTCAGTCAGTCTCGGCTACAATGAAGGTTATTAGCTTAAGTGATTCGAGGCAATATGATAGAAAATCAACATCAATTTATTATATATTCTATATTTTACCATCTTTTCCTCCATTGACTGCCTCCGTGGTCTAGCGGTTAGGCGCTTGGTTTCAAGTACGGAGGTCTCGGGTTCGATTCCCGAGGGGTAACCTTACAAATTTAATTTGTAAGATTTAACCCAGTTTGGAAGGATATTGCAGGCATGAATCACCCGTTAACCCGAAAATTAAGATGATTCCGTGCTTCGGAGGGCACGTTGAGCCGTTGGTCCCGGCTACTATTACGGTAGTAGTCGTTAGTCTGCCAACCCGCAATTGGCCAGCGTGGTGGACTATGGCCAAATCGCCCTATATAGGGTAAGCTCGAGCCCCTTGGTGGGGACATATATGGGCTGTGAGGATTTCCTCAATTAAGGTTTGGCAGGATCGTATTTAAAGTTGCGATCTATACTCTCTGCCTCCTAATGGGAAGAAACGGCATAGTTATATGTATGTATGTGGAAAACATTCCTCTCTCAACTTCTAATAATGATTAAACAATTGTTCATTCCACAAACCTACTTGAGAACAAAGTGATCAAAATCACAAACGGATTATAAACGACACCGCTTTTCAACGAAACTCTTCTTTGTACCGCCTGAAGTTCCCATTAATAATGTATGGTTGTAATTCTACTGCGTAAGTTGCGTGAGCAGCTTAATGAAAAGCTCAATGTATTAAAGTTCTCTTTGTTCCGATACTAGTTCAAAACAACCTCTCGTGTTCAACGTTTTTGGGGTACACTTTGTGGCATTGAAAGTTATTTTTAAGCATTATTTTACTATTTTAATATTATACTAATATCTAAGTCGCTGCGTAGTGCCGGCTTAGAATGTGGCTATCCCATTTCTTCCGGTGGGTGTACGTAAGTCGCGACTAACGGTATTGGGGCTTTTAAGGGAACATTGGGCGATGCGGTTGGAGACCCATCACCAAAAACCTTTATTTTACCAACATTTCCCCACTCAAATTTCCAAAAGTGGCTGAGGAATTTCTAATTCCTTAGCACTGGCTACCCCTTCTAGGGAAACATAGTCGTGAGTTTATGTTTATGTTTATATTGGCTTAGATACTGTGTACTTTCTTACCGTGGGTGATAGTAAGAGGCGACTATTGGTATTGGGGCCTTATAAGTGAAATTTGGGCGATGCGTTTGGGAACCCATGAGCAAAATCTCTTATTATACAATCTTTTCCCCATTCAACGTCCAAAAGTGGTTGAAAAATTTCTAATCCCGAAGCTGTGGCTACCGTATGTATGTATACTAAAATAAAAAGATTCATTTCAAAACTATTTCTTGTAATATTTTACTATAACATTAGTTAGTAAAATAATTATACCCTTACCACACAACTGAAACATAGTTATTTTAAATAAATAACACAGCTGAAACCATAGTATACAACTAGTATTCAAAACGCATAAACGCATGACGAATTTCGATACAGATCTTTGTTCGACTCCCCGATACGTTGAAATAGTTCCTTACTTTCCAAAGATCGAGATAGCGCGCTGGGCCGTGGCTACTTTTTGTACATATACATTAATATATTTAATTTCATTTATATTATACGAGTTTGTTATAATATAAATGATTTAATGATACAAATGTGTTGGTCGTAAAGGGTCGGTGAGAGTTGTTTCCGGGTTCGGACTAAATCTGTTAGAAAAAATGATTTAACATTATTCGTGCCTTTACTGATTGCATTTTATTCTTAACTGCATAATTTTATGCCCAAATAAGATCATACATTTGATCATTGCCATAAAAATAACTTAACAATACACCATAGTACTCTTTCAAGTATTGCTTTCAAACTGTCAGTGTTGATAAGCTTACCGTCTTGATAATTTATTTCAATCTTCTGAACGGCCTAATTCTAATTCCATTTTAGAATATTTGTTTCTCTGCAAATCACTTGTTACCAAATTTCTTTTACATACATACATATACTCTAGCCATTAGTTCCCATTGGGGTAGGCAGAGACTATTGATCGCCACTTCGTACGATCCTGACAAACCTCTCTAGCTTCGTTTACATCCTTCAATCTTATCTTTCTTTTACGAAATACATTATTCCTTAGGCTATGACACAATTATAATATTTTCATTACTTGAAAAACTATAGTTTCCCTGTCCCAGAGTGTAAAGGGTGGAACATAAATATGAGGTCTATCTAAACATGCACAGAAGCACGCGTTTTAATTATTACCGCGGAACTATTCGTGATTCCAACTTAATAACCCGCGCTCGATATCCCACTTTCATGTGCCTCCAAATTACAACACGATTCTAAAATTTAATATTCCCCCTATTACTCAGGGCTGTAATATTAAAAAGGACTATATGGAACTTCGATTACAAAAATATTTGAGATTTTGCTGTGTAGTGTCGGCTTAGAATAGCACTACCCCTTTTCTTCCGGTGGGTGTACGTAAGAGGCGACTAAAGGTATTGGGGCTTTTAAGGGATTTTTGGGCGATGCGGTTGGAGACCCATCACCAACATTCTTTATTTTACCATCTTTTCCCCACGCAACTTCCAAAAGTGGCTGAGGAATTTCTAATTCGTTGGCTCTGGCTACCCCTTCTAGGGATTTATAGCCGTGAGTATATGTATGTATTATTTGGTAAGTTTAGAAGAAGTTCTATGTGTCACAAAGAAACCCTGGTTACCTAGTTTCCTCCGCACTAGAATTGTAGGGGTACAGCTATTAAAAACCAACGCTACAGCTACCTATGTATCGAAGGTATTATGAGTTATAAAAATATATTTTAATCCTGCTCCTAACCAGATTGTAACAGTTATAACCAAAACAATAATTTTGATTTAATAGAATTTTTACATACATATTCTCGCTTCTATAAATTCCTTGAAGGGGTAGCCAGAGCTAGGGAATGAGACATTCCTCAGCCACGTTTGGAAAGTTGAGTGGGGAAAAGATAGTAAAATAAAGGTTGTTGGTGATGGGTCTCCAAACGCATCGCCCAAAAATCCCTTAAAAGCCCCAATACCGTTAGTCGCCTCTTACGTACACCCACCGGAAGAAATGGGGCAATGCTATTCTAAGCCGACACTACACAGCATTTTTAACAAGCTATTAGTGTGTACTTTTTTACGTATCTAGAGTTATAGGGCTGTTTGTAGTGGAACTATGTCTATCTTGACCTTAGCAGAGGATACATTTATTAGAATCCCAATAACATCCCGTTAGCTGTGTGGACAAAGATTACATAGATACATTATACTCACGACCATACATCGCAAAAAGAGATAGCCAGAGCTTCAGAGCTAGAAACTCCTCAGCCGCATTTGGTAGTTGGTAGAAGTAAAGTATCGTTGGTGATGGGTCTCCAACCCTATCGCCCAAAATCCACTTAAAAAATCCCCATACCCTAAGTCGCCTCTTACAACATCCGTGACTAGGAAGGGGTAGTGACATTCCAAGCCAGCACTACACGGCATCCCGATAGCATTCCGTTACTGCCCGATAGCTGTGTGAGCAAAGATTAAAATAAGAAATTGATATTCGGATTTGAAACATAATGTCTAATATTTCGAAACCTTATCACGAACCGATTTCAATTGAGAATAATTTTCTCGTAGCCATTGTCTATAATTTGATTTTGACCGAAACATATAATTTTCTTTTGAATTATATATTTACGATTTCTTTGTAATAGATACTCCTACGCTGTGCTTTAGAATTGAGGTAGTGTAACGCCCGATTTCTGAATTGAGTATTCCAGCTGAGAACAACTTAAGTATCGTTCTGTCGCATTGAAGTCTTAACAACTGAATGAAACAAAAGGATACTTAAGTCGTTCTCAACTTGAATGCTCAATTCAGAAATCGGGCGTAAGTAAATGTACGGTTTAGTATCTAGAGTAATCTATTTTTGTAATCTAGCTTTAGATAATGACTTCTTTTTCTTTGAACTTTTTAACGGGTTGTAAAATAAAAGGTATCGAATTTTGTGCGGATAATAGAATTGAAGTGTTTTGCTTTATGTCTTCTTATAAGCTTATACAATAAGAGTAGCTTTTTAACTTAACTTTGCGGTCAAAACTTATGGTTCTTCGAGCTCTAATGTATGAAATAGGCGGAAATATTAAATGGCGTAGTCTCCTTAAAAGTGGACAAACAAATTGATAGATGTCATAAGACGCCTATAGGTGTAGGCAGTGGTTGTTATTATTCCTATCTTTATAAAACAAACATTAAATATAATGGGAACTTATTTTTAATTTGTAAGATTGTTGGACTATGCCAGACTAATATATGAGCTACTATATTTTTTATTTCATTTTATTTTGTTACGAAAATTAAGAGCAAAACATAGCTCATAAACTGCTATATAAATTGCCGTATACCAAATTATAACATACATATACTCACGGCTATAAATCCCTAGAAGGGGTAGCCAGAGCTAAGGAACTAGAAAGTCCTCAGCCACTTTTGAAAAGTTGAGTGGGGAAAAGATGGCAAAATAAAGGTTGTTGTTGATGGGTCTTCAACCGCATCGCTCAAAATCCCTGCCCCAATACTGTTAGTCGCCTACGTACACCCACCGGCAGAAATGGGGTAGTGTTATTCTAAGCCGGCACTACACAACAAATTTAAAATCTTCATGAATGTATGATCTGTGATTGTATTTTTTTGGTATTGCTATAATAATTATATAAAATCACATCTATCTCCAAAGTAACGAAACTATCTACACAGACCACCTTCCCAACTGAACCGTGATAATTTAAATCTTTTTGTTCATGAAAACCTCATGTGGGGATTATTATTAATAAATAGAGAATAAATAAAGGAAAGAAAAATTTCGACACAGGCGGGAATCGAACCCGCGACCTCGGGTATACTTAAAATAGTTAATGGCAGCCATTGACACGGTGGCTCAATTAGCAGAGCGTCGGGGCGTATACCCGAGGTCGCGGGTTCGATTCCCGCCTGTGTCGAAATTTTTCTTTCCTTTATTTATTCTTTATTTATTAGTGAACCGTGATATTTCCCAACCAAACCCAGTAAACAGAACCTGCGTTCAACCAAAGTCACTTCCATTGCGTTTTATGACCGCCATCATAAATAACGATAGCTCTGACTTGTTAGTCGGACACGCGATCTTGCTTTCAGTCGACATTACAGTTTACTGTATTTATTTATTTATGTAGACTGGTTACTTACGCTGTGTAGTGTCGGCTTAGAATAGCACTACCCCATTTCTTCCGGTGGGTGTACGTAAGAGGCGATTAACGGTATTGGGGCTATTAAGGGATTTTTGGGCGATGCGGTTGGAGACCCATCACCAACAACCTTTATTTTACCATCTCTTCCCCATGCAACTTTCCAAAAGTGGCTGAGGAATTTCTAATTCCACAGCTCTGGCTTCCCCTTTTAGGGATTTATAGTCGTGAGTATATGTATGTATGTATGTATGTTAGTATTTACATTTTCTCCCAAAGCTCTGGCTACCTCTTCTTGGAACTAATAGACGTGAGTATATGTATGTGTGAATGTCATGTGATGTTCATAAGAATTGGTACCTTTCATGCTTTCTTCCATTTAAGGCGTGAAAGTTGTCAAAATATATCGACGATCGGTATCCCATACCACAAAAGTCAATATTTGACTCAATAGCTGCGTGGTGTCGGTTTAGAATAGCACTCTATATGTGATTGTTGACCGATGTGACTGCAGACCCATAAACACACGTCCTTTATTTTAAAATCCTATCCTTACTCAACTTATAAATGTTACTGAGAAAGTTTTAATTCTGAAGTCCTGGCTACCCCTTTTGAGCTTTATAGTTGTGACTATATGTATACTGTATTTAACCGCATAATAAGTATGAGATAAACAATAAAAATTAAAAACAAATTAAATCATTGTTCAACACATGAACGCACACAATATCCGCGTAACTACAAGAATCACGCAACACAAGACTATGTGCTAACACTACACCGCCGTTGCGTGTGTCGGTTAAATGATAAATCATTACAAACAATTAACATAGATGCCTTCTTTGTAATTTTATTTAAAAATAACACAGTTTTTCTGTTTACCTCATTGTACATTAACCTATGAGCAATGGAGGAGGCAATTGAAATATAATTTGAATCTTTATGTTCATGAAAACCTCATGTGGGGATTATTACTAATAAATAAAGAAGAGAAAAATTTCAACACAGGCGGGAATCTAACCCGCGACCTTCGGTATTATTTAGGTGTGGTAGGAGGGGGGCGTATACCCGAAGGTCGCGGTTTCGAGTCCCGCCTGTGTCGAAATTTTTCTTTCCTTTATTTATTCTTTATTTATTGGCAATGGAAATACTTTGATATTTTGTACTTGTTAGTTTAACAAGTTCTAAAAAAGTTTGCTGTGTAGTGTTGGCTTAGAATAGCACTACCTTATTTCTTCCTGTGGGTGTACATAAAAGGCTCTCTCCACTTTCCAAAAGTGGCTGAGGAATTTCTGATTCCTTAGCTCTGGCTACCCCTTCTAGGGATTTATAGCCGTGAGTATATGTATGTATGTATGTATAATGCTTCGATCATATATACCAAAGATGCCGCACTCCATACAAATGTAACGCACAAAAGTGGACCGCGATAATGACAAGACCATTTGACAAATAAATATATATTTTTCTACAATTGTCGACCTTACTGCATTTTCTTAAGAACTATTATTTATTGCTAGATCTAGCACGCGACTGTCAGTGAAACAGTGCTTACCATATAAACAAGCACTGTTTGACCGTGCTTTGTTGGTGAATCTTTGGTTTATATGATCGAAGGTATAATGCCCAAAAATATAATCGGTTTGCAATGGGTTTCCAGTCGCACCGCAATAAAATCACTTTCAAAATCCATCTCTTTTAGTCACCTCGTGAAACACAGACTTACAGAGTATTTCTTAGCCCACTTCAGCAGTTAATAGAAGGTCATTTTTTTTATAAAACATTATTAGAGACAAGTTTCCGAAAGCATTGATAAGTTCATAGAAGTCCATAACTCCAACTCGGATGAATCCTATTTATTACACGAGACACCAAAATTGTGAGCCAAACTCTTAACATTTAGGCCACAAAGGCACTAACTCAATTCTTAGAACTGAAGGCAAATTTATACATACATATACTCACGGCTATAAATCCCTTAACGGGGTAGCCAAAGCTTTGGAATGAGGAATTCCTCAGCCACTTTTGGAAGTTGATTGGGGGAAAGATGGTAATAATAAATGTTTTTGGTGAAGGGTCTCCAACCACATCGCCCAAAAATCACTTATAAAGCCCCTATACCCTTAGTCGCCTCTTACGATCACCCACGGGTAGAAATGGGGTAGTGTTAATCTAAGCCAACACTACAATAAGCGAATTTATCTTTCTAGCCAAAACCTAAAATCCTTGTAGAAAATCACAAAATAACCACATCAAATACACAGGTTGTTTATATTTTCATGTTTTTAGTAAACAATAGCCTAGCAACTGTCATTGCTAAACAAACTCAATTACGCAGGCTTGTACAATATTTAATTGGTAAAACAACATACAGACATACCTACAATCGCGGTTATATATTCCATTAAAGGGGTAGCCAGAGATTCATAATAAGACATACTTTAACCATTTTTTTATATCGGAAAAGATTGTAAAAGAGTGGATGGTTAGTGATGGTGGTCTCCAGACACATCGCCAAAAACATAACATAACATATACTCACGGCTATAAATCCCTAGAAGGGGTAGCCAGAGCTAAGGAATTAGAAATTCCTCAGGCACTTTTGGAAAATTGAGTGGGGAAAAGATGGTAAAGTAAAGGTTGTTGGTGATGGGTCTCCAACCGCATCGCCCAAAAATCCCTTAAAAGCCCCAATACCGTTATTCGCCTCTTACTTACACCCATCGGTAGAAACGGGGTAGTGCTATTCTAAGCCGACACTACACGGCGATCGCCAAAAAATCATTTGAAAGTCCAAAAACCCCAAGTTGCCACTAACAATAAAAGTGAGATTAATGCTATTCTAAGCCTTCACAGAAATTTGGGGATAAAACCTTTAGATTTGGTTAGGTTAGGTTTTCTAGCAACAAAATCTTTTAGTTTCATATACCCTTGGGCTTTGCATAGGTATGCATCGTATCCACACACAAAGTTCACGCCATATGTCCCCGAAGGGATTGGCAGAGGGACTATTACTTCTGAAATCACGTGATATTGTGATCTAGTGTTTAGAGTACCCACGCTTTGCTAGGACAGTGTACTTTATATCATCGTTTTGTACGAATACACTGTCACATGACAAAGTTCAACTTAGCTATGTGGGTGTCCTCAAGATGTTTTCCCTCACTTTAGAAAACACAAATGGTGAAGGCATGACCAGGGATTTGAACCCTCATTATCTGCACGATTATCGATGTTCTACCCACTGAGCTATCACGGTCGCTATACCTATACAAAATTAGAAATAACTAAGGACTTTTTGAAACCAAAACATTAAAGACCCTTTTTCGTTGTAAAGCTGACGATAGAGTCACAACTGCAGTCCCATTAATACTAATGCTATCTAATTATGCAACGTTACCTTTTAATTCCATCATAAATTCAATGAGATCCCCTCCGTAGATAAATTAAATAGCCGAACACAAAACAAAGTGAAACCTATAACCCAGAAACGAACAAAGGCCTCTAAAAAGTTTATTCATTCCAAAATCAGTAAACGGAACAGCAAAGCAAACGCATAAATAACCGGACCCTCCTTTATTTGCTGCACAGGTTCAGTGGTGCTTTAAAACAATAGGCGAAACTTGCCGCATAAATCTGTAGAGCTTCTTTCTTAAACGCTCTTTTTTGTCTTGCTCTTTCTCGTTTTAGTTTCATATATACGTCTCTGTTTACCCTATTAAAGTTTTGTTTATGAGTTCCCGTGGTCGAAAATAGACAGGTGTTAATTGTTAAAGTTTTCTTTTAAAGAGTCCTAATGGTTCTTTGCAACTTTTGTAATTAATTTCATATCTTTTAGGGACAGATAAATTTTCTATATTCCGTTTTTAATTTATTATTGCAGAAAATTTTGGTTTATTTTATTAATTAATTTAACGTTTAGCTAAAAGGATATACTTTTAGCGTCTAATTAAACGAAGTATCTTTTGATTTAATGCATTTGGTATGCGTCTTATTATTAATTTTGCCGTGTAGTGACGGCTTAGAATAGCACTACCCCGTTTCTACCGATGGGTGTACGTAAGAGGCAACTAACGGTATTGAGGCTTTTAAGGGATTTTTGGGCGATGCGGCTGGAGACCCATCACCAACAACCTTTACTTTACCATCCTTTCCCCACTCAATTTTCCAAATGTGGCTGAGGAATTTCTAATTCCTTAGCTCTGGCTACCCCTTCTAGGGATTTGTAGCCGTGAGTATATGTATTTATGTCATCTTATTTAAAGTAAAAAGATACCCCACTAGGACTACAATGCAAATTACGATTGAAATGAATTGAGCTGAGGGAGTTATATATACCTCAGTCTTCTTTCTATCTGTGCAGTAGGTCTTAAGCTTTAACCCGCGTTCTAAATAAGAAACCATTAACATTTTCTATGGACTTCAATGGGTAAATAGGGCTTTTTAACTGGTTTTTGACGATACGGTTAGAGACCTTTCATCAACGATACTTTATTTCTACCATCTTGTTCCCTATCAACTTCCAAATGTGGCTGAGGAGTTTCTAGCTCTAAAACTGTGGCTAAACCTTATTGGGATGTATGGCCGCAATCATATGTATGTATGTAAATTAACACAAATACGAATACCACAACAAAAGAAAAATTTTAAACCAAATTCTTTATTGTTTTTCGTCCTTCAACCATTCTAAACAAGGCAAGCCGTTATGTGGTTACGTAATAAACTAATTTAACCTTATTTCAGCATCTCTATGGCGTTGTAAATAGATAAAGATATGTCCATTACGAATAGTCAAGGGAAGTCCGAAGTATGAAGAATAAAGCATATATGAAAAGATTGATGGATGTAAACGAAGTTTACAAGAGAGGTTTGCCAGGATCGTACAAAGTGACGATCAATAATCTCTGCCTACCCCAATGGGAAATAATGGCGTGAGTATATGTATGTATGTACATAGGTATAGACCCAATGCTAAAATTCCCTATCCAGGACTTCGAAAGCAATCATTTCTCAGCTACTTTTGAGAGTTGATTTGGAGAGAAGAGAGTAAGAGAAGAATGGAAGATAGTGAAAACAAATTTACAGTTTGTGACGGCTATCTTGCCCTAAACACAACTTTCCAAAAGTGGCTTAGGAATTTCTAATTCCTTAGCTCTGGCTACTTCTTTTGGGGATTTATAGCCGTGAGTATATGTATTTATATGTATGTATCTTGCCTTAAAAAGCCTAATACCCTTAGTCACCATTTGTGTTTTAGTGTCGGTTTACAATATCACTATCCTAGCCTACGAATTTTAGATTTGCATCTATACCTAAACGTATGTATAGACTACTAAATTGTCAAGTAAATAGTTTTTATCGCAAGTAATTTAGTTTTACTCTTCTAACTTCAATTTCGATCTCTTCGTTACAAATATCTATTTATTTATTCACATCACCATATATGTTCAAATATGTTTTAAATTAGTTAAAAATAGTGATATTTTAAGCCGACACTAGGCATAGTGGATGGTGGTGTGCTCAATTTAGTTCGTCCGGGTTTGAAAGCTGGCGGGAAACACGGACGGGTGAACGCTTTCCATCTACCGGGGTATGGGTTATTCCCATCTACACTAATATATTATTGAAATTATAAAGAGGAAAACTTTGTTTGTTTGATTGTAATGAATAGGCTCAAAAACTACTATACCAATTTTGAAAATTCTTTCACCATTCGAAAACTTCATTATCCACAAGTAACATAGGCTATATTTATATTTTAGTCGTCGTACCTTTGGGTTCCGGGAAGTGATTGTTGGGCGATGTGGCTGATGACGCATCACAATTCAACCTCATTTTATTGGTTTTTAAGAATATGTCTGCAGAATAAAACATGCCATTTATAATTTATTATACCGGCCATTAATTCATTTCCAACATATACATACATACATATACTCACGGCTATAAATCCCTTAACAGGGTAGCCAGAGCTAAGGAACTAGAAGATCCTCAGCCACTTTTGAAAAGTTGAGTGGGGAAAAGATGGTGAGATAGAGGTTGGCGGTGATGGGTCTCCAACCGCATCGCCCAAAAATCCCTTAAAAGCCCCGTTAGTCGCCTCTTACGTACACCCACCGGAAGAAATGGGGTAGTGCTATTCTAATCTGACACTACACAGCATAAAAATGCATGTTATATTTTATAATTTGTATATTTAAAAATGCTGGATGCATTGGGAGCATACCACAATGTATAGGCGTGTTCAGTGGTTTGTTAAATTTTGTTTAGTTAAATTAGTCGGAGCAGAGTGTACGCAGGAACTTACTCATTCGATTCCCCGTCAGATACACCTCATACATATTCAATAGTCATTTTATTTCGAATTAAAATAACACTGTTTTGCATACAAGGTGTTATCAATCATTTAAACTAAATAAAAAACAGTAACGGTCATATGTTTTTAATTATAGCCGTGTCGTCGGCTTCGTTTAGCACTACCTTGTTTTATTGTTGTCATTCAAGCCTTTAAGTTATTTGTGTGGGATTCTAGAGATTCGTCAGGATCGTACAAAATAGTGATCAGCAGTCTCTCATAGAAATTAATATAGAGTGTATATAAATGAGACTGCCTCCGTGGTCTCGCGGTTAAGCGCTTGGTTTCAAGTACGGAGGTCTCGGGTCCGATACCCGGGGGGTGGTAACCTTACAAATTTAATTTGTAAGATTAAACCGAGTCTGGATGTATATTGCAGGCTTGATTCACCTGATTATCCGAAAATTAAGATGATTCCGTGCTTCGGAGGGCACGTTAAGGTCGGTCCCAGCTATTACTACGGTAGTAGTCGTTAGTCTGCCAACCCGCAATTGGCCAGCGTGGTGGACTAAGGCCAAATCGCCCTATACATAGGGTAGGCTCGAGCCCTCTTGGTGGGGACATATATGGGCTGTGATGATGATGATAAATGAGAAAACTTATGCATTATTTTCGTAATAACTCTTGTGAAGATTTTTTTGAACATTGTACTTGAAAGGTTGGTCAGTTCATTATTATATATTTTTGGTATCAGTGGTCACAAATAATTTAATATAACGTTTTAACTAAACTAAAAACACAACCTCATGGCTGACCAAAAAGCTACTATTCGTTTATAACTTCCGTTATTTCACCAGTTGAGATCTTTTTCTGATATAAATATAAATTATGACTAGCCCTCTATAGAAATAGTCTTGATGGTATGTTTTTATGTCTATATCCTCCAGTACTTAATTTTCTGCCTCCATTGTTTATTCAAATTACTGATACTCGTCCGTCGCTATGTAATTATATCTAATTATCTTTTTTATTGTTTAAATAGCATGTTTCATACTGAGTGTTGATTTTGTTGCATACATTAGCGAGTTTTATTGTGTAAGTACCATTTACATGCTAGTATATCTACTTACGGCAGCTGTGGCCGAGTGGATAGATAGACTAGCTTTTCGCTCCGGAGGTTGCGGGTTCGATCCCCGCTGAGAGCAACATTTATGTGATGAGCATAAATTATTGTTTCATAGTCTTGTATGTTATTTAAAATTTGTATTATATAATATTAAATTGCTGTGTAGAGTCGGCTTAGAATAACACTACCCCATTTCTACCCGTAGGTGATCGTAAGAGGCGACTAAGGGTATAAGGGCTTTTCAAGTGAATTTTGGGCGATGTGGTTGGAGACCCGTCACCAAAAATATTTATTATTACCATCTTTTCCCCACTCAACTTCCAAAAGTGGCTGAAGAATTTCTCATTCCAAAGCTCTGACTACCCCGTTTAGGGAATTATAGCCGTGAGTATATGTATGTATGTATATAAATAGAACGTTTAATTAGTATCCCATAATACAAGTTCTACTTTGTTTGGGGCTAACCTGATCTGTGTATAATATATCCGTATATATATTAGGTTAAAATAAAAAAGGAAATGAGATTAAGAAACCATTTGCATTTTCTCAATCATCGTATTATTTTCTCCGATCAAATATCCTCGAGGCTCATAACAACCAAATGCAATTTCCCATCGAAAATAATCCAATCAAAAAAAGCTAGCAGTCCCCAGTAGAAAGCTTTCAAAAACAGAAAAGTACATATAAAAATCCTCTTAAAGAACAGATGCTGATCAAAGCGGCAAAGTTTCGTAAGTACTTTCTTAGATCAGACCCCATCTCCATTTCACTCGGTAAATGGGCAGGGTGGTTATATGAGTTGAAGTTGAAATGTAGATTATATCGTGGGGTACCAGGGTTTAATATTATGATGAAAAAACCTTCGATGATATTTGGACTTAGTACGGCATTATAATATTATATCGATTAAATCTCAAATTTTATAAATCGAAGATTATGGCAGTAATGTTTGTTCTATTTTACTTTCACAAAATCATCAACTCTTACGTCACTTTTAGGGATTTATAGCCGTGAGTATATGTATGTATGTATTTATGTTTTCCCTCACCGTTAACAACCATGATAAATTTACCAAACATATGACTTTAGAAAAAACAAATTGGTGTAGGCCCGACCCGGTATTTGAACCAAGGCCTGTCTGCATGATAGACGGGGTTCTACCCATTGATCTATCACGGCTGCTCAGTTATCCTGCAACTGTGTTGTATAACTGTAATCAACTTTGATTTCTTTACACAAAAGAAGTTAGGTTTAAATTTAATTCATATATCTTCCATTCGCGTCACTATCGTTGACTTAAAAAGTTTTTCTACTCCTCTCAAGCATAATTTTCGGTACCGCAAAAACATATTTTTATTTGTACTTATCACAACAGTATAAAGTATGGTTTGAATTCAATAATGTTGCGTAGTTTAATTATATTAAACACAATACCACTCTTAAATCAAATGATAAAAACAAACTCGTAAACTCATTTAAATTACAAACACAAGCGCACGACAACCCACTATTAATTCCTATTTACGATTATATATGTATATTAAAGTACGTGTAAAGTGTGTACGTACGTATTGCTGTGTAGTGTCGGCTTAGAATAGCACTACCCCATTTCTTTCGGTGGGTGTACGTAAGAGGCGACTAACGGTATTGGGGCTTTTTAGGAATTTTTGGGCGATGCGGTTGGAGACCCATCACCAACAACCTTTATTACCATCTTATCCCCACGCAACTTCCAAAAGTGGCTGAGGGTTTTTATAATTCCCTAGCTCTGGCTACCCCTTCAAGGGATTTATAGCCGTGAGTATATGTATGTATGTATGTATTGTTTATCATTCCGCAATGTATATTTGACACACTTTGGCATTTAAAACTAGATTATTAACTGTAATCCAAAGTAAAACAGATGTAGGAAAAAACTAGTTAGTGCTATTCTAAGCCGACATTACACAGCTTTTAAGATTGTAGGTTTAAATGCCGTATTATTGAATATTATTATTGAAGACAAAGGGCCATTAATCTTCCATCGCCTCATTTAAAATCCCATTTAAGAATTCATAAACGAGAGTTGCACAATACACAATATTTTGGTTTTAACTAACGGCCTTTTCTCTTAATCTTAACTGCAATCGTGAAAAGGTTCTATCATATAATTTGTTTGGCCCTACAATTTTTCTCGAAATTAAAGGTATTGTACTTTTTGGTTTGTACAGTTGAACGCAGGTATTTTTGATCTTATTTTTTTAAGGAAATCTTAATGACTTCAGGATGCTGTTGCGGCTTTCACGCTTTTGTAGTGCATCTGGTATGTTCGCAAGAGAGCGAACCGATGACTTCTATGGGATAATTCGCAAACGAACTGTCTCGTTAATGGCACGGGTGCGAGCCAGTAGCAACAGGATCATGAGGGCTGTTGCTGAACGTTTTGACTGTCCCATTTTTGCTCACTGGGTACGGACCATTCACTGGAACAGGGAATGTACCGCGTACAGTGTGGCAAAGTGACGACACCATAAGTTTTTATATAAATTACAATAATAATACTAACAATAGGTTTAAGTAATTTTCACCGTCTACTAACATATATATGGATGTTGTAAAATCTGAAATAAATGAATAAATAAAATTAAAAAAAATGACACAACGTTTTATTTTAAAAAATTAAATAAATAGGGAACGGTACATACAATCGAAACTATATTTTCCTTTAGATTAAGACAAAGCTTTTAAGATTATTCAAGCTTAGGTGCAGCATTGAAAAGGCTTATAGTTTAAGCTGTATAGTGTCAGCTTGAACCCATTCAGCACAATCCCATTTTCTTTGGAAATTATTGGGAACTAAAGAATTCTTATCAATCGTCGGTTCCGAAGGTCTGGCTAAGGTATATATGGTTGAAATAACCCAATTGGCTTACAAGCCAGTGAAGGCAGGTAAGCCAGTATTATTATACTTTATCTAATCCTATATTCATTCAAAACTTGCGTCCTCTGTTCACCAGATGACAAAAATGTTGCGTAAAAATGTGATGGGCAGAACAGTTAGTAGTTCTGCTACCCCTTCAGGGATTAACAACGCTAACGTTAAGTTTAATTAAGAGGATTTTTGTCTTATTGTTTCGGAATCAATCTATTCATACGTAGAGGCACTCAAACATGCATTGAAACTATTAGTTGGAACATACATACATATACTCACGCCATTAGTTCCCATTGGGGTAGGCAGAGACTATTGATCGCCTTTGTACGATCCTGACAAACCTCTCTTGCTTCGTCTACATCCATCAATCTTTTCATACATGCTCTTTTATTCTTCATACTTCGGACGCCTGCCTTTTTGAGCACACTTTCAATTTGGTCCAAGTGTGTCTTTCGTGGCCGCCCTCTACTAACATTACCTTCCACATTAGCTCTATAGATCCCTTTTACCAATTTTCTATCATCCATCCTCTCTATGTGCCCAAATCATCTCAACATTCCTTTTTCTATCTTTCTTACAATATCATCTTTCACGCCATAGTTGGAACATAAAACTAAAAAAATATGGTTTTATTTTGTGTCCGAGTGTACCAAGATTATAATCAAGTTAATTACCGGCACATCGCTCGCTGGGTAACAGGTTCAAATCCCGAACGGAGCTGGAATTAAAGTGCGTATAAATTAAATTGCATCGTACCGCCTCTCTCGTGTATGTGATGCTTGACCGAAAAGAGTAAGTTTGTATGGAAATTACGAGAAATTGTTGTGCAGCTGTTTATATTGCCGTATGGTATTTTATATGCTTATAAGTCTAGTTAGGGTAAAACGGTTGGGCTTCGAAGTTTACATACATACATATACTCACGGCTATAAATCCCTTAACGGGGTAGCCAGAGCTTTGGAATGAGAAATTCCTCTGTTACTTTTGGAAGTTGATTGGGGAAAAGATGGTAATAATAAATGTTTTTGGTGATGGGTCTCCAACCACATTGCCCAAAAATCACTTAAAAAGCCCCTATACCCTTAGTCGCCTCTTACGATCACCCACGGGTAGAAATGGGGTAGTGTTATTCTAAGCCGACACTACTTAAGTTATGTTTTGTGTTTAATCTTCCAAACAAAATAAAATAAACGTATAGTCGTAAATCCATCTTGAGGAATGTCTACCCACAATGCGTCTTACGCTACGTGACTGCCACTTCAGGAAGTTTGAGTAACAACGGGCTTCTCAGTGGATATGCCCCTTCCATTGCTATTTCAATTTATTCTTATTAATTATTTGTCGATGGTTTATAAATCTATCGTTTAACATATATAAACATCTAGTCACGGCCGCAAATCCCTAAAAGAGGTAGCCAGAGCTTCAGCCACATTTGGAAGTTGATGACGGGAGAAGATGGAAAAAATAAAGTATCGTTGGTGATGGGTCTCCAACAGCTTCGCCCAAAAACCACTTAAAATAAGTCTCATACGATTAGTCGCCTCTTACGACAACCGTGGGTAGAAAGGGGTAGTGACATTCTAAGCCGGCACTACACGGCTTCGTTGATGAAAGTAATAAGAACACACCATTAGTTCCAATCTTGGTAAACAGAAACTACCCTAGAGCCACTTATTACGATCCTGAACACATCCCCCACTTACTTTGCGTAATAAACCTTTTCATATGTATACCCTTCAAGTTTAATACTTCGAAAGCCCTACTTTTCAGCACATTCTTTATTGCTGTGTTGTGTCGGCTTAGAATAGCACTACCCCATTTTTTCCGGTAGGTGTACGTCAGAGGTATTGTCGGGCGATGCGGTTGGAGATTATCACCAACAACCTTTATTTTTACCATCTTTTCCCCACTCACATTTCCAAAAGTGGCTGAGGAATTTCTAATTCCTTAGATCTGGCTACTCTTTGTAGGGATTTATAGCCGTGAGTATATATATGTTAACCTTTTCATATGTATTTCCTTC
Organism: Bedellia somnulentella; assembly: GCA_963576735.1. Taxonomy (NCBI): domain Eukaryota; kingdom Metazoa; phylum Arthropoda; class Insecta; order Lepidoptera; family Bedelliidae; genus Bedellia; species Bedellia somnulentella. Next base: position 629,139 of record OY755186.1, read on the forward strand.
AAGTCTTACACGTTGAGAACGTGATTTTTCAGCAAATTCTTTATCTGATCGTAACATTTCATTCTGTCTTTAAGGTGTTCTTGTCTTTTACGATAAAGCTGTAGTAGTGTCGGTTTAGAAACACCCTGACCTATTTCTTTCCATGTGTGTCCGTCAACGTCAAAAAAATACTGAAGAGTTTCTCATTCTGAAGCTCTGTTTACTCCGTTTGTGATTAATAGCCGTGAGTATATGTATACACGAAGAAGATAAGTGAATATAGAAATCAGATAAAACAATCTTCGCATTCTTTTTGCCTCGACTACAAACTTGATGATTTAATTTCGTGTAGAGCAATAAATCACTCTTCAACTTGAACAATAGCAATAGAAAAAAGGCTTTAATTATATCCAAATGTTAATTATCTTTTTAATTGCCCACATTTCATATGGAACAGCTTGAAGGGCTATCTTATTGAGTCATCAATGTTGTGAAAATAAGGTTGGTTTTATTCATGTGCTGTTTAACTTACCGTGGCAAGAATGTTGGGAAATCACTATATAAACTAACACGTTTTTAATTACCCTTTATCAAATATTGCTTGAAGATAACTTAGCGTTTTTCTTTCTTAACAAAAACCTGTTATACTAAAATTAGAAAAAAACGCGGCAATTAATCACGGCGCCTCAAAGTGTGTTAAACACACAGATATAAAATATATATATATGCCGTGTAGTGCCGGCATAGAATGTCGCTACCCCTTTCTACCCACGGGTGACGTAAGAGGCAACTAAGGGTATTGGGGCTTTTATTGGATTTTTGGGCGATGCGGTTGGAGACCCTTCACCAAAAACCTTTATTTTTACCATCTTTACCCCACTCAACTTCCAAAAATGGCTGAGGAATTTCTGGTTCCTTAGCTCTGGCTAACCCTTCTAGGGATTTACAGCCGTGAGTATATGTATGTATGTATATAAAATAAATTTGGCGTGCAGTACGGGCTTTGCCATGTAGTGCCAGCTTAGAATGTCACTACCCCATTTACGGCTTCCACGGCTGTCGAAAGAGGCGATTAAAGGTATGGCGCTTTTTTAAGTGGTTTTTGAGCGATGCGGTTGGAAACCCATCACCAAAGATACTTTATTTTCTACCATCTTGTCCTCTATTAACTTTCAAATGTGGCTGAGGAGTTTATAGCTCTGAAGCTCTAGCCACCCCTTTTTGGGATTTATGTGTACATTCATACATACACATACTCACGGCTGTATTTCCCTAGAAGGGGTAGCCAGAGCTAAGGAATTATAAATTCCTCAGCCACTTTTGGAAGTTGAGTGGGGAAATGATGGTAAAAATAAAGGTTTTTGGTAATGGGTCTCCAACCGCATCGCCTAAAAATCCAATAAAAAGCCCCAATACCCTTAGTCGCCTCTTACGACACCCGTGGGTAGAAAGGGGTAGCGACATTCTAAGCCGGCACTACGCGGCAGATTTACACGGATTTATGTGTGTCGTCTTTAAATAGCACAAAGCTGTCATAAGAATCGAGTTAAGGTTTTGGGGTTTTGTAAGTGATTGTTGGACGATGCGGCTGGAGACTCACCATCAACCCTTCCTTACTTACATAACATAACATAACATAAACGTTCACGCCGAATATCCCCGAAGGGGTTGGCAGAGGTACTAATACTTCTGAACATCACGTGACTTTGTCACCTGGTGTTCAGAGTACCCACGTTTTGCATGGACAGTGTACTCACGTGATATGGGGCAGGCCTATACTTACAATATTTTCTCATTAAGCTTTCCATAGAAGCATCATCTTGGCGCCTTGTCGTGTATTACTTTTCACGATATCATCGTAGAATTAAAAGAATAATAAAAAGTTTACCCAAAGATGTATACCTTTATCTACCCCAATAACATACTGTTGAAGCGTGAAGTGGAATTTATAACCAGCAACTTTACATAGCTTAATTTATAGTTTAATTTCCGATCAAGTTGTAAGGGCCAAACTTATAAATGGGCTAACTTGTTACTAATCTAACTTGACTCTAAAGTTAATGTGAACGTTTTAACTTAAGTTAAACTTTATCACTTTCGATTTGTGTAATCGCTATTTCAATATTCGTTTATGTTAATGAATCGTTAGCTTAATTGGTGTTCTTGCTAACAAACTGTTTATAGCTGGTTCAGAATAGATGAACCACTTAAACCATGGTTAAATGATAGATTTTATTTAAGACGGACCTAATATTAAAATGTACTCAATCTTCCCCACAGCCTATTTATGTCCCATCCGAGGGCTTGAGCTTACCTTGTATAGAGTAATTTGGCCATTGACCACCACGCTGGTCAGGTGGTGGTTGGTAGACCATTACCACCATAACAGTAGCCGGGATCGTGTCGGGTTAACGTGCCCTCTGAATCGCGAAATCCTCTTAATTTTCGTGCAATCAGGTGATTCAAGTCTGCAATATCTTGCCAAATACATAAATACATATACTAACGGCTATAAATCCCTAGAAGGGGTAGGCAGAGCTAAGGTATTGGAAATTCCTCAGCCCATTTTTGGAAATTTGAGAGGGCAAAAGATGGTAAAAGAAAGGTAAGTTGTTGGTGATGGGTCTCCAACCGCATCACCCAAATATCCCTTAAAAGCCCCAATACCGTTAGTCGCCTATTACGTACACCAACCGGAAGAAATGGGTAAGTGCTATTCTAAGCCGACACTACACAGCAAAGCATCTTGTCAAAATTATTCAAATCTTTAAAAAAAAATATGAGTTTATCCCCCGGGGATCTAGCCCGAGTCTTCCACATTCGAATCCGAGCGCTCTACCACTATACTTCAGGGGCAGTAATCATTTATCAATGACCAATTTATCACAATCGAAGTGGTGTCAAAAATAAACCTTTTGTTACATTTGTTCTTTTCATTCGCCGAAACATATGAAATTGGGAAGGAATGTTTGACGCCAAAAACAAAATGGAAATTGACGTCAAAACATTTTTCCTTAATTAGACTTTACAAATGATTGTTTGTTGAACAAAAGTTGATGTAAAACAATCGGTTCTTTGGTTCAACTGACACTTATTATATAGTTGTCATGCATTTTAGTTATTTTTGACGTGACTCAGAACTCATGTGAATAATGCAAATTGTACGTAAATGTTAATGTGTTTGTTTGTTACGCTTTCACATGTAAACTATTCAATCCGACATTTTGAAAATATTTACACGTGTAGACTAGTACTATTGCCGTGTAGTGTCGGCTTTGCCGTGTAGTGTCGGCTTAGAATAGTACTACCCCGTTTCTTCCCATGGGTGTACGTAAGAGGCGACTAAGGGTATTGGGGATTTTTAATGGATTTTTGGGCGATGCGGTTGGAGACCCATCACCAACAACCTTTACTTTTACCATCTTTTCCCCACTCACATTTCCAAAAGTGGCTGAGGAATTTCTAATTCCTTAGCTCTGGCTACCCCTTCTAGGGATTTATAGCCGTGAGTATATGTATATATGTTATGTGTAGACTAGGACTATTAATGAATGATGATGATGACTTAGTAGTTATTATTTTTATTTTCTTAGTTTGTTCTCTCATTCATTCTGGTCTATTTAAAAAAAAAAATAAGCGGCTCAATTTTTTGTTTACTTTCATTATACACGTTATTTACTAGCATTACAATGTTTCTATTAATGATAATTATAATTTATTTTTTCTGGGCCTTGTTATATTTAACCATTAAACTAGCATTGCATAATTGGTAAAAACATAGAATAGAATAGAATAGAATAACTCTTTATTGTACATCAAACACAAATTTACAAAAGAAATTATCATACAGTTTACAACATAACTTTAAATGGCATTAGGACATACAAATATCTTACTCATATTGAAAGTTAAATTACATATATATTTTTAATTACTATACTCATGCCCGTTGTCCCCATTGGGGTAGGCAGAGACTATCCGTCGCCGATTTGTACAATCCTGACAAATCTTTCTTGCTTCTGTTACATTCATCATTCTTCTCATACAATATATAAATATTATTACATTGCATTATGCAACCAGCAAAACCTCTAAAAGATGTCACCAATACCAAACACTATCAAAATCTGGAGGCACAGTAGTGCCCCCGCCAAGACGAACCAAGCGAAGCGCACGGGCACTACCTACCTTTTCTCGAAGCGCTTCGTCGTTTTTTATGAGACATTCATAACTTGGGTTTGGATTATGCTAGATCAACAAAATTTTCGGGATATATTGTTAATAGCGGACTTATTGAACCTATAAAGTTTTAATTACTTTAGCTCTTATACTTCAGATTTTATTTATATCTAAAAAACGCTGATTTCGTCACTGACTCACTGATGATCATCAAAATTCTTAGGGTATATATATCAATATTCATAAATATAATATAGGTATAGGTACTACTTGTTTAAAAAAATAATGTTACAAACAACTTACAAAAAGAAATGAAATCCCACCAAAAAACATTTTTATGTAAAATGTTGCCAAGACGAGCCCATATGACTCTCACTGTCAAAAAGTTATCAGATCTCATGTAGAGCCAAGCTTCTAACACTACACGCCCTAACTCTACGAGGCCTAACTTCACAAACTCTACACCTTAGTCAAAATATGTGGCTTGGCCGTTCGTTACTACAAGAACCATTGTATAAAACAAAATTAATGAACAGTGAATTAATTTTTCACCTTACGCCGATGTGAATGTAGCGAAATGGCCAAGCCACATATTTTGACTAAGGTGTAGAGTTTGTGAAGTTAGGCCTTGTAGAGTTAGGGCGTGTAGTGTTAGAAGCTTGGCTCTACATGAGATCTGATATTTTTTTGACAGTGAGAGTCATATGGGCTCGTCTTGGCAACATTTTACATAAAAATGATTTTTGGTGGGATAGTATTTGAAAGAAAATTATTTATAAAATATACTAGCCTAAATCACACGACTGTCAATCATAGAAAATGGCGGGAAAAATAAATAACATTGATATAAAACCTTTTTTGAGCAAACAGTTGTAAATTAAACCTTAACTCCACAGCAGAAAAGTATCCTTCGAATATATTTCCTATATCTAAATTTGTTTCAGCAGCACGTGCACATTTTTATTGCGTATTGCGATATTTTAGGGTCCCGTGCAACGAATTTCAAATACAGAACCGATATCAATAACATAAACATATACTCGGAAACCGTACATACATACAAATACCTGTACTATTAGTTCCTATTGGGGTAATGCAATGTGTAAGCAACTACGATTTTATTAATTTTAGATATAAGCTCAGCTGTGAAGTGTCGGCTTAGAATAGCACTACCCTATTTATTCCGGTGGGTGTACGTAAGAGGCTACTAACGCACTTGGGGCTTTTTAAGGGATTTTTGGGCGATGCGGTTGGAGACCCATCACCAAGAACATCTATTTCACCATCTATTCCCCACGCACCTTCCAAAAGTGGCTGAGGAATTGCCAATTCCTTAGCTCTGGCTACCCCTTTCTTGGGATTTATATCCGTGAGTATATGTATGTATGTATGCTCCTAAAAGTTGTCTTGAAGACACCGCTTTAAGTGATAAAAGAGAATATCTGTATTTATACTCTATTTTATATTTACATTTAAAATTAAACTAAATCTGAAATTAAACTTACTTAAAGAGCATTTAGTAGTTAGTAAAAAAAGTCATAGGTTTAATCGAACATTATGCCTCGTGTATTTAAGCCTTATAATTTAAATTGAAGTAGTTGATTGGAGACCCATTACCAACGATACTTTATTTCTACCATCTTCTCCCCTATCAACTTCCAAATGTAGCTGAGGAGTTTCCAGCTCTGAAGCTCTGGCTACCCCTTTTTGGGATTTATGGCCGTGAGTATATGTATGTATTACCATTTTATTCCGACAAAACTATCAATTTTAATCTACACCTGCGTGTTCAATAGTTTGAAGTGAGCTGTCCGCTCTATGAATTATTTATTGCATGTGAAAGTTCGATACAAACAATATCATTTATTATTCCGCTCATACGAACATCTGCATGAGGTTTTGGTGGTAACAACGATATTCGAGTCATCGGAAGTTTAAAATCCATAAACACAGTACACAACACCTGACAGCTGATGTCTGAATAAATATATTTTTATCTATTTATTCTTATCGATATGTATAAATTTTGTTACGAGTTTTAGAGATATGCAAAATATGCTCAAAAAAATTTTGACCTTTTGGACGTATTTTTTATTATGCTTTGTAGTGTTGGCTAAGAATAGCATTACCCCTTTTCTTCACGTGGTTGAATGTAAGAGGCGACTAAGAGGCTTTTCAAGTGATTTTTGGGCGATGACTTCATCACTTAAAAAAACAAAAACTTCAAATTAAAAACTAAACAGAAAAATTAAATATTATTATTTTTTATTTAAAAAAGAACCGCCTTCAAAAATCCAACTGAAAAGTATAAAATAATTTTTATTTATTTTATTATGTACAACTCTTTTCAACTTCTTATTTTTGAAGTCGGTGCCAAACCAATTTTCATGACAAAGAAGAACGAATATTAGTGGCCCGCCAAAGTTGAGTGAGTTCTCCACCCCATCAGCGTATGTCATCTTTATAAACCTTCCTTTTTAATCAATTAATAAAAAAAAACGCATCAAAATTCATTTCGTAGTTTTACAGATTAAAGTATACATAAGGATGTCCCTATATCCCAGACAGGGAGAGAGAAAGCGACTTTGTTTTATACTATGTAGTGATTTAGATTCTCGATCGTCTTTTTACAAAGTGTTAGAAGTTTTGGTTGTGCCAACTCGGTGCATGCATGTCTCTGTCGAATTGTTAATTCCATTAGTTTGAAATCTGATAATCTTACATAACCTAACCTAACGTTAGTTTACTATCTCGCTATCTATCTAAAATTATAATTTACTAGTATTTACAGTTTTACGGTGACATGTATATTATGATAATTTCTCTGCGGAGTGCGACGCATGCACACCAGGCTAAGCACCGCTCACTGTCCCCCAATTCCAGCCTTTATAAAGCGACGTCGTTGCGAGCGGATGAAATTTCTTGATTTTTGAGCGCGATTGTGTTACCTACTGTTGTTGAGGCACTATCGATTGATTTATTATTCGTATGGTTTTCTCTATGTAGCAATTTTCATTTTGGATTTGTCTGTTTGGCACCGACTTCAAAAAGAAGAAGTTGAAAAGAGTTGTACATAATAAAATAAATAAAAATTATTTTATACTTTTCAGTTGGATTTTTGAAGGCGGTTCTTTTTTAAATAAAAAATAATAATATTTAATTTTTCTGTTTAGTTTTTAATTTGAAGTTTTTGTTTTTGTTTTTTATTTTATACTTTTTAGTGATAAGTTCATCAAGTGATAAGTTAAGTAAATCACTCTGAGTTTTTTTAGTGAATTAGTGATAGTTTTTTAGAGAGAAGTTTTACTGTCCGTTTATTTTATAGTTTTTTTAACAGGTAGTTATAATATTTGTTATTATGACTTTAGCTTACTTGTTACTATTTTGTTTACCTGCGGGCCTAGATGGAAAATCAAAGGATGCTTTTAGGAAAAGTCGCGTAAAGGAGAACGAAACACCCATCGAAAAAAAACAAAGACTTCAGCAGAGCAAGCACGAGCCGTATTTAAACTAGTTATCGCGTGGGAAAAAGCAGCCATCTTTTACGCACTTACTTAGTATCGTATACTGCCATCTCATTCTAACCGTTATCGTGTCGATAACTCGTGCTTGCCCTTCAGAATGAGAGACAACGTCAGCGTGCTGCTCTTGCTGCCGAAACAGATGAGCAAAGAGAAGTTTACTTATCACAAATGCGAAGAAACACTCTTATATATATGTAGCGTTGAGTCGTGTTAAATCCCTTGATGAGATGGCTTTAAGTGATATAGATTCAAAGAAATTAATTAACCATCCCCATGACGAAAGAGCCTTGATTGAAATGACCAGGATGAAAAACATGATGTTGCAATATATATTTTTTTCTTCAATATAATTAAGAGTAATTTATTCATGTTTTTATATACTTTTTTGTTTAATAATTTAGTAACTCTGTTTATTGCTAATAAAAAAACTTTATTAACATATATTGATAAATATCTGTCTAGTATTGATAACTTTACATACATACTTATATTTCAAACTAAGAAACCTCCTTTTTTTCGAGTCGGTTAAAGAACTTAAGCCTTCTCCTGAATGTAGTAACATAAACTGATAACTCTTTGTCTAATAATAACTTAGAACCTTCAAACTTACATACATACTTATAGGTGAAACTCAGAAACTCCTTTTTTGAGACGGTAAGATCACTAAAACCTTGTCCTGAAAGTAACAAGTAGTTTTCTGAAAATCGCATCCAAATAGCTTAAGCGAAACGCAAGATAATCGCCGACCAACATGCATACATGCAGGTTAAACACAGAACCTAATTTCTTTTAGAGTCGGTTAAATCACTTAACCCATCTTCTAAATGTAACGAATACTTTTCTGAAAACCGCATCCAAATAGCTTAAGCCAAACGTGAGATAATCGCGGACCAACAGACATACATACAGGTCAAACACAGAACCTCCTTTCTTTTTTGGTCGATTAAGGCACTAAAACCTTCTCCTAAATGTAACGAATACTTTTCTGAAAACCGCATCCAAATAGCTTAAGCCAAACGTGAGATAACCGCCGACCAACAGACATACATACAGGTCAAACACAGAACCTCCTTTCTTTTTTTGGTCGGTTAAGGCACTAAAACCTTCTCCTAAATGTAACGAATACTGTTCTGAAAACCGCATCCAAATAGCTTAAGCCAAACATGAGATAATCGCGGACCAACAGACATACATACAGTTCAAACACAGAACCTCCTTTCTTTTTTTGGTCGGTTAAGGCACTAAAACCTTCTCCTAAATGTAACAAATACTGTTCTGAAAACCGCATCCAAATAGCTTAAGCCAAACTCGAGATAATCGCGGACAATTATACATACATACATACATACATACATACATACATACATACATACAAACAATCGAACTGAGAACCTCCTTTTTTGAAGTCGGTTAATGAAGTCGGTTAAAAAGCCCCAACGCCTTGTCTCTCAAGAATACCCACGGGTACAAATGGTGTAGTACTAAAGCCAGCACATTAATTCATCCCCAGCGACATTTGGCGTGAACCCTATACTCCTGTCTTCAATGCCAAAAAGTCAAAGTACAATACTCTGAGACAAGTCCAAATGAACACGTGTCGTGTATTGACGGTATTGACGAAGTCTCGCTGACGTATTTTGATTTTTAAAACGAGTTGGAAAAGCGCCCGTGCCAATGAACTTATAATGTCTGTGATTAAAATTCTTTTGTGTCAACACTGTATGATAGTTGTATGTTTTAATAGAGAACTATCTATTTTAACTGCTTGTATACTAAAATAAAATAAGTCTATAAAATAACCCAACTACGTAAAACTACTAATAAATAAAGGAAAAAAAAATCGAACCGAAAAGGGAATCGAACCCGCGACCTTCGGGTATACGCCCCCGTCGCTCTGCCAATTGAGCTACCGTGTCAATGGCTGTTTCTTTTACACGTTTAAGTAGTGTTTACTTGCGTTTCCTACCTCTGAATTTTTACTAATTCGGGATTCCTTTCTTTATTAGTAATAATCCCCACATGTGGTTCTCATGAACAAAAAGTTTTGAATTACGTAAAACTACGTATATATTATTTTACAGTGAGGATATTCAATAATTGTTACTTTAATCATACAGATCCTATAGCTTCCTAAAAAGATACCAAAAGGGAGAATTGGAGTAGTGATAAGTAACCCAAAATTACACGGTAAATACTCCAGTACACAAACTGTAAATGGGATTGCTGTTGCCAAAGAATCGTTGGAGCGGGACCGTCAGAAACCTGTTATACATACATACATACATATACTAACGGCTGTAAATTCCTAGAAGGAGTAGCCAGAGCTAAGGAATTATAAATTCCTCAGCTACTTTTGGAAGTTGCGTGGGGAAAAGATGGTAAAAATAAAGGTTTTGGTAATGGGTCTCCAACCGCATCGCCCAAAAATCCAATAAAAAGCCCCAATACCCTTAGTCGCCTCTTACGACACCCATGGGTAGAAAGCCGGGCGAAGCCGGCACTACACGGCAAATAAATAAATAAATAAATAAATAATATATTTATATATATTTATTGTTTCAGAATCTCAAGAGTCCTAAGTCACCTCATATTACCGATCACATCTTATTCGATCATATTATCGACAAGATGAAGTCGTGCTAATTTGGGCTAAAACTACTACTACCTTGCCCTGTCATCATAATTCGTAAATGTTCTTACCCAATTTCTGTGGGTGCTGAAGCGACTTATGATTTTAGGACTTTTTAAGTGATTATTTGGCAATGTGGCTCGAGACCCAATTTTTATGCTACTATATTTCCCCAGTCAACTTCCTGAAGCACATACATACATACATATACTCACGGCTATAAATCCCATTAACGGGTAAACAGAGCTATGGAATTAGAAATTCCTCAGCCACTCTGGAAGTTGTGTGGGGAAAAGATGGTGAAATTAAGGTTTTTGGTGAAGGGTCTCCCACCGCATCGCCCAAAAATCCCTTAAAAGCCCTAATACCGTTAGTGAACTACGGACACACACACACACCGGAAGAAATGAGGTAGCGCTATTCTAAGCCGACACTACACAGCATCTTCCTAGGCCACTTTAGTAAGGACTTTCTAGGATGTATAGCCGTGAAAATGTGAGTTAAGTAGGTATCGTAGCTCTAGCATTCCATCCGATCCATAATCCGAGAAATAACAGATAAACGCCTACATTGATACACATATTAGGATTACTAGTGGATCGTCCCAGCTTCGCACGGGTAGCGTTGTTTTTTAAATATCTGAGGTTTCTTTCTTCAGTCACTGCTCAAGCATTGTGAAATTCAGCGCAATGTTTTCAATTTATTAAATTTATAGCACTCCCTAAACAGTGTAGTTTGGTGATTTTGAATGCGCTTTAATGAACGGTTCAGTTTTTCCGTTTAATAGCAAATTTTGGAATAAAACGCTATGAAGTATTTAAAACAATCTAAAAAATAAATCATTACGTGTTGTAGGATGCAACTACTGGCGCCATTTAGTATTTTATAAGTAAATTAGTAACGATTCGGTTTTGGTAACGGGCGCGATGGCTTATTCTATGTATAATTTCGGTGTTTCTCTACCGATTTCTATGATTCTTTTTTTATTGAATAGGTAATAATGTTACCTTATTTAAATTAGGGATGAGTGAGAGGTTTACAAACGTAAGAGTAAACAAATACAATCAGAATGTTCCGAACTGCTAAGCTATCAGGAATTACACGTGTTATTGTGAGTCAACCGTAAAAGATAGACATAAACTGTTGTGGATTTTTTTAGGTAATTTTATGAAGAATATTTCCGTGATACATGATTTCTATGTAAGTTTAACCATTAAGGCTGCACACGCGACAGAAGCTTAAAAAATGGAGGAACTTCTCCCGTTTTCCCAAAATTTCCCAAAATTCCCCTTTACTACTCTGCTGGAAAGTATACAAAAACCTGCGCAGGAGTATTAAGAATAATTGTACCAAGTTTCGTCAAAATCCGTCGAGTAGTTTTTGTTTCCATAAGGAACATACAAACCGACAGACAGACAGACAGACAGACAGACAGACAGACAGACAGACAGACAAAAATTTTACTGATTGCATTTTTGGCATCAGTATCGATCCCTAATCACCACCTGATAGTTATTTTGAAAATATATTTCATGTACAGAATTGACCTCTCTACAGATTTATTATAAGTATAGAAGATAAATAAAGCAGTTTAAGACGTTCTTATTGTGTTTATAAATGAAAAACAAAAGAATCACGAGCCTAAATTTAGTACAGACCATACGTTGTCTTAAAATTCTAGACAAATTTGTAATATTTATATAGGAAACTTTCAACAATTTCTTGATAATTTAAGATTGAAAGCATCATTCAATTTTTACCCAACATTCTTTGTCTCAAAATTGTGCTAACGCAGCACCTAATTTCCCTTTGAACTTAAAATAACCCCAACGAAAATCCTCGTGGAGTCACGTCCAAATATAATGGATTAGCGAAGTAGGAGCTTAACAAAAATTACAACATGACAATCCATCCAAATTAGATCCAAGATAAGGCACGACAGGACTTGAATACGTTTTTAAACACTGCTCGAAAATATTTCGAATCCCACCAAAAACATTAAATGTAAAAAAATGCCAAGTCTCTCGATGCAGTTTTTCCATCTTAAAAAGTTTTGAGATCTCATAGAAGCCAAGTCCTATTCAAAATATTTCGTAGTTATAAATCAACATTTAGTAATTGTATCAATAGTTTTCTTTATATTATAATTATAGTGACTTGGCAATGAGCACAAGAAGAAACAAATAAAACGGCATACTCGTATTTGGAGGAGTTGAAAGTTACACACACCGCATGCGTAAACATTAATATCACAAAATTAATTTTCTTTTGGTTTATCCGTGTCGTCCCAACCGAATTTCGGCAACGGCAGTCAGTCTTAGTGCACTCTCGATTCATTTACTTTTATAAAGCGATGGCCCGTAAGGTATTCTTAATTATTGTATTGGAGCATGTAGTCGGAAGTGACCATCATGATTCACACATAACAAATAATCTGATCACTGGTCTCGTCAGTAACATTTGCATATAATTCCAGGCAGCAAGCAGCTTTTAATTTGTGCTCATTGCCAAGTCACTATAATTATAATATAAAGAAAACTATTGATACAATTACTAAATGTTGATTTATAACTACGAAATATTTTGAATAGGACTTGGCTTCTATGAGATCTCAAAACTTTTTAAGATGGAAAAACTGCATCGAGAGACTTGGCATTTTTTAACCGACTTCAAAAAAGGAGGTTCTCAATTCGATTGTTTGTATGTATGTATGTATGTATGTATGTATGTATAATTGTCCGCGATTATCTCGAGTTTGGCTTAAGCTATTTGGATGCGGTTTTCAGAACAGTATTCTATACATTTAGGAGAAGGTTTTAGTGCCTTAACCGACCAAAAAAAGAAAGGAGGTTCTGTGTTTGAGCTGTATGTATGTCTGTTGGTCCGCGATTATCTCGAGTTTGGCTTAAGCTATTTGGATGCGGCTTTCAGAACAGTATTCGTTACATTTAGGAGAAGGTTTTAGTGCCTTAACCGACCAAAAAAAGAAAGGAGGTTCTGTGTTTGACCTGTATGTATGTCTGTTGGTCCGCGATTATCTCACGTTTGGCTTAAGCTATTTGGATGCGGTTTTCAGAAAAGTATTAGTTACATTTAGGAGAAGGTTTTAGTGCCTTAACCGACCAAAAAAAGAAAGGAGGTTCTGTGTTTGAGCTGTATGTATGTCTGTTGGTCCGCGATTATCTCACGTTTGGCTTAAGCTATTTGGATGCGGTTTTCAGAAAAGTATTCGTTACATTTAGAAGATGGGTTAAGTGATTTAACCGACTCTAAAAGAAAGGAGGTTCTGTGTTTAACCTGCATGTATGTATGTTGGTCGGCGATTATCTCGCGTTTCGCTTAAGCTATTTGGATGCGATTTTCAGAAAACTACTTGTTACTTTCAGGACAAGGTATTAGTGATCTAACCGTCTCAAAAGAGGAGTTTCTGAGTTTCACCTATAAGTATGTATGTAAGTTTGAAGGTTCTTAGTTATTATTAGACAAAGAGTTATCAGTTTATGTTATTAAATTCAGGAGAAGGTTTAAGTTCTTTAACCGACTCGAAAAAAAGGAGGTTTCTGAGTTTGAAATATAAGTATGTATGTAAAGTTATCAATACTAGACAGAGATTTATCAATATATGTTAATAAAGTTTTTTTATTAGCAATAAACAGAGTTACTAAATTATTAAACAAAAAAGTATATAAAAATATGAATAAATTACTCTTAATTATATTGAAGAAAAAAATATATATTGCAACATCATGTTTTTCATCCTGGTCATTTCAATCAAGTCATGAGGATGGTTAAGGAATTTCTTTGAATCTATATCACTTAAAGCCATCATCTATTTCGGCAGCAAGAGCAGCACGCTGACGATGTCTCTCATTCTGTAGGGCAAGCACGAGCGCTATTTTATCGACACGATAACGGTTAGAATGAGATGGCAGTATACGATACTAAGTAAGTGCGTAAAAGATGGCTGCTTTATCGCACGCGATAAATAGTTTAAATACGGCTCGTGCTTGCCCTGCTGAAGTCTTTGTTTTTTTTTCGATGGGTGTTTCGTTCTCCCTTACGCGACTTTTCCTTAAAGCATCCTTTGATATTCTATCTAGGCCCGCAGGTAAACAAAATAGTAACAAGTAAGCTAAAGTCATAATAACAAGTATTATAACTACCTCTTAAAAAAACTATAAAATAAACGGACAGTAAAACTTATCTCCAAAAAAACTATCACTAATTCACTAAAAAAACTCAGAGTGATTTAAGAACTTATCACTAAAAAGTATAAAATAAAAAACAAAAACAAAAACTTCAAATTAAAAACTAAACAGAAAAAATAAATATTATTATTTTTTATTTAAAAAAGAACCGCCTTCAAAAATCCAACTGAAAAGTATAAAATAATTTTAATTTATTTTATTATGTACAACTCTATTCAACTTCTTCTTTTTGAAGTCGGTGCCAAACAGACAAATCCAAAATGAAAATTGCTACATAGAGAAAACCATACGAATAATAAATCAATCGATAGTGCCTCAACAACAGTAGGTAACACAATCGCGCTCAAAAATCAAGAAATTTCATCCGCTCGCAACGACGTCGCTTTATAAAGGATGAAATTGGGGGACAGTGAGCGGTGCTTAGCCTGGTGTGCATGTGTCGCACTCCTCAAAGAAATTATCATAATATACATGTCACCGTAAAACTGTAAATACTAGTAAATTATAATTTTAGATAGATAGCGAGATAGTAAACTAACGTTAGGTTAGGTTATGTAAGATTATCAGATTTCAAACTAACGGAATTAACAATTCGACAGAGACATGCATGCACCGAGTTGACACAACCAATACTTCTAACACTTTGTAAAAATTGAGAATCTAAATCACTACATAGTATAAAACAAAGTCGCTTTCTCTCTCCCTGTCTGGGATATAGGGACATCTTTATGTATACTTTTATCTGTAAAACTACGAAATGAATTTTGATGCGAATTTTTTTATTAATTGATTAAAAAGGAAGGTTTATAAGGATGACATACGCTGATGGGGTGGAGAACTCACTCAACTTGGGCGGGCCACTAATATTCGTTCTTCTTTGTCATGAAAATTGGTTTGGCACCGACTTCAAAAAGAAGAAGTTGAATAGAGTTGTACATAATAAAATAAATTAAAATTATTTTATACTTTTCAGTTGGATTTTTGAAGGCGGTTCTTTTTTAAATAAAAAATAATAATATTTATTTTTTCTGTTTAGTTTTTAATTTGAAGTTTTTGTTTTTGTTTTTTTTACATTTAATGTTTTTGGTGGGATCTCATTTATTTTTTGTAATGCATTTCTTTCTTTTACTTTTAGGTGACCTCACAATTTCTTGGACGTCAGCTACTGCTTTGCTTAGAACCCATTCTCTATCTCTATCTCTTCTGTTTCTTCTCTGAGGCTTCGTTACTTCTAAGGTAGACAAGTCTGGGCGATATATACTTCGGAGTCGATTATATTCAGCTATTGCTGTCTCCTGAGCTTTGATACTACTAAAATTCACATTTATTAAATGTAATCCACCCAAACTAGTCACTCTTGAAAGGGCCACGTATGCTTGTTTGACGACTGAAAACTCCCATACATGCTGTATGACAACGAATGAAATAAACACGACCCATCTCCAGGAATAGAGATAACTGTGTGGACAAAGGTCGCCATTTATGTACAATATTTCACGTTCCATTACACTATATTTACAATTACTTCTATAACAATAGGGCTTAAACTTATATAAATATATGCAAACTAAATAGAACTAAACTAACTAACAAATAACTAACTAAATAAATATATATCTACTAACTTACAAACGATAACTAAACTAAACTAAATAACACGTAAAGTTCTCCGAATATCAATTATCACTACAATATTTTTTAGTTTCGAAATGGGTTTTCATAGACAGATGGCGCTATCAAATGAAAATTATCGAATTATTTTGAAGTACCTACTACTTACACTGCGCTTTGTAACGCAACCATAGCGCGATTCAGACAGGTACAACGCCATCTATCGAGCGCGCATACAATATTTATCGCAATACAATGGAGTTTTAGCTTTATTAATTTAATGAACTTTATGTATTAATTTGTATTAATGATAGTCTATGTATTACATTTATATTATTCTTTTCTATTCTATGTATGTATTCATCCAATTGAATAGGTACTTGAACAACGAACAAAGTTAACAATGCAGTCAAAATCCATACATAATGTTCTTGCCAAACCGCAAATATAAAATTGTTTTCTATGGCATATAATTTTTTAATGTTTTTATAATTTTTCCTTTATATGTGGCTAATGACCTATCTTGGTGCAAAATTTGAAGTTTCTAAGTCTGCTAGAAGTACCTTAGATTTTTGATGATCTGTCAGTGAGTCAGTGAGTGACAAAATGGTGTAACTTTGATCGACCGTAACTCCTAAACTATTAATTCATTTGGCGTGTAATTTCGAACTTAAGCTTGTTCCAATGCCTACTATTATTCACCGAAAACCTAAACTCCTAGCTTTGTCCACGTCGAAGATAAAGGGGGGGCGAAACAGCCGCGAAACGCTTCGAAAAAAGATGGTACGGCCGTGCCCGTTTTGCTCGAGACTTGGCAGGGGCACTGCCGTGCCCCCAGATTTAAATGACGACGCGTTTTGTTACGTGAAATAAAAGCTGGGGTTTCATCTAATATATAAAATTCACGTGTCCCAATGTTTGCCACAAACTCCTCCGAAACAACTGAGCCGATTTAAATGTTAATACTTTACTAAAAAAAAATATACTTTTATATCCTATTAATTAATTATATGTATTCGTGTATACATATGTGTATTTATGTATATGTTTTCATTAAAGAGTGTACCTATGCAATTATTATATTTATTTATTTATATCTTTTATTATTATTTTTTTCTTTATTTGTTTATTATGTGGTTTTTTTTTTAAAGTAAGAGTGCAAGTTATGTGTGCGGGTATGGCCAGATTAGTGATCGACTTTTTTGTATTTCGTTTTTAATTAACTATTATTTTGTCGTTAATCATTTTATGTAGCATGAAATGTATGTTATATGTGTCACTCCAAATGGGTCCTGACTGAAAATCAGTGTTGTGTGTAAAACGCACAAAAATAAGCTGAGGCAGGACCTATTCACATTTGTTTCATTTATTTTATTTTATTTTGTATAACTTTTTATGTCTCTTTTATAATTTTCATATTCAAGTAAACTGTGTAGTAGTTAATAGTTCAAATGTGAATAAATGTCTCTTCTTTCTTTCTTTCTTTCTTTCAAATGGAACTTTGCATACACATTTGGTAGGTCTGAGAATAGGTTTATAACTATATTTGTTTCCTTGCTTTTGGCTCGGATCTATTGTCAACACCAACCTTCAACAAAGTAATGCAATAGCGCTAGGAATGAAGCATCAAAATAGATTTCTCCATTTCTAGAAATTTCCCTAACATGTGCATTGAAATGGTAAGCAGTATTGCCAACTGCACCACGACCCAGCACTCACCGGAAACGAGTTACCGCCGTTATTTTAAATGTATAACTGCAATAGCTCAGTGGGTTAGAACTCCACTTATCGTTCAAACGATGAGAGTTCAAATTCCGGGTCGAACCTCCACCAATTTGTCTTCTAAGTCATATGTGTGGTTAATTTATCATAGTTTTTAACGGTGCAGGAAAACATCATGAGGAAACCCACATGGCTAAGTTGAGTTGTATTAGAGAGCAATAAATTTATTTATCAAACCTTCGTTAATTCAACAACTTTTCTATATTTCGATTACTCACTAAGGGATCAATCCATGTTAAGCATAGAAATATTTTTTACCATTTCTACCAATTTCCCTACGATGTACAATGTGGTAAGCAGTGCTGCCAACTGCACCACACCACACTACACAGACACGTGTTCCCGCCACTTCTAAATCAGACCAACAACTTCCATTTTGACACTCGCACGCACAGCACTTGCCGTTGACTGTTCTTGGTTCATACATTTATTTAAGTCTTCTTTATCCAAAATTAAAATATTAACGGCTCAAATCCCTTAAAGAGTGGCCGACTTACTTGTGCTTATGGACATTACATGATATTTAGTCACCTGGTGTTCAGAGTATTCATGTTTTGCTTTAACAGTTTACACTGTATGTACGTTTAAATGAGTCTCAAATTACTCTTAAATAAAATTCGTGACGGGCCAAGTTATTTACTTCGGAACATCACATTCCATATTTATCAACGGGAACTCAGAAGTACGCACTCTTTCTTGGACAGTGCTTCCACGTTATAGGGATCTGGACTTTCATCTACAAAGTAATTTAACAATTTTTTCTACTGAAGCTATCGTAACGGAATAAAGCATCGAACTAAGTTTGTTAACATTCTCATTTCTACCAATTTCCCTACCATGTGCAATGTGGTAAGCAGTGCTGCCAACTGCACCACGCCACACTACACAGACACGTGTTCCCGCCACTTCTAAATCGGACCAAACAACTACCATTTTGACACTCGCACGCACTGCACTTTATGTGGACTGGTCCTGTTGCATACATTTGTCAAAGTCTAAAATTAACATACTTATATACATATACTCACGGCTATAAATTCCTAGATGGGGTAGCCAGAGCTAAGCAATAAAAATTCATTCATTATTTTGTCTTCCGGTGTTCTGATTAACCATGTTTTGCTTGGACAGTGCAACCGCGTGATATCGTCTTTTTAAACTGATGTTAAAATTGCGAAGAATTAAAAAAAAATGCGACATTCCTAAGCTTTTACGGGCATATACTGTGATATGATTATTCTATACTTTGTATTTATATGTTTTTCAGTCAATTGCTGTCTGATTAACATTCATGTCTGACGAAATCCACGACGAGGAATAAAAAAGTGATAAGAATCTAACCAAACAGTAAGTCAAATAGAAAATGGACTCAATAGGAATAAACCCAAGTAGCTCGTGTGGGCTTGTTGCCAAGTTAAAACTAAACATTGTATTATTAAATTACGCTTCTCTAACGTATGTAATACATTATCTTTACAATGTCCGCACAAAGTATTATGAGCTATACAAATGATCGTTCAAGTTATACTGGCTTTCCTGATATGCGATTGGCATAAGTGCATTATTACGTACATTGATCTTTGTGACAATTACCTCACGTGTGACATAAACGTATGTGACAACGTTTATATCATACTAGTGGTCCGCCCCGGCTTCGAACGAATGGTGTTAAGTTTTTATACTGCTTACCCCCTACGATATTTAGCATGATGATATATATCCTATGTCCCTTTCCTGGTTCTAAGCTACCTCTCTAAAAGTTTCCAGCCAAATCGGTTCATCCGTTCTTCAGTTATAAATAGTGTAACTAACACCACTTTCTTTTCCACTTTTTTTCCTTTGTCAGTGTCCATGTACCAGTTGTTCTGGAACCCCCTGGCTTGTCACGGGACGATGGCAAGAGACCGGACGGTATGACTTTGTTGCCTTGGAAGAATGGCAGGGCGTTAATATGGGATGCAACGTGTGTTGATACCCTAGCGCCTAGTCATTTATCAGGGTCGGCATCGCGAACAGGTGCTGCTGCAGCCAATGCCGAGAGTTTCAAACGTCGAAAATATTCTGGATTATTGAATGATTATCATTTTATTCCATTCGCCGTTGAAACTCTCGGCACATGGGGCAACGAGGCGCGGGTTTTCTTAAAAGATCTCTCAGCCCGCCTAGTGGAAGTCAGTGGTGATCCTAGGGCTGGCAGCTACCTCGGCCAACGAATTAGCATAGCCATTCAAAGAGGAAATGCTGCCAGTATTTTAGGCACGATACCGTTCTGCGAGAGCGATGAATTTCATGAAATTTTCCATCTTTAGTAGGTATTTATTTAGTTTTATATTTTAATTTAGGTTGTGAATTGTCTATGTAAGTATTTTTAATTATTCTTGAATAAAACCTTAATGTAAATGGATATCGATATCTTTCTTTTATATATATATCTATATATATAATATGTGTAATATTAAACTGTTTTGACTGAATATTATGTCGTTCTAATTGAGAATTTATCTTTTGTTTATGCATAACGATTGTATTAGTTGAGGTTGAATAATTTTTAATTCGTTGGAAAAGAGAATGAAACTAGATCAGTTTTTCATTTTAAATAATAGTTTATACAAAACGTGGATACTCTTAACACGAGGTGACAATGTCACGTTTTATTTCCAGAAGTTTTAGTACCTCTACCAACCCCTTTAGGAATATACGGTGGGAATGGTGCAAATGAGTCTTTGAGTAGATAGGATATAGCATTAAAACAACTGAAAATAAATTACACTTAACGATTAACACATGTCTGATGCAATAAGTTTCAGTGACTCTTCTTTTTTATTTATTCGTCTTAAGAACTCGATACTACATAATTTGCCGATATATTTTCGTGCAGTATGCCAATAAAACTCATTAATCACAATAAAAACAGAATTGTTTTTGCCGATTTCTCCAAACGTACCGCCATTGATGGATGGAACTCAATTTGTTCTAATGTGAAAAAAAACAAATGATTTTATCAGCGACAAATTTTGGCTGAATGCCGGCTGGATCCAGAGTCGTATTTAAGAAAGTAATTTTCATTGGAACTGAAGGGTAGGGCTGGGCGGATCCAGTCAATATTGTCATTTGGCGGACAGGGTTGTCACTTGCTTGTTTATTTATAAGACACTTGTTATTTACTTAGTTCGTATATGTTGTTGGTCCGCTGTTCTGGGAAAACATGAAAAATTATTTATATGGAAATAATGTCAGTGTAGAAAACTATAACTTCATGCAAGTAAATGTTTCATTAATACATATACTCACGGCTATAGATCCCTAATTCTTCAGGAATTAGGAAGTTAATAGTGGAAAAGATTGCAAAATCTCTAACGATCACCCATAGAAGCAATGGGGTAATGCTATTCTAAGCCGACTCTGCACAGCATATTAAAATTTTCAAAATATGAAATTTAACAGAAAATCATACATTGAGTATGATCAATTAATGGAATTCATGGGTACAAAATAGATCAGCAATAGAATAGGAGTCAAACGTCATATCATAAACGTCACATAGACGAATCACGTGCACAATATGGGCTTATAAAGGTTTGGCGTCATCCTTGAACAATACTTTATTACTTATTTTTGCAAGATTTTGGTATTTATAACTGAAAATATAAGAAAATTAAATTTTCTGACGTAGTTATTTATATTTAACAGTGCAGCTTTACGAGTCTAAGAAAGAAAGAAATACGTAAAAACCTATTTAATTAAGAATGTAAAAATAACCATTCTACACTACACACCTGGGTAAACACTAGGCTAAAAAAACTTATTTCATTAGATTAATACTCTTAACGAATATTATTTAAATTAGTTAAAATAAACAAATACGTTAAAGTCCTCTTATTGTGCCATATTAACATCACGTACACACACTCACGTACGTACACTGGTGTATTTTGTTTTTGGTCTCGCCGCGTTATCGTTATATAATCTATTATACGTAACTATGGCATTGTATATCTATGTTATGTTCACTGTACGTAAAAAATATATTAATTCACTAGCGACCCGCCCCGGCTTCGCACGGGTGCAATGCAAAATATACCTACCTACAGAATGTCCTTATACACAACGTTCACAGCTTTTTTGTCATTAGCCAATACAAACATGTTTTGCTTAGACGTTACTCTTGACAGCGCGACATATAATTGACAATGTGAAAAACACTCAACACTCAAGTCTTATCCTGCAACGTTAAAAGTTTGACCCTGCGATTTATTAATGGTCATTGCAAAAGATATCTTTACCGAAAATTGTAGGCGTTTAAATTGGAACGGTAAATCTGATGGTATCAGAGGAATTTGGGGAATTAGTACATCTTCTCCGGTACCACATCCGGTGAGTATTGTGCACTCTATTATGAATTTTTTTAGTGATTTTACCAGCAAACGTGTGCCATTGCAGAGCTTAGGAGGATTCAGATTTCTTAATAAAATAACAGGACAACCTACTTTCAGTTCCATTTTATGAGGAGGGAGTCCAGAAGGGTTCAAAGAATTAAGAAATTCTGTAGGAAAATGTACAGCTTCTTCCGAGTCGAGAACAGTATCGACCGAGTAGTATATTTGCGTCGGCGTATCAATTTTTGCAAGAATCAAGTTGTTTGCCTTATCTACTTGTTCGTTGGTTGGTGACAGGATGGCTCTTTCTTTGAACCAAGATAGAGTCTCTTACAACTTATGTTATGAATGTCAGGATAGACATTGTTGACCAAATCTTGGATGTTGTCTATCAAAACACAAAGGTTATCTAGGTTAATCCTTCCATCACTTTGAGTTAACTTTCCATTGCCAACTTTTAGTAGCATCTCTGGAAAAAGCCTGTTCTCACGTGAAGATAATGAAAGCCTCATGTTAGTTTTAAGCTCTAACTTATTAACGTATGGCCAAAGGTTGGATCTTTTTAGGGAAGCATTTATTTCGTCCGCACGTGTTCCTCTAGTGACAACCGGTAGGATTTGACGAAAGTCTCCAGAGAACAGAATTTTACATCCACCCATAGGTGCATTTTTACTGCGCAAATCGCGTACTGTCCTATCCAGTGCTTCCACAGATGTCTTGTTTGACATGGTGGCTTCATCCCAGACTATTAATGAGCAGTCACGGATCAATTTTCCTGTATTGCTCTGTTTAGAAATACTACAGATGCTTTATTATCATCGATAGCGATTTTCAGCGGGAGCTTGAATGTAGAGTGTGCAGTTCGGCCTCCTTCTAAAAGCGTAGCGGCAATGCCGGATGACGCGACAGCTAATGCAATTTTTCCGGTGGATCTGACTTTTGTTAAAAGCAAATTAATTAAAAATGTTTTACCTGTACCTCCTGGGGCATCAAGAAAAAATATTTTCCTTCATTGTTATCAATTGATGATAGTAATGTAGTAAATACTTTTTTCTGATCGATGTTCAATCGTGGCTCATCTTGGGCTATATTCTGTAAAAGTTTCGATTGATCGTATGATGTTTCTCTTGTGTATTCGGCACTATTCGTTAAATCTGAGTTAATATTAGCTGGCATCGGCAGTCCAAAATCATTGATCGATTTACCCGTCAGTAGTTGCACTACTTTGTTCAATTCAAATAATGCTTCATCAAATATGTTTTGGTCATATTGTAAATCATCATACTAATGTAGGTCGTAGTAGGCGGCGAAACAACTACGACCCTGCATTTTAAATTTGTAATATCTTCGGTAATATTCACTTAAATTACATGCTGTAAAAAGCATATTGATCTATAATAAATGCACAATTTATTTAAGGTACTTAATTGGATAAGGATTAATGCTGTATTGTTTAAAATCAATTCGTAAATAACCATTTTTTAGTAAAGAATAAAAATGGTTATGCTGGGTTATCCCTAAGAGATAGACATATACCATCCCGGACTTTTTTGTTGAACTTTTTAAGGTGAACAATACTGTAGTACATTATTTTGGTCTATCTCGTAGGGTTCAGCCAGCGTTTGCAATATAAGCGCAAAAAACGTGCTTATTTACGACATCACATTAGAAACCTTTAAATTTATCAGTGTTTCTCTACTATATTATGCATTTATTATACATACAAACCTTCCTTAAGAATCACTCTATCTATTAAAAAAAACCGCATCAAAATCCGTTGCGTAGTTTTAAAGATCTAAGCATACATACGGACATACAGCGAAAGCGACTTTGTTTTATACTATGTATTGATTAGAGTAGACACGGATACTATCGATTACTACTTTTCATTCTGGCTATCATCTCGAGCTTTATTGGAAGGTTGTCTGGAAGAGATCGCTTTTAGTGATAAGACCGCCAATTGTACTTTTGTTAATTCATTCTATGTATTTGTAATTGTATTTCCATATTTGATGTACAATAAAGAGTTTTCTATTTTATTCTATTCTATAAATATCAAAATGTGAATCTAACATGAGAGATTTACCAGAATCGTACAAAGTAGCGATTGATATCCTTTACCTACCCCAATTGTAACCAAAGGCAAGAGCATATGTGTGTTAAATGTCAAACATCTTTTTATTAACTCTTCAATGGACGTGCCAACCCTATGAAAGGTATTCTCACGCAATCTATCACTCAGGGGGCATCAATAACGTTTATACTTCATTCGCCTACCCCCTCCCGACATACCGACGAAGTAATGATCTACATGTAATACTACCTACCTAAACTCCCATTAAGACTATAATAAAAAAGGCTATACCACGTGAGATAGCCAGAGCTTTGAACAAAAGCATACATACATACATATACTCACGGCTATAAATCCCTAAATGGAGTAGCCAGAGCTGAGAAATAATAAATTCCTCAGCCACTTTTGGAAGTTGAGTGAGGAAAAGATGGTAGTATAATGGTTGTTGGTGATGGGTCTCCAACCGCATCGCCCAAAATCCCTTACTAAGCCCCAAATCCGTTAGTCGCCTCTTACGTACACCCACTGGAAGAAATGGGGTAGTGCTACATACATACATATACTCACGCTGTTATTTCCCATTGGGACTGGCAGAGACTACCGATGGACCGGTGTACGATCCTGGCAAACATCTTCAGCTTCTCTCTCACTCTCTTGAACTTAAACATGGTTTTCATTGGAAATAAGAGTGGAATGTGTGGTGTGAACGAAGTGGAGAATGTGGTGAAGTTAAGGATCATTGGTGACGAAATTCTAACCAAGTTCTTTGTATGAGCAAAATGATGAAGTATTGCTATCCTAAACACACTATAACACTCACCATTACTTCAATTTTCATATGAGCCCGGCACTTTCATCAACAAAACATAATAACATAAACATAAACGTTCACGCCGAATATCCCTGAAGGGGTTGGCTGAGGTACTTATACTTCTGAACATCACGTGATTTTGTCACCTGGTGTTCAGAGTACCCACGTTTTGCATGGACAGTGTACTCACGTCACATGACTAAGTACACCTCAGCCATGTGGGTTACCTCACGATGTTTTCCCTCACCGTTAACAACCGTGATAAATTAACCACACATATGTCTTTAGAAAAGACAAATAGATGTAGGCCCGACCCGGGATTTGAACACTAGTCGTTTGCACGATAACTGGTGTTCTATCCATTGAGCTATCACATCGTCTGCAAAACCTGCCTATAAAAAGAATTTCGTTGCCTTCTTCAAACCGTACATTACTGTAAAACCGTTTTTTTAGAAATAACAATAGTAATAGCCGCACCATACCAAAACATACCATTAAAATTCTCCAATCTCCAACTTCCTCTAATAAATATACCACGATAACAAAGAGAGGGTGCACCACGATATTATCAACTGTGTCTACCCTATAAGCGCTCAAGCGTGAAGAAACCACGTCAGGAACTTTTGAGTGTGAAAAATTTATAGGTTCTTTGTGTTTTATAGTCCGTGCTGATGCTATTATGGTAATTTTATTACCGGCGACTGTGCCTATACCTTCATTTAAATACGAAAGAGAAATAAGAGTTATAAGTATCACGTTTTATTGATGAAATTGGGATGTTATTTGAGGAGCTTTGATTTTCAAAGGTATCCAAGCAATTTATTCTTGAATGTAATTCAAAACTTTTGTATGTTTAGATTTGTATTTTTATTTATTTTACAATCTTTTCCCTTACTTAACTTTCAAAAGTGGCTGAAGTATTTTCTGATTCCGAACTCTGGCTACCCCTTTTAGGGATTTATAGCCGTGAGTATATGTATGTATGTGTATGTTTAGGATTGTTTTATATTAAATGCAGAGCCATTAAGTTGCTATTAAGTGTCTTTAGAGGCGACTAAGGGCTTTTTAAGCATTTTAAGTTATTTTTGGGCGATGTGGTAGGAAACCCATCACCAATAATCCCTTTTTTTGCAATCATTTTGCAACACAACTTTCAAAAGTGGCTGATTATTTTCGAACACTGATTATCTAGCTACCCCTTTTTGGGACTTACAGTCCTGAGTATATGTATCTTAGGAATGCATTAAAATAACTTAAGTATAAAAAGTCTATTTTTTTCTAAGTACACGGTATATAAGTTTCGACAAAATCATTTTCCGCCATGAGATATCAGCCAGAGAAGCCATTAAAATCAGCCCTTCCATTTCAGAGATAAACTGTAACATAAAGACGTATATAGAATAGAATAGAATAACTCTTTATTGCACATCAAACACAAATTTACAAAAATAATAATATGATCAAACAGTTAACAGTGAGGTACAATTGGCAGTCTTATCCCTAAAAGCGATCTCTTCCAGACAACCTTTATGTAGATATAGGTAGATATACAGAATACTTTAAAGTGCTATTTTTATTGCCGTGTAGTGCCGGCTTAGAATGTCGCTACCCCTTTCTACTCACGGGTGTCGTAAGAGGCGACTAAGGGTATTGGGGCTTTTTATTGGATTTTTGGGCGATGCGGTTGGAGACCCATCACCAAAAACCTTTATTCTCACCATCTTTTCCCCACTCAACTTCCAAAAGTGGCTGAGGAATTTATAATTCCTTAGCTCTGGTTACCACTTCTAGGGAAATATAGCCGTGAGTATATGTATGTATGTATGTATGCTATTTTTAATATTTTTAAAACATATTCATATAAATGCATGTATTTAAAAAGCTTAACTTAATAATATTAAGTACAAAAGATGGCAAAGGTATTTCAGTATTAAGAAGGCCAAAGAATTAACGACGTTTTCTAAAGTACTTTTAAGTTGATGTTGGACTCACATAACAAAGGCCTAACAGTCGTTTTGATGAACAGAACACGGATACACTTTCACATAACATAAGTACATGTAGTCAGTTATACTTCCGAACCATACTCACACCAAACTAAACTCAAGTTTTATGTTCACGCCGTAAATCTACGGAGAGCTGGCAAAGGCAATAAATAAATTAGGTTAAAAGAAATATACAGTCGAAATGAAAAAAAAAGTGAATGATGAAAATGAAATAAATGAGTAATCATTTAGTTGAATAAGTAGTTTTTTATTTGATGTAATACTTAGAGTTAGAGTAAAAAAATAATTGGTCAAAATATTGCGTCGGTACTCTAGTATTAAGAAGACCAAAGAGGCAAACCTATAAATAAAGGAAGATGTTTTTTTAATTGCTGGATACTCTGCGGTATTTGGCTTAGAATAGCACTACTCCATTGCATTCCATAGGTGATCGTAAGATGCGTCTAAGGGTATTGGGGTTTTTAACCCATCACTAGCGATACTTTATTTCTACCATCTTGTCCCGTTACGGGACTCCCGTATCAACTTTCCAAAAAAGAGCTGAGGATTTTCTAATTCCTTAGCTCTGGCTACTCCTTGAAGAAGAAGTAATGAAAGTATACAAGAGTGGAAATGGGTTTAACTTCTTTCCAAATATTATTTTACAAAGCCCATGAACCTTGGTCACCTGTTTTGAGACTCAAAAGAAGTGTTGTTAGATAATAACATCACCCTATACTGTGGAAGTCGTAGGAGGCAACAAAGGGGTTTTAGGCATTTCACACAACTTTTGAGCGATGTGGCTAGACACTCATACACAACACTTACTTATTTTATTCACCTATTCATCACTTTATTCTTAATTCCGAAGCTCTGGCTACCCTTTTTTGGGATCTATAGTCATAATCAAATATAGAACGGGAGAGAAGAAACGAGAACATATAATTCATTATAAGCAAACACTACACGGCTAAACAAGACTACTTATCACATTAATGCTATCAACTTGATGATATTTATCTCTAGTTTAGTGCCTCTACCTACCTTCTCAGAAAAACTAGTCATGAAACCAGACTAGGATAATGTAAAGCGTGTTATCTCATAACCCACATCCTAGAAAGGCTATCGAAGTACCTAAGTCAAATAGCTTCGCTACTTTTTACTAGTCAACCGTCTAAATAACCTACAAAACAAACTGTACCACTATTTAATTACATACAACTACTTTTCATACATTCCTATACATTGCTTTCTTTGAGTTACGCTTTGGTTGTACAGTTAAAGTGAAACAGCAATGTATATGCAAGGTTTTGGTGTGGTTGAGTCGTAGTAGTGAACAAGGTAACGGTTTATTGAAGCAGATATGTTTTGCCTTCACTTCTGTTGCTAGGCGAGATGTGTGTGTGCGTGAGTGCAATATCCGAGAACAGAGTGATGGTCATAGTGCTTGGGTATCGATATCGATATTTTAGTTCACTTAAGTTTTAGCTTTGAATTAAATAATGAAACTTATGTTATGATTATGACATATAGAAGAAGTTATTTAGTATGGAAATACTATTAAGTATTTAGTCGTTAGAGTATATAAGTGCAAAGTTATTTTTAATCACCCATTTTCACCTTACGTCATGTTGAATAACGAGAAGTGTTTAATTGAGGTAGAAAACAATGTTTAAGTTTTTAAATCTATATATTTTAAACTAGTGGATCGTCCCAGCTTCGCACGGGTAGCGTTGTTTTTTTAAATATCATATAATATAGAAGTGAGACTTTTACAAACGTAAGAGTAAACAAACATAATCAGAATGATCCGAACTGCTAAGCTATCGGGAATTACACGTGTTATTGTGAGTCAACCGTAAAAGATAGACATAAACTGCTGAGAATTTTTTTTTAGATAATTTTATGACGAATATTTCCGTCACACATGATTTCTATGTAGGTTCAACCATTGAGGCAGCACACGCGACGGAATCTTAAAAAATAGAGTAACTTCTCCCGTTTCCCCAAAATTTCCCAAAATTCCCCTTTACTACTCAGCTGGAAAGTATACAAAAACCTGCGCAGGTGTATGAAGAATAATTGTACCAAGTTTCGTTAAAATCCGTCGAGTAGTTTTTGTTTCCATAAGGAACATACAAACCGACAGACAGACAGACAGACAGACAGACAGACAGAAAGACAGACAGACAGACAGACAGACAAAAATTTTACTGATTGCATTTTTGGCATCAGTATCGATCCCTAATCACCACCTGATGGTTATTTTGAAAATATATTTCATGTACAGAATTGACCTCTCTACAGATTTATTATAAGTATAGATATTATCCTTATAAATCTTTATTGCCATTACGCAGAAAAAAATGAAAATTGGGCATCTGGGAACCCTTACTCTAAACTCTAGTTTACCGTAGTGTTTTAAAGTCATGAATATATAAATGTAAGCTAAATAATACTTTGTCTTGCAATAAATTGAGATAAATTTTGCATTCGTTACACACGTTAGACAAGATAAGCAAGCTTCCGATCAATGAAAATCAAGAAAGGCCCAATTGCTTCTACAGTAATATCCAAAACTCCCTCCACTCTTTTTTATTTTGTGTAACTTATTTTGTAACATCCGAGCTAAATTCAATAATACTTATTGTTATATTAAGTGTGATATAGATTTAGACGTACCGGTAGACTTTATGTTTCCAAACAAAATGAATTTCTTAGCTTATTTATTTAACGACAACTTAAAAAAACTTTTATGCACTTGTTACTAAATATTATTTAACATTAAAGATTATTTATTCAATTTAATTAAATGAAATAACTGACAAACTATCGATAACTCACACAAGTATTGACAGCCCTAGAAAGTTGTTTTGAACAGCGCTGCGAGTGTCGAGTTTGCGTCCGCTCGATAAAATAGAAACAATTTCAAGTGAAAATATAACATCACTATAATCGACATTAATTTCCTGCCTTTTCGGTTGCACCAACATATTTGAAGGAAAAAAAACTTGAGAAAAAGGAAATTAGGTGTCACATACAATAGTACAATATTATAAGCACTTTTTCCCAAGGTTGTACTAAAACGCGATTTATGGTTTACATACATACATATACTCACGGCCATAAATCCCAAAAAGAGGTAGCTAGAGCTTCAGAGCTATAAACTCCTCGGCGCAATAAAATTGGAAGTTGATGGGGGACAAGACAGTAGAAATTAGGTATCGTTGGTGATGGGTCTTCAACCGCATCGCCCAAAAACCATTAAAAAAAAACTCGATACCTTTTGTCGCCTGTTACGAAACTCGTGTTTTAAAAAGGGGTAGGTAGTGACATTCAAGTCGGCACTACACGGCAAATTTATGATTATGGAGCTATTTAAGTGTATTTTTTAAGTTATAAACTACTAAGACCAGTTTTTTATTGCTGGATGCTGTGTAGTGTTGGCTTAGAAAAGCACTACCCCATTTCTTCCCAAGGGTGTTTGTAAGAGGCGATTAAGGGTATTGGGGACTTTTAAGTCATTTTTGGGCGATGCGGTTGGAGACCCATCACCAACGATACTTTATTTCTACCATCTAGTCCCCTATCAACTTCCAAGTGTAGCTGAGAAATGACGCTCTAAAGCTGTGGCTAACCCTTTTTGAGATTTATGGGTGTGAGTATAAAATAGAATAGAATAACTCTTTATTGCACATCAACCACAAAACTTACAAAAGAAATTATCATACTGTTTACAGTGAGGTACAATTGGCGGTCTTATCGCTAAAAGCGATCTCTTTGGAAGGTGAGATCGTATATGTATGTATACTCAATAAAACTGCAGTAATAGTAACTAGCTAACCGTTTATAAAATTACCGGTTTAGTCCCACAATGCTGAACCAAGTCCCATCCCTAATGACATGCACGGGAGTGAAACAGCTGGTAAATTCAAATAACGTATCAAGGGTAGGCTTTAAGGGTTGTAACCCTTTCCAAAACATGCTAAATATTACTTTAATATAACGTTTAAATTACAAGAGAGGCAGAAGGTTGTGAAAATATTAAATTCTTAATTTTTCGCTCAGCAACAAGAATGGGACAACAAATCCAACTCGTTCTAATAAAACAGTTATGACTTTGTACAACTACATCTATTTAATAAGAATATACGATACACATACACAATACATATAATTACACATATAATTCCCCAAAAGAGGAGCCCAGTATCCCCACACACCATCTAAAAGTAGCTGAGGATTTTTTTGTTCTGAAGCTCTGGCTACCCTATCTAGGGAATTATAGCCTCATCATAATTTGTGTGATTATATATACCTAAGAAGGTTTAGAATGGGTTCTTACTTTCAAATATTTAACTTTATATACCCAAACTATTAGTTCTCATGAAGGAAGATAGAGACTATCGATTGCCTGTACGATCCTGGCAAACCCTATCGTGCTTCATCTACATTCATCAATCTTCTCATACATGCCCTTTTATTCTTAAGACTTCGGACGTCTGACGCTTTTGGCAGGGGAAAGGGGTAAAGATGCGAGAATGCGAAAGTGAATTCCCTTTTTACCTGTGGGAACAGATATGGGAATTGCTTTATTAACTCAACAGCAGCAAACACGATAGCTCAGTGGGTAGAACATCGCTTATCGTGCAAACGATGAGGGTTCAAATCGGACATATGTGTGGTTAATTTATCATGGTTGTTAACGGTGAAGGAAAATATCGTGAGGAAACCCTTATGGCTAAGCTTTATTTTGTCATGTGACAGTGTACTCGTACAATACGGCGATAGGCCTGCCCCCTATCACGTGAGTACACTGTCCATGCAAAACGTGGGTACTCTGAACACCAGGTGACAAAGTCCCGTGATGTTCAGGTGTATTAGTACCTCTGCCAACCCCCTCGGGAATATTCAGCGTGAACGTTTATGTTTTTTTATGTTGTTAATGGTGAGGGAAAATATCGTGAGTAATATGGCTAAGTTGTTCTTTGTCATGTGACAGTGTATTCTTACAAAAAGGCTCTAGGTCTGCCTCCTATCACATGTGCAAAAAAAGACGTAGGTACTCTGAAAATGAAGTGAAAATGTCACGTGATTTACAGAAGTATCAGTACCTCTGCCAAACTCTTCGGAGACATAATGCGCAAACGTTTGAGTTTAAGTAATATATTAATATAAACCAAGAATCCACCATACCACTCTTTATCTCTAATTAATCTTTCCACTAGTAATTAATAATACTTCGTACCTACCTCAATTAGCGAAACGTTAACGTAGAATTATGAAGTTGTTAATATAAGGTTATTGTTAAATCATTATGTTGGTATTGCGAGATTATGCAAGTTATTATATTACGCATCCACTGCACTGTTATTTATAAACTACCATTGTACTCATATTGTTATTATATAATGCATTTTAACTTTCACACCTTCGATTTCTTAAGTTGTAAGAATATCTTATTATCGTAGTGTTTTAGAATTATCCTCTCATCGGATCCATACATACATATACTCACGGCTATAAATCCCTTGAAAGGGTATCCAGAGCTAGGGAATTAGAAATTTCTCAGCCACATTTGGAAGTTGATAGAGGACTAAATGGTAGAAATAAAGCATCGTTGGAAATGGGTCTCCAACCATATTCCCCAAAAATCCCTTCAACGTCCCAATGCCGTTAGTCGCCTCTTACGTAAATCAACGGGAAGAAATGGGGTAGTGCTATTCTAAACCGAAACCACACAGCTTAATTCTTAAGTAATACGAATGTCTTATATCCGTAGTGTTTTAGAAGTGTCTCCCCATGGGAGTCATGCGAGGCGGTTAATGGGATATGGAGCTATTAAAGTAATTGAATCGCCCCTCACTTACCTTTCTTATGCTCATTACTTTTAGGCCTCTATATCTCAATACCATACCATTGTTTCTCCACCCAATTAACAAAAGATATAAGGACTTGATGATATTTAAGATATGGCTGCCTTTTTATGGAATTGTATATGATTTGCCTGAAATAATATAAACGACGAGCTAGCTCAGTGGGTACAACAAAACGGCGATATACTATCACGTGAGTAAACTGTCCAAGCAAAACGCGGGTACTCTGAAAACCAAGTGACAATGTCACTGGATGTTGAGAAGTATTAGTACCTCTGCACCCCCTTCGAAGGTATTTGGCGTGAATGTTTCAGTCTTTGCATCTTGAGTCTTGCCTAAAATAATTTCTTCTATCACTCTATACAAGTATATATAAGTATACATTTGATGTTCAGCCAGAGTAACCAGTTTTTGCCTGGGATGTTCATTCACCTGGTAGGAACTGACGAAAAGGTTGTCGCTTTGTATGAACACACTGTCAAATGACTAAATTTAAGCCAGCCATGTCGGTCTCACGTTTTCCCTCACCATTACCAACCTTTATTAATAAACCATACATATATATTTTTTATAAAAATAATGTTTTAACTTGAATGATAGAAAATGAAATGTAAATGAAACTAAAGAGGTTTGCCAGCATCATAGAAAGTGGCGATAGTATCTGCCTACCCCAATGGGAACTAATGGTGTGCATATGTTTGTATGTTTTAAACTCAACTCAAGATTCGAACCAAGTTACCAAGAAAACATAAAGACAGATAGCTGAGTGATTACAGCAAGACCGGTAGGCAAAACGAGGTGGTAACTTTATCGGATGCAGCCATTTGTTTTTCTGTTTTTCGAAAGACGTTTATAAGAGTTGGGTGCGGCGTGCGGTAGCCGGTAATGGCGCGCGCAAAACGTCATTATTATTTTATATTTTTTTTGTGGTTAAAAATGGTAACCACCTTTTACAAATGGCTTATATTCTAGTAGAAGTCTTGGTAGCACAGCCTTA
The DNA here is from genome assembly GCA_963576735.1 of Bedellia somnulentella. Taxonomy (NCBI): domain Eukaryota; kingdom Metazoa; phylum Arthropoda; class Insecta; order Lepidoptera; family Bedelliidae; genus Bedellia; species Bedellia somnulentella. The sequence continues at coordinate 663,167 of OY755186.1, forward strand.
GATTTAATAGTCCAATGTGCATTGGTATTTTAATTGTAATTCTCTATGAACACCGACCTTTTTATTTAATCTTATATTATCATTCTTAACGACAATATATATAAATTTTCCATTTTAAAGCAGCCAGTATTTTTTAATTGATAGACTGTATTTAATTTAAAATATTTGCCATTTTGAACTAACATTCATGCCAAATTTATTGCAATCAGTCGATGCTATAAACAACAGCTGCTATATTTTACAGAAACACACATACAAACACTGCAAATAAATTTAAAAAAAATTCGCAAAAGAAAAGTCTTCTCCAGCTGTTAGATAACAAGATAGAATGCTACGAAATTGAAAAGCTCATGAAAAATGCAAGCGCTTAGTCGTAATCCAGTGTCGTTAGGACCGACTCGCGAGTCAATATAGGGAAGCCTGACAAAGCTCTCTTCTTACACGAGTGTTAGGATTTAATCAGGACGAATTAATCTTTCACCTCGTGACTTGAGATGAATGTAAACGAATTAATTCTTTTGTAGAAAACTTCTTGCTTTTATTTTATTTTGTTTGGAACACGAATAGGTTTGTTTAGTTCTTTGTGCTGTCGGTACGGATTTATATGGTTTTGGTAAAATAGTAAAGTTATTTTTCTTATGTATTCTTAATTCGTATGTATATATGACACATATACTCACGGCCAAAAGAACCAAAAAAGAGGTAGCCAGAGTTTCAGAGCTAGAAACTCCTCAGCCATATTTGGAAGTTGATAGGGGAGAAGACGGTAGAAATAAAATATCGTTGGTGATGGGTCCCCAAATACATCGAACAAAAAATATTTAAAAAGCCACATACCCTTAGTCGCCTTTTACGACGCCGGTGGCTAGGAAGGGGTAGTGACATTCTAATCCGGCACTACACGGCAAAGATTATTTCTTCCGTAGAAAACTTCTTGCGTTTATTTTATTTGGAACTCTCTGTTCTGTATGTACGGATTTCTATGGTTCGGGTTTAAAATAGCAAAGTTTGGCCTTACATATGTCATGTTATAGGATAAAAGGGATTTGGTGATTCTAAATTGTGAGCGATGTAGTTGACTAATCACTACTATTCTTTATTATTATAATACTTTGCATATCGCAGTTTTAATGTGTTTGCTGTGTAGTGTCGGCTTAGAATAGCACTACCCCATTTCTTCCGGTGGGTGTACGTAAGAGGCGACTAACAACCAACCAGTGGAGACCCATCACGAACAACCTTTATTTCACCATCTTTTCCCCACGCAACTTCCAAAGGTGGCTGAGGAATGTCTCATTCCCTAGCTCTGGACACCCCTTCAAGGGATTTATAGCCGTGAGTACCTGTATGTATGTAGTTTTAATGTCTCGCTGGGTGTTGTAAGAGCCGACTAACGGTATGGGGATTTGAGTGGTTTTTGGGCGATGCAGTTGCAGACCTCTCACCAATGATACTTTATTTATACAATCTCATCCTCTATCAACTTCAAAATGTTGCTGAAGAGTTTCTAGCTCTGAAGCTCTGGCTACCCCTTTTTGGGATTTATGGCCGTGATAAGTGAGTATATGTATGTATGTATGTATGTTTCTTTTGTGTCTGTTCTTATAACGTAGTTTCTTAAAATTATCGACCAAATCTTCTTATAATTAATTCTTGTTTGAAACAAGTCACATTTAAGGAAGAATCTAGTGTTTGCTTGGGGAATAAAATTGGTTGTACTAAATCTGGAAGTCATGCGATGCATACGAAATTAATGCCAAGATTTAGGCAGTTAAATTTGTTTATCTAGTTTTTTTCGCGTTATCTTGCTTAATATAACAATACATTTATGTTATTTTTCAGAACATAATGTCTGTAAAAACACTATCATGTGCCATTGATTGTTTTTTTTTTTTCAAAAAAATAATAATATGAAGAGAATAAAGTTTAGCCTGCATAATGTTCTTAAATCTATATGAAATTATCAATACTTCATATTACAAACTATAGGATCACTGTATAAACTGCAAATACTTACTAACTTACTTATACTCACGCCCATTATTCCCATTGGGGTAGGCAGAGACTATCGATCGCCACTTAGCACGATCTTGACAAACCTCTCTTGCTTCCCTTACATTTATTATTCTTCTCATACATGCTCTTTTATTCTTCTTACTTCGGACCCCCGCCTTTATAAACTACAAATATTAGTTATAAAAAACCCATTTATTATTGTTATAAAATACTACATAATACAAATATACAAAATAAAATCAATTTTCTATTATGTACTGCTGCAAGCACTTTTTAATCTAATTTATACATTTTTCTTTATCTAAATCTTTAGGTAGCCAACATGTAGACTATTATAAGTATATTTATTATATATGTATGTATACTTTGACACACATACACACACAAATAATAATGCAATACTAAGAAGTAATCTGTTCTCGACTGTACCGCACTCATGTTAGAAAGTTAGGTGGCGCCTGCGCCTATCAACTCTCCACTTTAATTAATGAAATCTCAAATAATATCTTTACTTGAAACTTTCAACTAACCGCTAGTTACTGTATCTAAGGCCCTTGGGCTATCGAGGAAACTTGACATAATGGCGCTTATTATATCCCGAAAGCGCTGTGTTTGCTTGCTTTGTGTCAAAACTTCCGTTTAAAATAACAGATACATACATCAATTATCGTTGCCGTGTAGTGTCGGTATAGAATAGCACTACCCCATTTCTTCCGGTGGGCATAAGAGGCGACTAAAGGTATGGGGCTATTAAGGGATTTTTGGGCGATGCGGTTGGACCAACCACCTTTATTTTTGTTATCTTTTCCCCACTCAAATTTCCAAAAGTGGCTGAGGAATTTCTAATTCCTTAGCTCTGGCTACCCCTTCCTGAGATTAATAGCCGTGAGTATATGTATGTATGTATGTATATATAAATTAATTTCAAAATTTGTTTGTTTGTTTGTAATAACATACACACATAAACTCACGTTGACCACGTCCGTGGCCGAGTGAATAGGTGATTAGCTTCTCGATCCGGAGGTTGCGGGTTCGTTCCCCGCTGAGAGCAACATTTATGTGATGAGCTTAAATAATTTGTTTCTTAATCTTGGATGTTATTTATATGTATATTATATCATATTGAATATATCGTTAAGTTAGTATCCCATAATACAAGTTCTACTTAATTTAGGTCTAACTTGATCTGTTTATAATTTGCACGTATATTAAGTTATTTATTAGTTCCCATTAGGGTAGGCAGACACTATCGATCGCCACTTAGTACGATTCTGACAAACCTCACTAGCTTCGTTTACATCCATCAATCTTCTCATACAAGCTCATATAGTTTGTAATAAAAAGGTTCCAAATACTGCGAAAACTTTCAGAAGCAATATAGGCTACAAAACATAACGCTAATTGAATTAGGGGATGAACAGTGTTCGTATTTGCCATTGCTGTCCGATATACATACATACTAGAATAGAATATATTGGATGTCCCTTTCTATCCACGGGTGTCGTAAGAGGCGACTAAGGGTATGGGGCTTATCATGTGGCGAGATGTGAGATCCATCACCAGCGATACTTTATTTCTACCATCTTCTCCCCTATTAACTTCCAAATGTGGCTGAGGAGGTTCTAGTTCTGAAGCTCTGACTACCCCTTCTCGGGAATATATCCGTAAATATACATACACATATATTCCCACAGAGCAACCAATTAAATACAATAGTTAACAAACATAATTTATCTAAACCACGATCAGAGAGATAAGGCGTTCGGCAAACATCGGGTTGCCTCGGCCACCTTCGCCCGGTCGTTCAACCGACCCACATTTCAGGGACATTAGTTGCTAACTCAATAAAATTATTACCTAAAACATGGATGTATAATTTCAACAGGTGATTATGTATTTCATAACATAACATAAACGTTCACGCCGAATATCCCCGAAGGGGTTGGCAGAGGTACTAATACTTCTGAACATCACGTGACTTTGTCACCTGGTGTTCAGAGTACCCACGTTTTGCATAGACAGTGTACTCACGTGATAGGGGCAGGCCTATCGCCGTTTTGTACGAATACACTGTCACATGACTAAGTACAACTCAGCCATGTGGGTTTCCTCACGATGTTTTCCCTCACCGTTAACAATCATGATAAATTAATCACACATATGTCTTTAGAAAAAACAAATTGGTGTAGGCCCGACCCAGGATTTGAACACTAGTCGTTTGCACGATAACCGAGTGTTCTACCCACTGGGCTATCACGGTCACGGTATGTATTTCAATATTGCTTTCAATCGCAACTGTCGGTGAGGTTCGAGTATTATGTAAACGATATTCGATTTAGTTTTATGGCTTTGTTATTGTTTGTCTAGAAGCTCCGGCTCTAGCACACTAGCTCTATAGATCATGCCCAATATATTAAAATTAAAACAAATACATAACTATATTATGGTACGCCTATTAACTTTTAAGATTGATGAATCTTAATATGAAAGTTCGGTTTGAATGATGACATTGTAAAACGATAGAAAAAGGAATTTTGAGATGGTTCGGGCACATAGAGAGGATGGATGACAGTAAACTGGTGAAAGACATCTATAGAGCCAATGTGGAAGGTAATGTTAATAGAGGACAACCACGGAGGACACACTTGGACCATATAGAGTGTGTGCTCAAAAAGGCAGGTGTCCGAAGTATGAAGAATAAAGGAGCATGTATGAAAAGATTGATGGATGTAAACGAAGCTAGAGAGGTTTGCCAGGATCATACAAAGTGGCGATCGATAGTCTCTGCCTACCCTAATGGGAACTTCTGGAACCATTTTTTAAATTTTAATATATTGGCCTGTTCTTGACTATAAATAGCTCAATTTTATTGTTTTTTTAGTTCAACCGTAACTAAACGCCCCGTCATGTTTTACTAAGTATTCTCTTTACTTATCTTTTTAACACGCTTTTATTAGGTCGACCTGTATGTATGTAACTATGTAATCAAATCTAAGAAAACTAATTTAACCATCTTCTAAAGGTCATAGCGTTATGAAAATTGGCAGTTGTATGTGATTTCGATGACAATACAATAATATGGTACTGTCGAGCTGATCTGATGATGGAGCCGGAAGATATGAACTGGAACTTCATGATGGATGATCGTATCATAGCCGTGTTTGGACTTGTTAAAAAGGTCTTGTAATGAACGTTGACCATGATTAGGTTTCAAGGTCTGATGATGAAGCCGGAAGATAGGCACTAGCATTCCATGATGAAATATCGTATCATAGCCGTGTTTGGACTTGTTAGAAAGGTCTTGTAATGAACCTTGACCACGATTAGGTTTCAAGGTCTGAATACAATAATATGGTACTGTCGAGCTCATCTGATGATGGAGCCGGAAGATATTAACTGGAACTTAATGATGGATGATCGCATTATAGCCGTATTTGGACTTGTTAGAAAGGTCTTGTAATGAACTTTGACCACGATTAGGTTTCAAGGTCTGAATACAATAAAATGGTACTATCGATCTGATCTGACGATGGAGCCGGAAGATTTGAGCTGAAACTTTATTATGAATATTAGCATACGATGTATAGTTACCAACCCATAACATCCCACTGCTGGGCACGGGTCTCTTCCGTGAGGAAGTTATTAGTCATACTTCACCACGGGGGCCAGCCGTTTTGGTGGAGGTTTGTAAGACTAGTGGTCGCCTTACCGTTAGATGTTATCAAGCCAAATAAATAAATTAATATTATTATAATAAATTAATTTTAAACTATTAATTTATTTACCCTTAGCAAAGACTAAAAAGCATAAAATAAATTAATAGTTTAAAAAACACTAAAAAACACGCTTTCATAAGTGCACTTAAAAGTCAAAAATAAATTACGGGTCGTTCAAGTTGTCTCTATTTCTGGGCTGAAGTGTAAACTATGTGCTTTTAATTATAATATTTGATTGTAAAAGCGTGGGGCGCTGGAGCAGGAAATACTTTCTTGTAAACAAATACACGAACAAGAACTCTACATTTTGCCACTGTTGACTAGTACTTTGAACAGACTGTTTAATATAGAGCCTCCAACTAGTGGTGCTGCAACTCTAGTTAGAGTGCCGATCTCTGTAACCTGCTTCCCGAAACATCGCTTAACTTGATTTCTTAGCAAGGTAAACAAAAAATTATTCCTTTTCCAGCGCCCCAAGGTTTTTCAATCAAATATTATAATTAAAAGCACATAGTTTACACTTCAGCCCAGAAATAGAGACAACTTGAACGACCCGTAATTTATTTTTGACTTTTAAGTGCACTTATGAAAGCGTGTTTTTTAGTGTTTTTTAAACTATTAATTTTTGTTAAAAGGATAATATAACATCAGTATAGCTAGTACTAGCGACTTTTTAACTAGGTATCGCGTGGATAAAAGAGCCATCTCTTTCGCACTTACTAAGTATCGTATACTGTCATCTCATTCTAACCGATGATATCGTGACGATAAAATAGTGCTCGTGCTAGGCCACCAGAATCTTAACCACGACTCTGGCGCCCCCTACTGTGCGACATTATAATAGGAATGCGTACCAAACAGTTTATAAGTAAAAACTCTGATTTTCATTGTTACCAAACGAGGTAAAACTTTATTGTTAAAACAATACTAATTTTCGATCGAAACTATACCTTACTACTCAATAAATAAGATAGCAAATGTATTTTTACATATAGCGCGTTGAAAACCAAAAATTTGGTGATCATTTTATACAGCTGTGTAGTGTCGGCTTAGAATAGCACTACCCGTTTCTACCGATGGGTGTACGTAAGAGGCGACTAACTGTATTGGGGCTTTTAATTGATTTTTGGGCGATGCGGAAACCCATCACCAACAACCTTTACTTTATCATCCTTACCCCACTCAATTTTCCAGGGGTGGCTGAGGAATTTCTAATTCCTTGGCTCTGGCTACCCCTTCTAGGGATATAGCCGTGAGTATATGTATGTAAAACCAAAAATTAGGTGATCATTTTATACACCGCGAATGAGGCGAATCTACTAGTATCTGGATATAGTTACTCCATAACTCAAATTTTTAAAGCTTATAGTTTTTTAGATAGCTGTGATAGCTCAGTGGGTAGAATACTACTTATCGTGCAGAAGACAAGGGTTCAAATCCCGGGTTGGGCCAACACCAATTTGTCTTTTCTAAAGACATACGTAATACGTAATCTTTATATATATTGTATTTATTGAATATTATTTATTTTATGGAATACTATATGTAAGTGTGTTAGAACTTAATAAATATTTAGTAATATTTAAAATAGATAGATAATAGTTTGACGAATAATTTTATTTTTGAAGCAAATCAGTTTAATTTATTGGACATCTACCGAACATGTTTTTAATCCAGCAAATCTTTCCATTCTTGGGTTGTCTGGAAGAGATCGCTCTTCGTGATAAGACCGCCAATTGTACTTTGGCTTTTGTACCGATCTTTTTTTTGTAATTGTTGAGTTTTGTGATGTGCAATAAAGAGTTTTTATTTTTATTATTATATTATTACGCGTGGTGAATTTATCATGGTGAAGGAATTACAACGTGAGGCAACCTACATGGCTAAGTTGTACATAGTCATGTGACAGTAGTAGATAGATACAAAGCGGCGATAGGGGCTATCACTAGAGTACACTGTCCAAGCAAAACGTGCGTACTTTGAACACCAGATTACAACGTCACGTGATGTTCAGAAGTACCTCTGCCAATCCCCTCGGGGATATACCGCGTGAACGTTTGAGTTTGAGTTGAGATGAGCTGAGAATAGCACTAACTCATCTCTTTCGGTGGGAGCCTTTGATTGACAATTTGAGAGGCAATTTTGAATTTTGAATGATTTCTGTGATTTTTGGGCGATGGGGCTGGAAAGCCCTCACCATCGACACTTTATTTTACCATCCTTTCCCCACTCAACATCCAAAAGTGGCAGAAGAGTTTATAATTCAGAACCCTCCCCTTTTTCGGGTCTTGAAAATATGTATGTATTTATGATATGCTGTGTAGTGTCGGCTTAGAATAGCACTACCCCGTTTTTACCCGTGGGTGATCGTAAGATAATCCTAAGGGTATATGGGGTTTTTAAGTAACTTTTGGGCGATGTGGTTGGAGACCCGTCACCAACAATTATTTATCTTTACCATCTTCTCCCCACTTAACTGCCAAAAGTGACTGACGAATATTTTATTTCCAAAGCTCTGGCTACCCCGTTTAGGGATATAGCCGTGAGCATTTGTCTGTATGTATGTATGTTATGATAATAAACGCACACACACAGTTACAATCGCAAAAATGCAATATTTAAAAGAATAAATTAAGAAAACGAATAGTCTAGACCATGTCTACGTATTTGGAATTTAAATCAGTGTGAAACCTCATTTCGCTTTTGGCCATTTGTGGGTGGATTTTTATAAGGGTTTATAAGCATTCATAGAATATAGTATCAATAGTTCTTAATATTTAAGAATGATTCTTTACGGTTTTAGTATATTCTTTGAGAGGTTTTTTTATTACAGTTATTGGTAGTCTCTGCCAACCCCTATTCTTAAAGGCATATCCGTGAATAATTGGATTTGCCTGGTTAGTCAGTACTTTGAATATCATTTGACATACAAACATACATATACTCACGGCTATAAATCCCTTAAAGGGGTAGCCAGAGCTAGGGAATAAAAAAATCCTCAGCCTCTTTTGGAAGTTGCATGGGGAAAAGATGGTGAAATAAAGGTTGTTGGTGATAGGTGTCCAACCACATCGCCTAAAAATCCTTTAAAAGCGGCAATACCGTTAGTCGCCTCTTACGTACACCCACCCGAAGAAATGGAGCAGTGCTATTCTAAGCCGACACTACACAGCTAAAAGCACAGTTGACATAATTAACAAAATAATTAGTATCTTATTAGACATATATAGCTTTTGACCGTGTATTCGTGTTCTATTTTAAGAATATCTTAATTAATACCAATTTACTTTGGTAAACAGATCAGTAAAAAAGCCAATAAAACATCAATAATATTAATTTAAACTAATCGCCCTGGCCTTATTTCTTAAAGTGAGCTATTTTTGTCATACTATAGTTTATTATCACTATAGAATAGAGATGTGAGGATATCATATGGAATCACTTTAGGTAATAACCGTGATAGTTCAGTGGTTAGAGCGGACGATGAGGGTTTGAATCCTGGGTCGGGTCTACACCAATTTGTCGTTTCTTAAGTCATACATACATACATATACTCACAGCTATAAATCCCTAGAAGGGGTAGCCAGAGCTAAGGAATTAGAAATCACTCAGCCACTTTTGCAAGTTGCGTGGGAAAAAGGTGGTAAAAATAAAGGTTCTCCAACCGCATCGCCCAAAACTCCCTTAAATAGCCCCAATACCGTTTGACGCCTCTTAGGTACACCCACCGGAACAAATGGGGTGGTGCTATTCTAAGCCGACACTACACAGCATAAGTCATATTTGTGGTTAATTTATTATGCTTGTTAATGGGAAAACATCTTGAGTTAACCCGCACGGTATAAGTTCTACTTCGGCATGTTACAGTGTATTTGTACGACAGGCGATATGCCTGCCCCCTATCACGTGAGTACACTGTCCATGCAAAGCATTGGTACTCAGAACGGCAAGTGCCAATTTATCGTGATGTTCAGAAGTATTAGAACCTCTGCCAACCCCTTCTGTAAAAAAAAACGAAGTCCATATAATTAAAACAAATAGCAAAAATACCCGGCAATAAAAATCATTAAACGAATGAAAGCTCCCCTTTCCCTTCTAAAGGTACAACAGAAGCATACATCTGTGTTATGGATATGTAATTACAACACCCTCCTACAAAAGTCAGACCCATGCAGAAAGCTAAATATAAACAAACCGTAAAAAAAACTCTGCCAGCAACAATATACGGGCCAAATATATTTGACCCTTAACCTACTATTAATTAAAAAAGGGACTCTAGCCGTAGACTTAGAAAACTATAGACCAGTAATGGGTAAACAGAGAACTTAACTTAATAGAGCGAAAACCAAACGTAGTTACATACATACATACATATATTTACGGCCATAAATCACAAAAAGGGGTAGCCAGAGCTTCAGAGCTAGAAACTCCGGCAGAAATGGGGTAATGTTATTCTAAGCGGACACTTCACAGCTACACACACATACATATACTCACGCTGTTATTTCCCATTGCATAGCATAATAATATACAGCATTTTTTAATAAAGTTCATTAGATCTTTTAATGCCGTGTAGTGCCGGCATAGAATTTCGCTACCCCTTTCTACCCACGGGTGTCGTAAGAGGCGACTAAGGGCATTGGGGCTTCTTGTTGGATTTTTGGGTGATGCGGTTGGAGACCCATCACCGAAAACCTTTATTTTTAACATCTTTTCCCCACTCAACTTCGAAAAGTGGCTGAGGAATTTATAATTCCTTAGCTCTGGTTACCCCTTCTAGGGAAATATAGCCGTGAGTATATGTATGTATGTATCTTTTAATTAATTGTATGAGTAACTTATGTCTACTTTACGTACTATTTTATAATTACAAGTGACAGTGAACACTCGCACCAGTATTAACACAAAATGTTTTCCCTTCCTTAATGGAATATTAAATAATGTAATTAAGCATGCAGAAAGCAAAGTGGCACAGATTTTATGGCACACAGTCCGCCATTGTTTTTCCATTAACCGTCCGGATTGGCGCGAAAATGGGTACTTAATGAGATACAAAAAAAGTATTTTACATTTTCCCGTATACTCTTTGCGAGGGGACGAATATTTGTTTTGGCCCTCGTGTTGTTAGAAAGGGTTGGTTTCAACGAATTGCAAAAATGGAACTAGATGCATTCTTTTATAACACTTTCAACAAAAATTAATTACAAAATCTTTTGTTACAGTGTTTATATAGGATAAAATATCGTTATTAAATGTTGAGTGGGGAAAAGATAGTAAAATAAAGGTTGTTGGTGATGGTTCTCCAACCGCATCGCCCAATAATCCCTTTAAAGCCCCAATACCGTTAGTCGCCTCTTACGTACACCCACCTGAAGAAATGGGGTAGTGCTATTATAGGCTGACACTACACAGCTACTACACACTACTTTCCAAAGGTGGCTGAGGAATTTCTCATTCCTTAGCTCTGGCTACCCCATCTAGGGATTTATAGCCGTGAGTATATGTATGTATGTATGTATAAAATGTGCCGTAATATACCTTGTCGCCGTACATCCCATAGTGGTAGTTGCAATACTAACCTTTACACATAATGTGACATTTTGGTCACCTAGTATTCAAAATACCTATTGCCTAGAAAACACAAAAATCAAACTCACACGTTCATGCTGTACATCCCTGAATGGGTTGGTAGAGGTACTAATACTTCTGAACATCACCTCGTATTCAGAGTACCCACGTTTTGCTTAGACAGTTTAATCACGTGATAGGGGGCCAACCCGTCACCGTTTTTGTAAGAATACACTGTCACGTGACTTAGTACAACTAAGCCATGTCGGTTTCCTCACGATGCTTAACCTCATACATACATACATATACTCACGGCTATAAATCCCTAGATGGGGTAGCCAGAGCTAAGGAATTAAAAATTCCTCAGCCACTTTTGGAAAGTTAAATGGGGAAAAGATGGTAAAATAAAGGTTGTTGGTGATGGGTCTCCAACCTCATCGCCCAAAAATCCCTTAAAAGCCCCAATACCGTTAGTCGCCTTTTACGTACACCCACCGGAAGAAATGGGGTAGTGCTATTCTAAGCCGACACTACACAGCAAAACCTCACAGTTTGTTAATTCTGAAGTCTGGAAAATTAATTCAATACAGTCAAAGGGGCAGGTATCTGAAGTGTGCAGAATAAAAGTACTTTCACGATAAGATTGATGAATGTTAATAAAGCTCGAGCTATTTCTCAGGATCCTACAAAGTGGCGATCGTTAGTCGCTTCCTTCCCCAATCGGAGCCAATAGCTTGGGTAGATGTCTGTAAGTATGTTTATTCATATGGCAAGGGACAGGCCTATCATTACTTGTTTAATAGTGCACACACTGCCACAGAATAAATGTACATACATACATACATATTCTCACGCCGTTAGTTCCCATTGGGGTAGGCAGAGACTATCGATTGCCACTTCGTACAATCCTGGCAAACCTCTCTTGCTTCGTTTACATCCATCAATCTTTTCATACATGATCTTTTATTCTTCATACTGCGGACACCTGCTTTTTTGAGCACATTTTCTATTTAATCCAAATGTGTCCTCCGAGGTCGTCCTCTACTAACATTACCTTCCTCATTGGCTCTATATATCTCTTTCACCAATTTACTGTCATCCATCCTCTCTATGTGCCCAAACCATCTCAACATTCCTTTTTCTATCTATATAAATAAATGTATATAAATAAAAAACTAGTTAGGTCATCACGCGATTTATCATACAATTAAGTCCCAGAATTAACAGCAGAGTACCCAAGTTCTGCCGAAACAGTGCATCATCGTTATAGGGCAGGCCTATTGCCTGCTACAACTCATAAATTTAGTATCCTCACAAAGTTTTCGCTCACCATTAATAAACCTTTTGACTCGGTGGTCAGCTGCCGAACTGTCTACTGCTCGACAATGACTCGTGTTGAGTGGAAACGCGTCGCATGTTTGTGGTTGCCTGTGGTTTTCGCTTGCGGGTGTGTGTGTGGTGCATTGTCTGCTTTTCGATTTCTTGTAAGTGGGCGGGCGGTGCACAATGCAAGTTGCATGAAGACTGCAGGTATTTAGCGGAATTAAGCGAAGAAACTTATTAATATAAGTAATGCTATGGATTTCCGCAAAGTAACGCCGCCGCCGGATTGAATTCAATAACCTTGTTATATTAAATACTGATATGTCGTAAATAAGACACATTGGGGTTTGCTATTGGAGTACTATTTGAACTCATGTCTCCCACATGAGAGGCGGAACTGTTCCAACTGCGCTACCAAATCTACAAATATAACTTTAGGTAAGATTCAGAGTTGTTTTCTAGAATCAGGGCTCAAACTCAAACCTTGTTGTAGCGCAAGTAATGTTCTTTCCACCAGACAACTATGAAAAACAAACAAGACATGGTTGACTTAAAATGCTTTTAAACACCATGTGTTCTTTCTACTAATAAATAATAATAATTTATTCAGTTTTCAAAAGTACATAAAATTTGTCTTAACCTAGTTAGTTATTTAAAGTACAAATATGTAACATTTTCCTAATCCTGAACTAGGTAATTTGCCTGTATTTCAGGCAACAATAAACAGAAAAGCCTTAAACTATCAGTTTTCTTATAATGGTATTGGTAAGAAGTGAATAAATTATTATCATAATCAATTGTATCTAACTGATTATATTATTGTAATAAAAACATCTTATATATCTTTATTTTTACATCTTATATATCTTTATCTTTCGAAAAAATGTGAATGTAAAGAGTTTTTTTGTTGCTTCTTCTCTTTACGAACACCTTCCGAAGCAACTGATTAACGATTAATTTAAAACTTTGACGTTCAAAAAATGTTAGTATTTAACTTTATTTTGAAATATAAACTTTTTGACTTTTTTTTTATATTTACTTATTATATTAAGCAATTCCTCTGATTCCGTGTATGTAAGATTTAATAGCCACGATTGAAGTTTTGTCTTCCATTCAAAGTTGTTTAAGATATATAATACTAGTAATCTATTTATTTTATTATATAAGTATGGTCCTAAAAATATCAAGAATGTACTTGTAATGGAAAATGATGTAAATGTCAGAGAGAACGAACACATACATACATATACTCACGGCTATAAATCCCTAGAAGGGGTAGCCAGAGCTAAGGAAAAAGGAATTCCTCAGTCACTTTTGGAAGTTGAGTGGGGAAAAGATGGTAAAATAAAGGTTGTTGGTGATGGGTCTCCAACCGCATCGCCCAAAAATTTCTTAAAAGCCCCAATACTATGGGGCTATACTATAATATACAGGGTGGCTCATTCAAATCGGTCAGTATGGGAAAGTCTAAAACTATAAGACATACGAAGATTTGTGCTTAGGAACCATGTCACCGATTTTGATAAAAAGAAAAACTGCATTCATACATTTGAAAAAAAAACTGTACCCAGCTCGGGAATCGAACCCGGTTGTTTTGAAAAATAAACTTACACTTTTTCTAATTTGATATCGATTGTCTAGGTCTTAAGCTGTAAATGTCTCCATAAAACATGATGTCTAAAATGAATAAAATGCATTGTTTTGACATACTTTTATTTCTCAAAGTAGGTGTTCGAAGTGACCAACATTTTTTTCAATACAATTTTTAACACGTTTAGGTAACGATCTTACTATTGCATTTTGTATCTTCATGTGGTGAGTTGTATAGCTTGTTTTGTAAACTTCATCCTTAACGTAACCCCATAAAAAATAGTCCAAAGGCGTTAAATCGGGCGACTGTGTATCTACAATATCTACATACTTACTTGAAGGGGGCTTTTCAATTGATTGTTAGTGTTTAATTACTGTAGATAACAAAACTTCCTTAAATGTTTAATGGAATGCAAACCACATGATACGGTGCATGTATGTAATAACTTATTAATAATAAGTAGAGAGGTACAAACAGTCATAGAGACAATTTTACATGCCTGAACTTGTTGAATATTGTAACGGTGGTCACTTCGAACACCTACTTTGAGAAATTAAAGTATGTCAAAACAATGCATTTTATTCATTTTAGACATCATTTTTTATGGAGACACTTACAGCTTAAGACCTACACAATCGATATCAAAATAGAAAAAGTGTAAGTTTATTTTTTTAAAACAACCGGGTTCGATTCCCGAGCTGGGTACAGCTCTTTTTTTAAATGTATGAATGCAGTTTTTCTTTTTATCAACATCGGTGACATGGTTCCTAAGAACAAATCTTCGTATGTCTTATAGTTTCAGACTTTCCCATACTGACCGATTTGAATGAGCCACCCTGTATAATGGGGTAGTGCTATTCTAAGCCGAAACTACACAGCAATTATATTAGAACGAACACAAACGACACAATTAGATCATATAGAGAAATTATTCAAAAAGGCAGGCGTCCTAAGTCGAAAGAAGAAAAGAGCATGTATAAAAAGATCAATGAAAGATGATGAATTTAGACCAAGCTCGAGACGGTTGCCCGGATCGTACAAAGTTCTCTGCCGACCCCAATGGGAACTAATAGCGAGAGTATATCTGACTGGAAAATCTTTTTATCCCGAAGTTCTGGTAACCCAGTTTCCGGAATTATAGTTTCAAGTGTATGTGTGTTCATTACCATTTTTACAACACCTAAGAAATCTCACTGAGAAAACTATTAAAAGCGAATAATATAACTTCTAATAAATTGGAAGAAAACGCCAAAAATATGTTTGATGGTTCCGTAATTTATTAATTAACTAGCTGAAACGAGAAACGTTATTTCTGGGATTTTCTAGTCTATAAAATAAAATAAAATCTTAGGGGTGGACAACCCTTATCGCTTAAGAGTATAAAAATAGTTAAAAACCCAATAACGAATGTGTATGCAAACTTTCATTAAAATCGGTTGAGCCGTTTCAGAGAAGGTTGGCGAAAAGCACTGTGAAACATGAATTTTATATATTACATTTTGGTTTTTATTCAATTTAGAAGATGCATTCCAAAAGTAAAATGTTTGGGGGGGAAAGATGTAGTATGGACATGGGTAGCATTGCGTCATCCATCAACTCAAGAAAAAAAAGTGAAAACTCAACTTAAAATCAGTCTCAAAAGTTTACGCTGTATATCAGAGGTACTAATAGTTCTGAACATCACGTGATATGGTCACCTGGTGTTCATATGGCACCCATGTTTTGTTCGTTTTATATGAAAAAAGAATATTTTTTTTATTATCAAGTGTACATAAAACCTATCTCACAGAACCCTAGCTAATAAATTGAAACTGACCTGATTCAAGAAATAACTAAAATAATCGGTTTTTTCATATGAAATAAAACTGTCTCCGCATCATTTAACAAATGACAATGATATTATTTTCGAACCTGAATACTTTTGAAAGGCTATAAATTAAACATCACACCAAACCATTAAACTAGTTTCATTAGTTTTATGAAGTCAAACGTTATATTTTGTCATAAATCTTTAGAGCGGAGCTAATCAAAAATAGCTAGAAGTTTTTCTTTTACGATTTATAGAAATCAAACCAAGAAAAGTATAGATTTAATTAAATTGGCTACTCTAACGCCCGATTTCTGAATTGAGTATTCAAGCTGAGAACGACTTAAATATCGTTTTGTCTCATTCAATTGTTAATATTTCAATGCGACAGAACGATACATAAGTTGTTCTCAACTGGAATACTCAATTCAGAAATCGGGCGTTAGTAACAAATAATTACGGACGTATTATACACAGATCAAGTTAGAACGTGGGTACTCTGAACACCAG
The DNA here is from genome assembly GCA_963576735.1 of Bedellia somnulentella. Taxonomy (NCBI): domain Eukaryota; kingdom Metazoa; phylum Arthropoda; class Insecta; order Lepidoptera; family Bedelliidae; genus Bedellia; species Bedellia somnulentella. The sequence continues at coordinate 679,698 of OY755186.1, forward strand.
ATGACAAAGTCACGTGATGTTCAGAAGTATTAGTACCTCTGCCAACCCCTTCTGGGATATGCGGCGTGAACGTTTATGCTTATGCTTATGCTTTATGCTTATCAAGTTAGAAACAAACTAAGCAGAACTTATGTTATGGGATACCAACTCAACGAGATATTTAATTTTATATAATACACATATAAATATACGCCGTGTAGTGTCGGCTACGCCGTGTAGTGTCGGCTTAGAATATCACTACCCCGTTTCTACCGATGGGTGTACGTAAGAGGCGACTAACGGTATTGGGGCTTTTAAGGGATTTTTGGGCGATGCGGTTGGAGACCCATCACCAACAACCTTTATTTTTACCATCTTTTCCCCACTCACATTTCCAAAAGTGGCTGAGGAATTTCTAATTCCTTAGCTCTGGCTACCCCTTCTAGGGATTTACAGCCGTGAGTATATGTATGTATGTATGTAATTTATTATGCTTGTTATTGGGAAAACATCTTGAGTTAACCCACACGGTATAAGTTCTACTTCGGCATGTGACAGTGTATTTGTACGACAGGCGATAGGCCTGCTTCTATCACGTGAGTACACTGTCCAAGCAAAACATTGGTACTCTGAACGACAAATGCCAATGGATTTACAGCCGTGAGTATATGTATGTATGTACATATAAATAACACCCAAGACTAAGAAACGATACATTTATGCTCATCAACGTAGTTCTAAACATTGCTCTCAGCGGGGATCGACCCCGCAACCTTCGGATTCAGAGGCTAGTCGCCTTTCCAGTCGGCCACGGTAATCGGCTTTGATTAACACTTCCTCTCTAAGTTTTATTGGGGTAAGTAAGGCTTTGATGGGAATCCCGCTAGCCTATGATTAAGTACATACATATATACTCACGGCTATAAATCCCTAGAAGGGGTAGCCAGAGCTAGAGAATTAGAAATTCCTCAACCACTTTTGGAAACTTCAGTGGGGAAAAGATGGTAAAATAAAGGTTGTTGGTGATGGGTCTCCAACCGCATCGCCCAAAAATCCCTTAAAAGCCCCAATACCCTTAGTCGCCTCTTACGTACACCAACCGGAAGAAATGGGGTAGTGCTATTCTTAGCCGACACTATACAGCACAACCATTATTTTACCATTTTATCTCCTCTCAACTCTGATAAGCTAAAGATTTCTTTGAAAGCTCTGACTTCGCATTTGAAAAATTAACTAGATAGGCCATGTTGTAGTTTAGTTAATAAAATATATCTTATGTGCTTTTAATGGGACAGATTTTAATAAAATATGAACTTCTTGCTCAAGATTTGTAATATAGTACTTACCTAGCTTTTTTAAATAATTACGAAAGAATTAAAATGTTATTTCATGGTGACCCGAACGTTACAAATATTTTAAAACATAATATTTTAGTAAATCATCATAGAACCGTATTGATTTCAGTCTCACTAACAATTAAAACGCACATGAAATCATAAGGTTATGTGATCGAGTCAAAAATTGCGTGATTCGTGAAAAGTGCGGTGTGAAAAAATATATTGTTAATAAATTGAAAACGAAATGTTACGATGGTTTAGGCACATAGAGAGGATGGATGATAGTAAATTTGTGAAAGAGAAATATAGAGCCAATGTGGAAGTTGATGTTGGTAGAGGACGACCTCGGAGGATGATTTTGGACAGACTACAGAATGTGCTCAAAAAGGCAGGTGCCCAAAGTATTAAGAATAAAAGAGCATGTATAAAAAGATTAATAGATGTGAACGATCGTACAAAGTAGCGATCGATAGTCTCTGCCTACCCCAATTGGAACTTACGGCGTGAGTATATGTATGTATGGAATCATTAAAAGTTTCTATTTAACCTTCACGCTACGATTTTGAGTTCCTGCCTATCCCTTTGCCAAAAATAAATAGTCATAAACCGTAGCGACGATACAGAGATAGCTTCGACCTCGTTCTAAACACATTACCCTTGAATTAACTAGATATATTCAAATTAAACGTGGTAGTACATCTGGCGATGTGCGTGGGCAAATGATTTGACCTACTTTTATTTGTGCATACATGTACTTTTATAAAATTACGCCTATATGTATAGGGTTATGTAGAGATAATATATATGTATATTGTCGTGTAGTGTCGGCTTAGAAGAACACTACCCCATTTCTACCCGTGGGTGATCGTAAGAGGCGACTAAGATAAAGGGGCTTTTCAAGTGATTTTTGGGCGATGTGGTTGGAGACCCGTCACCAAAAACATTAATTATTACAATCTTTTCCCCAATCAACTTCCAAAAGTGGCTGAGGAATTTCTCATTCCAAAGCTCTGGCTGCCCCGTTAAGGGATTTATAGCCGTGAGTATATGTATGTATGTATATATGTATACTTACGCTTGTTGTTCATGAAGTAGGCAGAGACGGTTTAGAATAGAATAGAAAACTCTTTATTGTACATCAAATATGGAAAAACAATTACATAAACATAAACATAACATAAACGTTCACGCCGTTTATCCCCGAAGGGGTTGGCAGAGGTACCAATACTTCCGAACTCACATGGCAGTGCCATCTAGTGTCCAGAGAAGGTACCCACGTTTTGCTTAGACAGTGTACTCACGTGATAGGGGGCAGGCCTATCGCCGTTTTGTACGAATACACTGTCACATGACTAAGTACAACTCAGCCATGTGGGTTTCCTCACGATGTTTTCCCTCACCGTTAACAACCATGATAAATTAACCACACATATGACTTTAGAAAAGACAAATTGGTGTAGGCCCGACCCAGGATTGGAACTCACGCCCTTCTGTTTTCGGGCGGATGTTCTACCCACTGGACTATCATGCCGTCATGTAAAACAATTACAAATACACAGAATGAATTAACAAAAGTACAATTGGTTTATCGTATCTTTAAACGATTCTGGCACTTCTCAAGCTTTCCGCGGCCTTGATCAAGTCACCGGTCCACCTTGTGGGAGGTCTACCAACACTGCATCGCCCAGTACGTGGCCGCCACTCCAGAAACTTCGAGCCCCAACGGCCGTCGGTTCTGCGTGCAATGCACCCTGCCCTTTCCACTTAAGTTCGGCTGTGTTGGTTAGCTCGGATTGTTACTGATGTCCCCGCTTCGAATTCAATGATTTTATCAACATACATATAATCATAATTTAAATCTTTTTGTTCATGAAAACCTCATGTGGGGATTATTACTAATAAATAAAGAAAAGAAAAACTTCGAGGTCGCGGGTTTGATTCCCGCCTGTGTCGAAGTTTTTCTTTCCTTTATTTATTCTTTATTTATTAATACATATAATCACCCCCTTAGTTCCCATTGAGGTAGGCAGATACTATCGATCGCCACTTTGTACAATCCTGGCAAACTTCTATATCTTCGTTCACATCCATCAATCTTTTTATACATGCCCTTTAATTTTTCATATTTTGGACACCTGCGTTTTTGGGCATATTCTCTATTTTGTCCAAATGTGTCCTACGAGGTCGTTCTCAACTAACATTACAAATATTATCATATATTTTAAAACACAAAATATAGATTTGCTGTGTAGTGTCGGCTTAGAATAGCACTACCCCATTTCTACCCGTGGGTGATCGTAAGAGGCGACTATGTGTATAGGGGCTTTTCAAGTCATTTTTGGGCGATGTGGTTGGAGACCCATCTCCAAAAACAATTATTATTACCATCTTTTCCCCAATCAACTTCCAAAAGTGGCTGAGGAATTTCTCATTCCAAAGCTCTGGCTACCCCGTTAAGGGATTTATAGCCGTGAGTACATGTATGTATGTACAAAATATAGAGTGCCGTGTGGTGCCGTTAGTGTATTCTAATCATACTCCATCTCTTCCCGTGGGGGTCGTACGAGACAAAAGGAATGGGGCTTTTTAAGTTATTGTTGGTCGGTGCGGTTGGGAGTACGTCCACAAATACTTTGACACCAACATTTCCCCTTTCCTGTTCCAAAACTATCTACCTTGTTTTGGTATTATATCGAGGGTATAGACAGGTTACTGCCATCGTAGTCTAGAGGGAGTGCATTTAGCTCTTGATCTAGAGGTTTCGGATTTAATAACGGGAAGGGAACTAACAAGTTCAATTTAATCAAGGTTAGGTTTTTCATATGTTATAATTACTTTTTTTAACCTGTGTATATAGTTCAATGTGTAAATTTATATATAGTTAGATTTAAAATAAAAAGTTTGAATACAAAAAAATAAATAATAAAATATTGTCTTGGATCTTGCTTAACACCAACTTTCATTCATGTCTTGGATAAAACTATTATTTAGTTCTATAAAATATGTCTAAATCACAACAAATCATCCAATAACGCGACAGTATTTGATTTAACATATTTATGAATAAATTATTTGTGAAATTCAACCGATTTGGTTAAAATATTGCAGGCTGAATCACCTGTTTATTCGAATATTCAAATGCTTTAGAGCCGTCGTCGTTCCCGCCTAGTATGTAAAAAGAACATGTTTAAGTCATTAGTCTACCAACCCTGCATGGGCCAGCGTGGTGGGCTATGGCGAAATGAAAAACAATTATGGCTGTCCTAATACGTAAGTAGGTTTTATTAGTATAGTATTCGGTAACACCTTACAAATAAAACAAGTACTTCGGAGTTGACATCGTATGTGTGTTGTAGGTAAATTTCAGATTTAATTAATTCATCCGTCTAAAATACACACAAAAATCCAACGAAATTACTTTATGTTTCTTTCACCGTTCGAAATTCGGAGTAGAAATTCGAATTAAGAACGACAGAGGAAACGGAAGTGCGCCCTTTACGCACTTCCGGTCGCTGAAGGAAAAGTCAAACACGTAAAGTAACTTGTACTCATGTAGGGTGGCCATGGATCTGCAGTTAAATGAATTTATTTAATCATTGTTTTCTTTGTTTTATTAAGTTAAATACTGGAATACGTTTTGATTAAATTTTGTATGAATTTCAAATTTCCTCTTGTTTTTCTCCTTAATTGGATCTCTTTAGGTTGACCCCTCAGGCTTTTTAGACTGTGAATTTAATTTAAATGTACGTTTTTCCTTTTATTTTTAGAAATAATATTTACTATTAACAACTTAAGTATCTAGATATGCAAATTATTATAGAGTTCTTAATAATAATATCGTGACCATTAATAGAAAACCTTTCGAAGTTTTTGTATGTTATATTTATTCATTTTATTTTCTTCGGAAAACTTATAGCCTAATACCTTAATAGCTTAATCAAAATATATAACTTAAATCCAATTACAAGATTTCACATATTACTATCTATATGGGTTAATATAAATATAATAAATATATCTAAATCTTTCATTTGATACACTACCGTAAAACAAGAAATAAGGTATGTTACAACACTAAAAAGCAGCCATGTAAAACATACCTAAGCAAACACTATAATTTTCACTCACAATCAAACATCAATATGTTTTTTTCTTATTCCAAATTCAAAATGATTACCTCAATAATGTTGTCAGCGTTTCCAATTTTGCTTTCACCTGTTCTAAAATTAAAAAGGTAACTCACCTACCTCACATCCGGTCCCCCCTCCCCAGTAAGCCATTTACCTCACCCCCGGAGCACCCCTGCTGATTTATAGAAGAGTGCGTGAGTTAAAAATGTTTATCGTTCCTTTGTGCTTTCCAAGGCTTTTTATTGAAAATAGTGGAAGTAAACAAGTAGCTTTTTTATTTATATCTCTATGGGGGATGCGATGGTAATAATTTAGTTATTTTTCACAAAAATATGAAAGGAGTGTATGATGGAAACGTTATTTTAATACAAGGGTTGGGAGCGTGCGTGAAATAGCGGTAATAATGTGTTTTTATGAAAAAAGGTGTTTTATTTGAATGCCATTTACTTTCTTTATGATACTAATAAAACGATTTAAATATGATTTTAGAAAAATACTCATTAGTTTTTAATCACAATGCAAGCTGAAAAACTTACAAGAATACTAAATTGGAAATTTTTGAAACAGCCGATTTTTATAAATTCTTGTGTCGTGTAGTTTACACAGAGGGAAAACATCGTGAGGGTAACTATAGTCAGAGTTGAATTGACATTTTATCCGAACAAAGCAGTTATAGTTCTACCCATATCACGTGAGTTCGACTGTGAATCCCCGAAGGGGTAAGCAGAGGTACTAATACTTCTGGAAATCACGTGACATAGTCGCCTGGTGTTCAGAGTACCAACATTTTTACAAAGTACAACTTAGCCATGTATGTTTTCTCATGATGTTTTCCCTTACCGTTAACTACCACGGTACATTAACCACACATATGAATTTAGAAAAAACACAAAAATTTATGCAAGCCGGACCCGGGATTCAAACCTTCATCTTCTGTACGATAAGCGGTGTTCTACCTACTGAGCTACCACGGTTGCTAACTAACTTTTGTTGTAAAAACTAACTTTAAAAATGAAAACAATTTCCAAATGTCATAACCCTTTTGTTTTAAAAGCCATCATCTAAAATTTATGAGAAAATATTTCAAAAAGCTCGCGCTCGTATTGACGTTGGCCGCTATCCAATAAGAAACTATTAAAATCTAGTTTGAACCAGTTCTGATTGCGGATGTACAAATAAATAAAATGTTTCCTGTTATCAGTTTTTGGTGGGAATCTAGAAAATATCCGGTCGAAGTAGCAGCTTTGCGAGTTATAAAAAAAAAGAGCTAAAATTTTTTTTAAATTTAATACCCAATTTATAATAATATAATATTTGAAGAGTTCTGTTTTAAATCAAGCATAAAATTATAATACCTTGTTTTTATTTTTTTAGGTACGCCGTTGAGATTAATTGTATATTTTTGGAAAAAAATTTAGAGGAGAAGAAAAAAGTTTTTGTAATATATCAATAGCATAAAAATTTAATTATTCATTATAAAAGGAGTGTGCCTTACATTTTTTTGTACAGACAAACGCACACACCCTACTAATTGTTTTTCATATAAATTAATTTAGGAATTACATACATACATATACTCACGGCTAAAAATCCCTTAAAGAGGTAGCCAGAGCTAGGGAATTAGAAATTCCTCAGCCACTTTTGGAAGTTGCGTGGGGAAAAGATGGTGAAATAAAGATTGTTGATGATGGGTCTCCAACCGCATCGCCCAAAAATCCCTTAAAAGCCCTGATACCGTTAGTCGCCTTAGACCCACCGGAAGAAATGGGGTAGTGCTATTCTAAGCCGACACTACACAGCAATCACTGTTCACTTACTTTTATTAAAAGTCACATCAGCGCTATTTTCAGCCAAGCCAGTTTCTGTTAACCTTACTTAATTCGATTATTGGTAACAATGAATTGGGAAAGATAATCAAGAGTTTCAAAATTACCCATAATTACCCATTCAATTTTATTTTTAAATCGTTCAACTGGGCTTGATTTTCTATTCTCATTTTATAAAACTTCGAATTAAAACGTTATCTGCTTAATTAATCTGTTCTAATTTGGTATTAAAAATTTAATTTCCTCAAACTCCCAAGACAGTTTATTAGGAAAAAAATAAACAAATCAAGAAAATGTTCTGATAAGCTTTAAGGCGACTACATTTTAGTTCAGCAGGGGGAGCCTCCCTCGATTTCAGCGTTTTAATTAGTTAAATATGCAAAACACAGGGCGGCTTTTCTTCAGGAAATCTTTACTAAGAAACATGGGATTTTTCTGTTTTTAATATGGAACTCGCTGTAGATTTAATTTGCATTTCAATAATAATTTGCAGGGAAATAGGAGGGAAGGAGTTTTTTCTTGACGGATATTAAAAGTGTTTTGTATCTTTATATTTAAAAAGAAATCCCTTATTTTTACTTTGCTTATTACATATTTGAGAGAAATTTAAACATTTAGGCTATTTTTACACAACTTCTTTTGTCACACCTATATTTTCTATCATATGTTGAACTACTGACATTATTTGGCAATTACTCTTTACAGTATTGAAATAACGATAGTGTGCAGTTTTGGTTTCAATATGTTTAATTTTCTGTTAAGTTGAATGATTTAGCCTAAAGTATCTACCAGTACCCTGTAACCGCAAAATACATACATACATACATATACTCACGGCTATAAATCCCTAGAAGGGGTAGCCAGAGCTAAGGAATTAGAAATTCCTCAGCCACATTTTAAAATTGAGTGGGGAAAGGATAGTAAAGTAAAGGTTGTTGGTGATGGGTCTCCAGCCGCATCGCCCAAAAATCCCTTAAAAGCCCCAATACCGTTAATCGCCTCTTACGTACACCCATCGGTAGAAACGGGGTAGTGCTATACTAAGCCGACACTACACGGCAAAATACGAGTATATATATCGCAAAGATGATAGCCAGGGTATTCCTCAACCACTTTTCAACTTCGAGTTGGAAAACGATTGTAAAATAAGAGATAGTAATGAACCATATCGCTCAGCAATCAACTAAAAAGTCCCAACACCCTTAGTCGACAACGACTAGAAGAAATGAGTTAGTGCCATTATAATTCGACACTACATAACTGTATCAAATGCGAATGTTATTCTGATACGAATATTTACAATACTAAAACAGTAAATTTGGCGAAAGAGATCTATAGAATTTAAATCTTTTTGTTCATGAAAACCTCATGTGGGGATTATTACTAATTAATAAAGAATAAATAAAGGAAAGAAAAATTTCGACACAGGCGGGAGAGAGATCTATAGAGCTAATGAAAGGTAATGTATGTAAAAGACGGCCACGGAGGACACATTTAGACCAAATAGAGAGTGGGCTAAAAAGACAGGCATCCGAAGTAAGAAGAACCAAAGAGCATGTATGAAAAGATAGATTGATGTTAATAACGCTGGAGAATTTTGCCAGGATCGTTCGAAGTGACGATCGATAGTCTCTACCCCAATGGAAAATAATGGCGTGAGTATATGTATGTAAAATTTAAAGAATTAACATACATACATATGCTCATGGCTATAAATCCCTAGAAGGGGTAGCCAGAGCTAAGGAATTGGAAATTCCTCAACCACGTTTGGAAATTTTATTGGGGAAAAGATGGTAAAATAAAGGTTTTCGGTGATGGGTCTCCAACCACATCGCCCAAAAATCCCTTAAAAGCTCCAAATCCGTTAGTCGCCTCTTACGTACACCCACCGGAAGAAATGGGGTAGTGTTAATACTATGCCGACAGTACACAGCAAGAAATAAGTAGTAGATATATCACCTTGCACGGCCTGTCAATACAGATTTTGAACAAAAAAAACAATTCCAAGGCAGAACTAACTGAGACCTTGCGGCCTATAATTACCTTATCTATACTTATAATAAATCTGTAGAGAGGTCAATTCTGTACATGAAATATATTTGCAAAATAACTATCAGGGGGTGATTAGTTATCGATACTGATGCCAAAAATGCAATCAGTAAAATTTTTGTCTGTCTGTCTGTCTGTCTGTCTGTCGGTTTGTATGTTCTTTATAGAAACAAAAACTACTCGACGGATTTTAACGAAACTTAGCACAATTATTCTTCATACTCCTGGGCAGGTTATACTTTTCAGCTGAGTAGTGAAGGGGAATTTTGGGAAATTTGGAAAAACGGGAGAAGTTACTCCATTTTTAAGCTTCTGTCGCGTGTGCAGCCTTAATGGTTAAAGTTACATAGAAATCATGTATGACGTAAATATTCTTCATAAAATTGTCTAAAAAATATTCCTGAACACCATATGTCTATCTTTTATGGTTGACTCACAATAACACGTGTAACTCCCGATAGCTTAGCAGTTCGGAGCATTCTGAATATATTTGTTTACTCTTACGTTTATAATACTCTCACTCATCCAAAATTGAAAAAAAGTTAACATTATAACCTATTCAATAAAAAAAGAATCATAGAAATCGGTACAGGAACAACGAAATTATACATGAAATAAGCCATCGCGCCCGTGACCAAAACCAAATCCTTACTAATTTACTTACATATCACATACTAGATGGCGCCAGTAGTTGCATCCTACATCGCGGGATGGTTTCTGTTTTAGATTGTTATAAATTCTTTATAGCGTTTAACTCCACTTCAGCTCAACCAGAAATTAAAGCGCATTCAAAATCATAAAGCTACACTGTTCAGGTGTGCTAAATGCTGTTCTAAATATCACAAACCTTGAGCAGTGATTGAAGAAACCTCGGATATTTAAAAACCAACGCTACCCGTGCGAAGCTGGGCCGACCCACTAGTTGTTATTAAGAGTTTGTTTATTTGGTAACCTTCTTTAGTGGGATGTGGATACACTATTTTATTGTTTGGTTATTTGCATACAAAGCATCATAATCGTCATTTGGATCATGATAAAGAAGTAATAGATAATAATTATACCAAGAGTGATTTTAAGTAAGTAAGTTTTAAGTAAGTAGTATTTACCGTGTAGTGCCGCTTTAGAATGTCGCTACCCCTTTCTACCCACGGGTGTCGTAAGAGGCGACTAAGGGTATTGGGGCTTTTTATTGGATTTTTGGGTGTTGCGGTTGGAGACCCATCACCAAAAACCTTTATTTTACCATCTTTTCCCCACTCAACTTCAAAAAGTGGCTGAGAAATTTATAATTATTTAGCTCTGGCTACCCCTTTTAGGGAATTATAGCCGTGAGTATATGTATGTATGATGTATGATTTTAAGTAGGTATGAGAGGCTAGGAGTAAGGCAGTAATTTTGAGTGTTCTGTACCAAGACAATTTGGTTTCTGAAGCTCTAGCTATTCAGTTTTGGGATTTATAACCGTTAGTATATGTCTATACTTTCATAAGAATGTAGATTTCAATCTACATCCATATGCTCCATATTAAACGAGTGACGACGTGATAGCTCAATGGGCAGAACACCGGTTAACGTGCAAGCCACTAGTGTTCAAATCCCGGGTCGGGCCTACATCAATTTGTCTTTTATAAAGACATATGTGTGGTTAATTTATCACGGTTGTTAACGGTGAGGGAAAACATCGTGAGGAAACCCACATGACTGAGTTGTACTTAGTTATGTGACCGTGTATTCGTACAAAACGGCGATAGGCCTGCCCCTATCACGTGAGTACACTGTCCATGCAAAACGTGGGTACTCTGAACGCCAGGTGACAATGTCACGTGATGTTCAGAAGTATTAGTACCTCTGCCAACACCTTCGGGGATATTCGGCGTGAACGTTCATGTTTTATGTTATGTTTATGTTATGTGAACGAGTGGTATGCCCCAGCTCTCTACGGGTAACAAACATATTGTGTCTACACGATACGAATATATGTGTACAAATAATAATCCTTACACAAGTGAAACAATAAATCAATCAAATACATAAATTACATACATATACTCACGACTATAAATCCCCAGAAGGGGTAGCCAAAGCTTAAAAATCAGAAAATTCTGCAGCCACTTTTGAATGTTAAGTGGGGAAATTATGGTAAAATAAATGTTATTGGTGATGGGTCTCCAACCGAATCGAGCAAAAATCGATTAAAAAATCACAATACCATTGGCCGCCTCTTACGTACACCCACGGGAAGAAACAGGGTAATGCTATTCCAAGCCGACACAACACAGCCATAAGTCAACATAAGATCAGATCTAAAGATCACTTATCAAACATAACCTTTGTAATATACTATACATAAATTTCCCAACCAAAACCTTATTCTTCTCTGCAGAGATGTTTTACTAAAAAAGGTTTCAAAGGACAGATATTAATTTAATTAATGCTTAAAAGAGTAATAAATAAAGCCGAAATTGCAACATAAATCTGTACAAGTAGTTTTGTAGTCGTGTTATTTTTAAAAGGTCACAGTTGGCGAGAGGCGGGTTTCAGAGTGGCGCGGCACGCAACCGTTTTTACGATCTCACAAACGTCACTCTGTGAATTGTGGCTTTGTAAGTCACGTGTACACTGATTGCGGCGTGGTGCGATTTATTGGCGTGTTTTTTGTTTAATGAAATGTTTGTTTGAAACGATAGACATGACTACTTGGGATCTAATTTAATTATTATAATTAAATAACTACTGCCTATTCCTTAGCCACTTTTGGAAGTTGAGTGGGGAAAAAATGGTATTAATTAATAATTGTTCGTGATGGATCCTCAACCATATCGCCTTAAACCACTTAAGAACTATAGCCTTAGTCGCCTCTTACGGTCACCCACGGATAGAAATACATACATCCATATACTCACGGCTATAAATCCCTAGAAGGGGTAGCCACAGTTAACGAATTAGAAATTCCTCAGCCACTTTTGGAAGTTGCGTGGGGAAAAGATGGTAAAATAAAGGTTGTGGTGATGGGTCTCCAACCGCATCGCCCAAAAATCCCTTAAAAAGCCCCAATACCGTTAGTCGCCTCTTACGTACATCCACCGGAAGAAAAGGGGTAGTGCTATTCTAAGCCGACACTACACAGCAAAGATAGGATAGAAATAGGGTAGTGTTATTCTAAGCGACATAACACAGCTTAAAATAAATAAAATCGTTATCATTATTTGAAAACTATACTAACAGAATAATAACAAGATTTACCAATATAACCGTGTATTGTCTATACAAACCCTAACAAGATACAAAACGAGGTCGCCAAGAAGCGAGTGGACTCACGCAGTAAAACAGTAATTATGTAAATTGATAGTAAAATGCAAGATAAGTCACTTCGCCTGATTTTGATGACAGATTCAATCTAATTTATAAAGCTTTGGTGATTCGGCAGGAAATCACATGCTTTTTTTATATTCTACGGAAGAAAATGTGCCGTGTAGAGTCGGCTTAGAATAACACTACCCCATTTCTACCCGTGGGTGATCGTAAGAGGCGACTAAGGGTATAGGGGCTTTTTAAGTGATTTTTGGGCGATGTGGTTGGAGACCCGTCACCAAAAACATTTATTATTACCATCTTTTCCCCAATTAACTTACAAAAGTGGCTGAGGAATTTCTCATTCCAAAGCTCTGGCTACCCCGTTAAGGGATTTATAGCCGTGAGTATATGTATGTATGTATGGAAGAATATAAATTATAGAACTGTATAAAGCTGTTTTATTTTATTTTTATGCTATTATTGTATGTATTTTTTCATGTTTAAGTTTTAATTAAAATCTGTTGTAAGAAGTATTTCAGAGTGAATTCGAAAGGAACAAAGGGAAAGTGTTTTTAATGCAAACCTATTTATAAGTAGATAACATAGTACTTTTTATTAAAAAATTAGTTTATTACTTGGGAAGTAATCGGGTCAGCTTTCTTTTAAAACGAACTATTACGATTTTAAAACCATATAAGATTATTAAACAGATACATACATATACTCACGGCTGTAATTCCCTAGAAGGGGTAGCCAGAGCCAAGGAATTATAAATTCCTCAGCCACTTTTGGAAGTTGTGTGGGGAAAAGATAGTAAAATAAAGATTTTTGGTGATGGGTCTCCAACCGCATCGCCCAAAAATCCAATAAAAAGCCCAAATACCCTTAGTCGTCTCTTACGACACCCGTGGGTAGGAAGGGGTAGCGACATACTAAGCCGGCTTTACACGGCAATCTCTTTTTTTATTAAATTTTATTAAACAGATAGCGTGAGTATAAGTGTTTATGGAAATTATTGTCTTTGACTTGTAATCCTAAATTTAAACATTAACACTCTTAAGTTTAGGACCTAAACAAGACGCCAAAAAAATAAATAAATAGCGGTTGTGGATACAATCATATTTTGTTAAGTACTGATATACGTAGAGACATTCCACAAACAAATCCAGAACGAGCGTTCGTGCGCTTTCCGCATCCATCGGCTTCCTGAAAGATACACTTGGTGAACCAAGGTGAAATAATGTTAGACACACATACATATACTCACGGCTATAAATCCCTAGACGGGGTAACCAGAGCTAAGGAATTAGAAATTCCTCAGCCACTTTTGGAAATTGAATGGGCAAAAGATGGTAAAATAAAGGTTGTTGGTAAAATGGGTCTCCAACCGCATCGCCCAAAAATCCCTTAAAAAGCCCCAAGTCCGTTAGTCGCCTCTTACGTACACCCACCGGAAGAAATGGGTTAGTGCTATTCTAAGCCGACACTACACAGCTATCTATATATATAATGTTAGAAGAAGAAGAAATAATGAATAAATATTTTTCTTTCTTTCTTTCTTTCATGTCATCGGTTCTTCCTTGTAAATTGCCCACCCACACTATGTTTCCCGGTGCGTGGCGCCACTACCAAATCTTTGACCTCATCATGAACATTCGATAAGAAGTCCCACATGCAAAAACTTCCGCATATCACAAGAAATAGCACAAACCCACTCAAAACGGTTTAGTTTATTTCTGATAATTTGATTTGACAATTTGCCAACGACTCGTAATACCGTCGTACGCTCGCTAAATTCAACATCACTTCAATTAATTTGAGCTGAAAACCGTGAGGAATGGAGCGTGAGGATACCCGCATAACTCAATTACATTGTTGTGATGCATTTACGGAGAAAATAGATTTGTCGAATATCAAATGTAGTGCAGAGACGGTTTAAAGACACATACATACATATACTCACGGCTATAAATCCCTAGAAGGGGTAGCCAGAGCTAAGGAATTGAAAATTCCTCAGCCACTTTTGGAAAATTGAGTGGGGAAAAGATGGTAAAGTTAAGGTTGTTAGTGATGGGTTTCCAATCGGCATCGCCCAAAAATCCCTTAAAAGCCCCAATACCGTTAGTCGCCTCTTACGTACACCCACCGGAAGAAATGGGGTAGTGCTATTCTAAGCCGACACTACACAGCAAATACATGTATCCAAAAAAGGGTTACCGAGACATTTGGAGATTGAATTTATTCAGCCACTTTTGGATGTTGAGTTTGAAAAAATTGTAACATAAAGGACGGTAGGAGAGGATAATGAATAAAAATTAGTACGATATACTTATTCGAAGTTACTCACCACGAGAGTGAAATTAACGAAAATTTTGTTGGTTCGTCCGATAATTTAAAATTTCTTTGACAAATAAATGGATCTTTCCCATAAGAACTATTGTCATATTATGTAAATCGTACTTAAGTTCCCAATGATATTTACCCCTAAACCCTATCGGTTTATCAAGATCATGCAAAGTGGCGATCGACAGTCTTTGTCTACCCCAAAAGCAACGAATAGCGTGAGTATATGTATGTATGTATGTAACCGTGTAGTGCCGGCTTAGAATGTCTCTAACCCTTTCTACCCAAGGGTGTCATAAGAGGCGACTAAGGGTATTGGGGCTTTTTATTGGATTTTTGGGCGATGCGGTTGGAGACCCATCACCAAAAACCTTTATTTTTACCATCTTTTCTCCACTCAACTTCCAAAAGTGGCTGAGGAATTTATAATTCCTTAGCTCTGGTTACCCCTTCTAGGGAAATATAGCCGTGAGTATATGTATGTATGTATGTATGTATGTAACCCTCTCCACTCCTACCTCACGAAAAACAGAAGCATGAATTATTACTTGACATTTGTTTCTCTTAAATATAGTTCAAATCTATAAATCATTAACTCCGCAACTTAAACAAACAATTTTACATACAATCTACCCCACTCAAAACTCAGCAAACAAATGTATCTTGAACTTTAAATACGTTGAAAGGTATAAGAGACAAAAGCTCATGTTAGACTGGAATAAAAAGGTTGACTGTCCTCGCAGGAGGCCTAGTACGAGCGCTATTTAATCGACACGATATCGGTTAGAATGAAATGACAGTATACGATACTAAGTAAGTGCGAAAGAGATGGCTGTTTTATACCACGCGATATCTAGTTAAAATTCGCTCGTACTAGCTATGCTGAAGACGTATTGAGCAAGTATCTACTAAGCGGTTAAAACCAGTTAAACAATACATATGATTCAACCTCTCCTGCCCCGGGCTATCGCCGCCATGATTTACTACTCTGTTTTGCTTTTAGTAATCAGTAAGTATTAAATCAGGCTTTATCAGGATTGTTAACGATGAGGGAAAAGTGGGTGAGGAAATATACCTGGTTCTATTTAAACATACATAAACTCATCCTGAATCCAAAAAAGGGGTAACCAGAGTTTGAGAGCTAGTAACTCCTCAGCCACATTTAGAAGTTGATAGGGGAGAAGATGGTAAAAATTAATTATCGTTGTTGATGGGATTCCAACCGCATCGCCCAAATGCCATTTAAAAAATCCCCAAATCCTTCCTCTTACGAAACCCGTGGATAGAAAGGGGTAGTGATATTCTAAGCCGGCACAACACGGCAACTATTAAAACAGGTTTTATCTGGATTGTTAAAGTGAGGGAAAAGTGGGTGAGGATATATACCTTACTCAGTTGTTTGAATTGATATTAAAATCATATATATGTGTTATTTCATCAACAGTTTATATAGCTTAGAAGCTAAATTCGTATTTATATTGCTTTCATAAAGCGATAAATTGTTGTGAATTTGTTCACGGGACTTATTCAATCGATTTTGAAAGCTTTCACCAAAAGATAAACTATCTTATACTTGAGTGACTTGGTTATGTATATTATAAACATGTACATATATTATGTATTTATAACTATTGAAGACTGCAAAAAATACGTTCGTTCGTATCAAATATAACGTTCCTTCTCAAAAAGGTGGTATGCCAAAGTGAAAAGAATAGAAGAAATTATGATATTGCCGTGTAGTGCCGGCTTAGAATGTCGCTACCCCTTTCTACCCACGGGTGTCGTAAGAAGCAACTAACGGTATTGGGGCTTTTTATTCGATATTTGGGCGATGCGGTTGGAGACCCATTACCAAAAACCTTTATTTTACCATCACCCCATACTCAACTTCCAAAAGTGGCTGAGGAATTTATAATTCCTTAGCTGTGGCTACCCCTTCTAGGGAAATATAGCCGTGAGTTTATGTCTGTATGTATGTATAATTATGATAATACGATAAAGAAATAATCTGCTTCTAGTTTGCCTGTTTAATATGAAGTGGCCATTGAGTTTCTGCATATTATTAAAAAGCTTACTGGTTGCAATTGAATGGAAACCTATAGCTTTTTAAGTTTTAGCGACTTGCTTAAACAATATATTTAAATTTTCATCCCTCAGCAGGGTTCGAACCTCATGAACCTTTGCTTTCATTTGCTAAACCAAAAAAACACGATATAAGCAAGTTTTATTACAAGCACGATAACAGGTGTGCCTTTTAACTATCAAAATCTTTTTTCGAATCTTGTATTTTGTTTTCTAAAAATAAACTTTTAATATAACTACGATATGAACTAAATTTTAACGTAATTTCTATTTTCGTGTTAATCATTACTGAGCCGATTGATGATTACCACCAAATATGGATTGGTAAAAGCGCGAGTAAAGCTATATACTTACTTATACTCACGCCCGTTGTTGGGGTAGGCAGAAACTATCAATGACACCTTGTACGAATTTACATATCTTTTGTAAAGTTTTAACTGTTGATTTGATGTATTTTTCAAACGTAAATAAATTGACCATATATACACATACTCACATATAATCACGCCATTAGTTCTCATTGGGGTAGACAAAAACTATCGATGGCTACTGTGTACAATTTCACCTTCATGTATATCTATCAATATTTTCATACATGTCCTTTTTTTCTTCATAATTCATACTATGTGTCATATTATATTAAATTTGAAAAACAATTATTAAAATAAGCCACCAATTTCCTCAAAAACCTACTTAATCTACATAATCATCATCATCTCAACCAAAAATTTATAACTTTCAAAACATCTTTCCAACAACAAAATTTAATCATGTCCTAAACAAATCCATCAGTTTACATCCATACCACAACTTTACATCCAACAGTCGTAAATAGAATCGCAGATAGAAACGAATCCAGCCGCGATCGTCGAATAGAAGCCTTGACGAGAAGTAGGTTGCGCAACGAGTAACGAGCGCAACTACTGTGCTACCCAATATACTGTTGCTAGGCCGCTACTGAGCAGCTATTGCGCAGATGTGACAGTCTCCTAGATATTCTTTGGATTATGGTAGTATTTCAATTTGTATTTATATATCTCATCAGCTATGTAGTGTCGGCTTAGAATAGCACTTCCCCATTTCTTCCGGTGGGTGTACGTAAGAGGCGACTAACGGTATTGGGACCCATCACCAAAAACATTTATTTTACCATCTTTTCTGCACTTAACTTCCAAAAGTGACTGAGGAATTTCTAGTTCCTTAGCTCTGGCTACCCCTTCCGTGAGTATATGTATTTATGTATCTCATTTAGTACGGACATCAGCACTTAATTAAACAAATATTTTTAAGCTATTTTTTGGTTGATGTTGCTGGAAACCCTGGCGATGGAAACAAGTTTTTACTTAACAATCTTTTCCCCACTTAACTTATAAAAATAGCTGAGGAATACTTTCACAGCTCTATCTACTTATTGGTATTTTTAGCTGTGAGAATAAGTATGTATAAAGTTGTATTTGTGCTAAAACCACGTTTTTTAAAAGTTTGCAGAACACTTATATTTTTTAATTTATATCAAAAAAATACTGTTTTACGCTCTAATCCAACCCTAAGACAAAGTTAGTTTTGGCACAACTATTCTAGGATCATCAAAGTACGTAACCATATTCAAATAACATAACATTCAACGTGGTAGCCAGAGCTTTAAAAATAAGAAATTTCTCAGCCACTTTTGGAAGATATGTAGTGAAAATAGTAAATATTATATTTAAAACGACAAAACTATCGCATCTGCGTGACAGAACAGTCTATGCAAAGTTCATCGCCCCGGCCTCGCTCGGTTCGAACAACAAAAAGCTGTGCGCAACTACTTCTATACTTTGTGTGTTTGATACTGTGTACTATGTTCACGACTTTAATATATCGGGGTAGACAGAAATGGCTCGAAAATTTAAAAGTTATGCTAGTTCATACTTATGCCTTCAATTTCAATGATAATCGCGAACAAACAAAACCTATTTGAAAACCATTCTTCAGAATTAATAAAATAAGAATACAACTTAATTATGGCTTTGATTTCCGTCAGACAAGAATTAGTACTCTTAGGGATCCAAGCATTGAATCAAAATTGACAACACAGTAATGTCCAATAGTAATTGGCAATATAATTTTATATCATAGGCAAAGAATGGATGGATGAAAATAAAGAAGCGAAAGAGATTTATAGAACCAATGTGGATGGGATTGTTAGTAGAGGACGGCCTCGTAAAACGTTTCTTGACCAGATAGAAAAAGTTCTTATAAAGGCGGGGGTCCGAAGTGAGAAGAATAAAAGAGCATGTATGAGAAGAATAATGAATGTAAGGGAAGCAAGAGTGGTTTGTCAAGATCGTACTAAGTGGCGATCGATAGTCTCTGCCTACCCCAATGGGAAAAATGGGCGTGAGTATAAGTAAGTAAGTAAGTATCATAGGCAAACTCTTGGCTTTTACCCTGAAAAGAGGTAGCTAAGGCAATTCGCTATCACCCATTCGTTTTTTACTTTAGAAAGGTAAAAAAGTCAAAATGGTTTAATTGAATTAAAATTGGAAATGAGGTTTGAACCGCATCGCTCGATTATAAATATAACTTGTCTTAAAAACTGACTAACGCCCGATTTCTCAATTGAGTATTCAAGCTGAGAACGACTTAAGTATCGTTTTGTCTCATTCAGTTGTTAAGATTTCAATGCGACCGAACGATACTTAAGCTGATCTCAGCTGGAATACTCAATTCAGAAATCGGTCGTTAGTCAGTAAACGTAACAATATCAATCATAGATAGTAAAAGGTAGAATTTTGTGACCTACTAAAAAGCGACCACAGATATACTAAAATCTGGTTATTTACAACTCTATCCGCGCCTTATTAAGATGCAGTCGTAAAGTTACGCATATCATAATAAATACTGAAATTATTAGCATTATAATGAAAAGCCTTCTTGTTTCGTTAGAAGGTTTGTATAGTTGACGACAAAAGTCACTACGAAATGGCATAACGTCATATTACTTTCAAGACTTTATACCTCCTTTGCCGTGTAGTGTCGGCTTAGAATAACTCTGCCCCATTTCTACCCGTGGGTGATCGTAAGAGGCGACTAAGGGTATAGGGGCTTCCTAAGTGTTTTTTGTGCGATGTGGTTGGAGACCCGTCACCAAAAACATTTATTTATTATTACCATCTTTTCCCCAATCAACTTCCAAAAGTGGCTGAGGAATTTTTCATTCCAAAGCTCTGGCTACCCCGTTAAGGGATTTATAGCCGTGAGTATAAGTAAGTAAGTAAGTACTTTATACCTCCAAAGAAATAACTGAGTCTCTAATGCTTTTAAAAACTATTTATATAAATTTTTAGAATGTCTAACTTAGAATTTCACTACCCCTTTCTACTCACGGATGTTGTAAAAGGCGACTAATTGTATGCGGCTTTTTTAAGTGGTTTTTGGGCAATGCTGTTGACGACCCATCACCAACAATATTATATTTCTACCATCTTGTCCCCTATCAACATTCAAAAGTGGCTGACGAGTTTCTAGCTCTGAAGCTCTGGCTACCCCTTATTGGGATTTTAGGACGTGAGTATATATAATATGTATGTTCACATATCTACTTCTGGTTGTGATACCAAAAAGGGGTAGGTTAGGTATACACTCTATTGACTTGATAAACACGAACAAGTCCTTGGAAATGAAGGAAAGGTACGAATTAAGATTCAAACCCATCTCTCCTGTAATGATGATACTTACCAAGTTGCCAACTAAACTACAAAATACTTGAAAAACAATGGAAAAGGTAAAAAAAACAGTTTTGCATAATACATTTTATTTGAGTAATTATTTGTCATTACCGTAGAACAATCGATTGATACTTTTAATTACTTAATCATCAGTTGTAATTGACAAATAATTTGCGACTCTATTGGGTCCTAACTAAATCCAATTAGTCACGACATCTCGATTAAATACTGTGGGTTCATTTACCTTAAGCTTACCTACCTCCTTACACTCACGACTATAAATCCCAAAAAGGGGTAACCAGAGTTTCAGAGCTAGAAACTCCTCAGCCACATGTAGAAATAAAGTATCGTTAACCATCCAAAATAGCTTCATTTCACTTCAAAACACTTAAAAAAGCACCATACCCTTAGTTGCCTCTTACGACACCCGTGGGTAAAAAGGGGTAGTGACATTCTAAGCCGGCACTACACAGCCGTGTACTTATACACCAACAACTATATTACCATATTCTCACGCCGTTAGTTCCCATTGGGGTAGGCAGAGACTATCGATCGCCACTTTGTACGATCCTGGCAAACCTCTCTAGCTTCATTCACATCCATCAATCTTTTCATACATGCTCTTTTATTCTTCGTACAACGGACACCTGCCTTTTTGAGTACATTTTCTATTTGATCTAAATGTGTCCTCCGAGGTCGTCGTCTACTAACATTACCTTCCACATTGGCTCTATAGATATCTTTTACCAATTTACTGTCATCCATCCTCTCTATATGCCCACACCATTTCAACATTCCTTTTTCTATCTTTCTTACAATATCATCTTTTACAGCACATCTATCACGAATCACGTCATTCCTCACACGATCACATAACCTGACATTACAAACTTTTCTGAGGGACCTCATTTCTACTCTATTAATTGTCTTTATAAATGTGTCGTCGTCTATACCAGTACAAGTCAACTAGTTAGTTATCTTGATAACTGCCGATAATTTGTTACCGACCGTCATTAAAACGAGCTATGTTATTCATTGTATGTTTGTGCCGGCCGGGATGCCTGTTAGGTTGGTTCGACATGTTTATTATCCATTGTTGTTATGATAAACTTGCGTTACATTATCATTGTTTATATTCATTTGTGAGAATTAATAAAAACTGGTTAGTTGCGTATCGCCTTTTTCTAGTAGCCATTGTGGGCTAGTATGTTTGTTTTATGGTAGGCTTTTAATGGAAAGAGTAGATATTAAATTATTGAATTAGGTTTGTAATTCTGTAATTTTTATACATATAATATTAATATGCGAAGAGGCATTAGAAGAATTGCGTAGATAGGAAAGTATAAAGTTTGGTTTACTTATTGTATATACACACAAGGAGTGCATATGGGGCCATTTTTCAGTTTAATTATGACTAGAAGATACATAACACACATACACTCCCGACTATAGATCCCTTAACGGGGTAGCCAGAGCTTTAGAATGAGAAATTCCTCAGCCACCTTTGGAAGTTGATGGGGGAAAAATTGGTAATAATAAATATTTTTGGTGACGGGTCTCCAACCACATCGCCCAAAAATCACTTAAAAAGCCCCTATACCCTTAGTCACCTCTTACGATCACCCACGGGCAGAAAAGGCATGTAGTGTCGGCTTAGAATAACACTACCCCAAGATACATTAAATTAATGAAAACTAATTGTGTGTGGAACGAATTGAATTACCTTTTATTAATTTATTGTCAAAATCAGTGGTCAAATGGAGAATAGATCAACATTTTATATTATTTCTGTGAAGTTTAAATATCTGGCTACTGCTTTTTGGGTTTACTACCGTGAGTGCACATGAGTAAGATAACCAAAATATGTACCTGTATAGGCACATGATATGGTGTTATTGTTAAAAGTTATATTTATAAATATATTATAATATACTTATGCAAGTATTATAATACCAGTTTGATAAATTTGACCTATACATATACTCAGGGCTATAATTTCCTACAATAAAGCCGTCACCAAAAACATTTATTATTACCATCCTTTTCCCAATCAACTTCCAAAAGTGGCTAGGGAATTTTTCATTCCAAAGCTCTGGCTACCACGTTAAGGGATTTATAGCCGTGAGTATATGTATATATGTATGAAAAGCCACTTTTGGAGGGTGCGTGGGGAAATATTGTACACAAAGGTTTTTGCTGCAACTATATCTTAAGTTGCCTCTTAGAACATACATACATACATACATATACTCACGGCTATAAATCCCTAGAAGGGGCAGCCAGAGCTAAAGAATTAGAATTTCCTCAGCCACTTTTGGAAAGTTGAGTGAGAAATGATGGGAATGTGGAAAAGATGGTGAGATCAAGGTTGTTGGTGATGGGTATCCAACCGCATCGCCCAAAAATCCCTTAAAAGCCCCAATTCCATTAGTCGCCTCTTACGTACCCACCGAAAGAAATGGGGTAGTGCTATTCTAAGCCGACACTACACAGCTATAAAATTTAATGGGTGCCTTACTCTACTTATTACCAAATCGGTCCTTATTTATCACCTTTTTACCCAAAATAGTAGACAGTAACACAATTATATGCATCATATAACACGCTCGTTATGTCGAAACCGTTTCATCTTTCCATTCTAAGTTTGTATTTAATTAAACAGCCATTTTGGGAACTTTGACATTAATTACTTGATTTATAATATTGTTTATTGTTTTTTGTACGGTGCGCTCTTACTACGGAAATTCGATAGGAATACCGAATTATTTTTACGTTTTCTAGTGAAATGGTGTCCGTAGCCTAACGGTTAGAGCGCAGAGCCCACAATCTGGAGGTATGGTATTCAATACTCGGATTTCAACCTAAAAATTTTGAAAAACAGTTTGATAGAATATTGCACGTTAAATCGGGATTATACAAGAAAGATAATACTAGCTGTGTAGTGTCGGCTTAAAATAGCACTACCCCATTTCTTCCGGTGGGTGTATGTAAGAGGCGACTAACGGTATTGGGGCTTTTTAAGGGATTTTTGGGCGATGCGGTTGGAGACCCATCACCAACAACCTTTATTCTACCATCTGTCATATTTTTATGAATTGGCAACACCGACAGCGTGCCGTCGCGCGTCAATTGATGTCAATGTCAAGAGGAGGGTTAAAAAAGGGGTAATTTGGATAGTTTTGGATGCGCGGAAGAGTGACTTGTGATCAAGGCATCAAATAATGTACATTCAATAGTTATTAAAGTTATTATATCATCATCATCAATAGTCGTTTTTCTTCAAACATCTTTTCCCCACTCAACTTCCAAAAGTGGCTGAGAAATTTCTAATTCCTCAGCTCTGGCTCCCCTTTTAGGGATTTATAGGCGTGAGTATATGTATGTACAAGATAATACTATAATATTTACTAATCTCACCTGCACTAGTCGTTAGTCTGCCATTCCGCACTTGGCCAGCATGGTTGACTATGGTCAAAACACCCTAATCAAAAGAGGCCCAAACTTCTTTGAGGGAACATTTATGGCCTATAATGTAAGCATGGGTAAAAATGTCAGCTTAAACCAACACCATCTCTAGTTGTTTGTTTATTGTCACATCGAGATTCTGGAGATACCATTTGCTACCCCTATTCAGAATATAGCCGTGAGTTAGATACGATGGGTAAAATAAATTAAATTATTTATAAACAAACTTAAAAACCTCTGGTAGGGGTAAAGTAAATTATGCAGTTATTGTTTATGAAATTAATTTAGTTCTAGTTATTTAATGTTTTAGTTAAATTTAAATAACAGCTGTCACAAAACTGAGATACTGACGTTATATCCAATAAAAAGTGACATAGAAAACTTGCGTATAATATTCATGACTATATTTTTAGTAAAGTTATGGGCAGAGATATTCAATCAAATCGATGGTGTTAAATATTATTGTGTGGTTTTAAATATTATTTATTTATACTTTGAAGATTTGTTATTCGGAAAAAACTTCCAATGCTGCTGTGTGGTGTCGGCTTAGAATAGCACTACCCCATTTCTTTCGGTGGGTGTACGTAAGAGGCGACTAACGGTATTAGGGCTTTTAAGGCATTTTTGGGCGACCCATCACCAACAACCTTTATTAAATTGTCTTTTCCCCACATATCCTTCCAAAAGTGGCTGAGGAATTTCTAATTGTGAGTGAGTATATGTATGTATGTACTTCCTATAACAATAACAAAACTACTCATAGAAATGGCAAATAGCGTAAATGATTTGAAAGCAATGGTCAGAGCCATAACAACACTAGGAAGCAGATCATAAGTCTTAGAATATCACTACCCTTTTCTTCCCACGGGTGTCGAAAAATTAGATTAAGTGTATGGGGCTTTTTAAGTGGTAGCCCTGAGACTCAAACTACCCCTTTATGGAATTTACATAAACATTCATACATACATGCACTCACGGCTATAAATCCAATGAAGGGGTAGCCAGAGCTAGGGAATTAGAAATTCCTCAGCCACTTTTGGAAGTTGCGTGGGGAAAAGATGGTGAAGTAAAGGTTTTTGATGATAGGTCTCCAGCCGCATCGCACAAAAATCCCTTAAAAGCCCTAATACCGTTAGTCGCCTCTTACGTACACCCGTCGGAAGAAATGGGGTAGTGCGATTCTAAGCCGACACTACACAGCATGGAATTATAATTTATGGAATTTATGGCCGTAAGTATATGTATGTTATACAGGCAATAGGTATACAGATCTATTACACCGATTTGTGCCTCGTATGACGCAGGGCTCTTTCCCATCTTATAACCAAAGTTGTTTTGAAACACACGTCCAAAAATAACCTAAACGCGATTAATTGAAACGAACCGGCTGAACTATAATTGTAACAATTGAAAACACGAGAGCACAAACAAGTCAGTTACCGTTTAATAATGTTGTTATTTTTACTCGAAATAACCGGTTTTCTTATTAAATTAACTTCTGATGAAATGCTGTTTAGTTTCGGCTTAGAATAGCACTACCTCTACTGCCCGTGGGTGTTCGTAAGAGGCGACTAAGGGTATTGAGGTGCTTTAAGTGATTTTGGGCGATAGGGTACTCATCACCAAAAACCTTTATTATACAATCTTTTCCCCACTTAACTTAACAAAAGTGGCTGAAGAATTTCTGTATTCTGAAGCTCTGGCTACCCCTTTTAGGGATTTATAGCCGTGAGTATATATATGCATATTTTGGTATTAAATTAACATCTGACGATTAAAACCCACGTGGTTGTAAAAGTTGGTTTGGCATTGTAATCATACCTATCTAATTGTTTTAACCTCAGCGAAGAAAATATAAGAACATAACAGTTGAAAACTGCTTTGAAATACACCTTGATATGTAGGTGTGTTTATATTTGTTGACCTCATCAGACTATAGATGTCTTGTATTGATAGATGAGGAAAATATTGATCTTGATATTGATATTGATCATGAATGATAACATTTCATTAAGATTGCGGCACCAAAACAGGGAACATAATATGTTTTTTCTAAACTTTCACACAAACTCATGGCTATAAACACTAGAAAGTGTAACCAGCCTTCAATCAGAAACATACAAATTTCTCAGTTACATTGGGTAGTTGATAAGGTCAAGATGGTAGATATAAAGTATCGTTGGTGATGTGCATGTGCATGTTCCAACTGCATCGCCCAAATACCCCTTTAAAAATCCTCAGACCCTTACTCGCCTTATGTGACTTTGTCACCTGGTGTTCAGAGTACCCACGTTTTGCATGGACAGTGTACTCACGTAATAGGGGGCAGGCCTATCGCCGTTTTGTACGAATACACTGTCGCATGACTATGTACAACTCATTCATGTAGGTTTCCTCACGATGTTTACCCTCACCATTAACAACCGTGATAAATTAACCACACATATGTCTTTAGAAAAGACAAATTGGTGTAGGCCCGACCCGGGATTTGAACACTAGTCGCTTGCACGTTAACCGGTGTTCTACCCATTGAGCTATCACGTCGTTTATACGAACATATACGGGAAGAAAGCGCTGGGGTAGAGCTATTCTAAGCATCACTATGCAGCTATAAACATTAAAACAGGTTAAATAAATTGGTTTCCAATAAAAATAAAACTGAGAAAATATGCCCCCTTCTTACGAAGTAATCCAATCACGTTTCATCCAAAACAAGTTGAACACTCACAAAATCGCGTAATGGAATAAGTATCCAGTGTAAATATAGACCAAAATAGATTCCATTTTCAAATCTAATACGAAAACATGGCGAAAACATTGGCTATGCATACAAAACTACATTAGCGAGCTGTATTGGAAAATCTACTTTATAGACAGGGAATAAGATTGTAAATGGAATATCAGAGGCGTTTAAGCCGCATTTACACATCGCAAGCGTCGCTTTGAATACACAGTGCTAATAATTTGTAATCGGTCCGATATTGGTGTTTCGACCTGTTAGTGTTGCACTAGGCTAGTCTAGGAGCCTATGTTTTAGAACTTGAACAATATTATAGACTTAATCGTGATGGTTGATCATGTTTTAATAGTGTAAATGCTTCTTTTTAATCCTAATTATTGAGAATATAATTTGACATCGTTTTTAAAATGGTATAAGATTTTGGTCGTAATTAATACATATTTTCTTTTGTTGTTTGATTTCAAGATCTCCATGATATTTTTCCAATACCGAAGGTTTTATGTGTCTGAAATACACCCAAAACCCCAAAGACTTTACTATTTTTTCATGAACGTAACATATTTCGTTTGTTTGCTGTTATTGTAACATAAAAAATGTTTTTTTGCAACAAACCCCGGTAAATCTGGTAAAAGTCAATAATACATGCAAAAGAGCCCAAGGAAAATAAATTTCATTCACATACTTTCTTGTGAATGTCTTTACTACAAAAGTGCCTAAACTCGTATTGATTATTTTACGCCGCTTTAAGTTTACTTAAACTTTAAATATAATACTGTTAAAACTAAAATACTTGAATTATGTCCTAGGTAGTAAATAAAACAATCTGTCTTATTTACGTGGGTGGTGTGAAATGCTTGACGTAGTAATCTCGGCAACTAAAAGTGATAATTGAATACCATAAGCATCATTTATTTTTATCTCACCTATAACTCTCTCTAAGGTCTAACGGTAGGAATGTTAAGCTCACAACCCACAGCACTGGGGTTCGAATTATAACATACATAACATAAACATTAATTTTACGTTCGTACCTTTTTCACTTTGCTTAGGATAATACGGCTGGTCGTGCTTGTGATGGCAAGTTGAACTTTTGTCATATACATATACTCACGTCACGACCATAAACCCCAAAAACGGGTAGCCAGAGCTTCGGGACTAGAAACTCCTCAGCCACATTTGGAAGTTGATAAGAGAGAAGATGTAAAAAATAAAGTATTGCTGGTGATGGGTCTCCAACCCCATCGCCTTGCCTCTTAGAGCACTCGTGAATAGAAAGTGGTAGAGACATTTTAATGCAGCATTACACGGCAGTTGCCAATAATAGCATTAGTTGTGCTTATACACTTGGCTAACTTTATCCAGAATAGGTTCGAGCCCCTTGGTGCATAATTATAGAAAGTGTGATAACAACTATGAAGTGTTACGTTATAGAATTTAGATCATATATTTTTTAGTAACTCTGCATTATTTATATTAATGATTTACCATTTATGGTATAAAAGTATTCTGAGATAGTTATGTTTGCAGATGACACATCTTTAATATTTAATGTAGCGAGATCCTCTACATCTCTTGACGACGTAAATAAAGCTATCTCACTGGTATTGCATTGGTTTACTGTAAATAACCTGGTTCTGAATGCCAAAAAAACTAAATGTATTAAATTTACTTTACCGAATGTTAGGCAAGTTGACGCCAATATTGTTATCGACAGTGAAAAAGTAGAATTAGTGAAAGAGACAAAATTCCTAGGGATAATAATCGATTCTAAGTTGCAATGGGGACCCCATATACTAACACTTTCTAAAAGGCTGAGCTCAGCAGCGTATGCCGTGCGTAAGATTAGAGAAATAGCAGACATAGAAACAGCTCGCATTGTTTATTTCAGTTATTTTCATAGTATTATGTCGTACGGTATTTTATTATGGGGTAAAGCGGCTGATGTTCATAAAGTTTTTGTCTTACAAAAGCGAGCTATCCGATCTATTTACATGTTAAGGTCGAGGTATTCGTTGCGCGAAAAATTTAAAGATAATGGCATTTTAACTGTCCCTTGCCAATACATATTTGAGAATTTAATGTATGCCAAAAAGAATATAGGCCAATTTAGTAAAGTTAGTGATAGGCATACTGTTAACACTCGGAATAAGGAGAAACTTAACGTACCGAAGTGGAGACTTAATAAAGTAAGTAACTCCTTTATGGGACTATCCCTGAAAATGTTCAATAAACTCCCTTCTGACATATTGGAATTGCCTGTGGCATCTTTTAAAAAGGCAATTAAAGCCATGCTTTTAAAGAAATCTTACTACAGTGTTCAAGATTTTTT
Source organism: Bedellia somnulentella (assembly GCA_963576735.1). Lineage (NCBI taxonomy): Eukaryota > Metazoa > Arthropoda > Insecta > Lepidoptera > Bedelliidae > Bedellia > Bedellia somnulentella. Next base: position 708,982 of record OY755186.1, read on the forward strand.
AAACGACAAGGACCCAACGCGCACCTGACCATGTCCGTAAAGCTATAAATCTTCCCTCGTTATTCCTAGGAATAATTGTCTGGTGAGGATTTTTCTTCTCACGTTATGTGATTGGTTTTTGTGATGGACAATTTATTTTAATTATGTCAAACTAGCGTTTGGTTTGGTCGCATAGAAAATCTTTTGTAAAGTAAAAACATGTTTATAAACTGAAATTGTACAATCCATATTTTAAAAAAATGAAAAAATGTGAATGTAAAGAGTTTCTTTGTTGCTTCTTCTCTTTACGAACACCTTCCGAAGCAACGGATTAACGATTAATTTAAAACTTTGACGTTCAAAAAATGTTAGTATTTAACTTTATTTTGAAAAATAAACTTTTTGACTTTTTTGACTTTTATGTCAACTAAATAATACAAGTAGATTACTTTTAGCTTAATAATATTTAATTTTCATGGAAAATTTGATGTTATGTAAATAAATGACGATTTTATTCAATAGATGAAATCAATAGAACTTGTATTTATTACTCAGCATTTGTCTCCAAATAAATTTTGTAGTATTTTCAAAGCTGCTGTCGGCGTTTGAAGAAAACTAAAGTTTGATACGCGCAACTTCACAGAGTCAGGTGGAAAATTTCAGTAATCCTGTTACGTAAACTCCATTCAATTCACTAATTTATTTCCACCACGTTCGCACAGAATATTATTTGGTAACCTCATTCCCTTCTTCCAACGAATTCGGTTCAGTTCACTTCACTGCGCATTGCAAAAATAAGATAATAAATTCAAACAGCGAAAGTTATTAACTTTCCTTCGGGAATGAAGAAACGCACTAAAATGTTTTTATCCGAACCCACTCAACACCGGAACTTCGTCTAATAGCCAATAAAAAAGAAACGTTGATTGTAACTCGGGTTTTTGTGGTTTATTTTCAATTTCGACTAACACGCAGTATTGTAGACATTATATTTATTTTGTTACATCATTCTGTTAATCTGTTTTAAAAATCAGTCTTTAGAGTATTTTAACAGCACAGAGTGAGAAATAAATAAAAGATGTTATTAAAGGAAAGAAAAATTTCGACACTGGCGGGGTTCGAACCCGCGACCTTCGGGTATACGCCCCCGTCGCTCTGCCAACTGAGCTGCAGTGTCAGTTGGCATCCAGCGCGAAATTTCTCTATCCTTTGTTTCTGTTTTACACGTTGGGGAGCTGGCGGCAACCGGTAGCTCAAAAAACCGCAAGTGCGGACATAGGATATTTTGGCGGCAACTGGCACGTACTTGGAAGTGTACTTGGACGCGCGCGGAGTATACTTTTTACGTTATTTTTAATAGTTTGGCTACTCTGAGATACAACTCAGCCTATTTAATATACTCTGTGTTAAACAAGGAAATGAATGAGTTACTTTTGTTGTATGCTTTACTTACTTTTTTTTTATTGCCAAGCATTCAAAGTTTGTTGATCGTTTTTTTCGCGGCAATAAAAGTTTCTTAGTGCGGTTTTTTGCAAATATCTTTGGTTTTTTGTGGCTTTTATGAATGAGATAAGTGTGAAAACGATAGCTAAGTAAGTTTTCTATTATATAATGGCTTTCTGCAATAGCTATTGCATATATTTTTGGTAAATATGAATCTGGTATAAAGAGAGCAATAAGAGCTATATACAATTTGAGATCCCGAGATTAAAACAATAAATATAATGACACTGCCATGTCAATATATTTATGAAAATATTATGTATGAAAGAAAGAATCAGGCCTCTTTTGTGAAAAATTGTGAAAGACATATTCGAAACCTGAGAGACAACAATAAAATATCAGTACCAAAATACAGATTGTCAAAAGTAAATACATCTTTCATGGGGTTATGCGTAAAAATGTATAATAAAATACCTGAGGACATTTTAAATTTAACAGAAACAAAATTCAAAGCAGCAGTTAAAAGAAATCTTAGTTCGAAAGCCTATTACAATGTCAATGATTACATTAATGATGAAGTGGCTTGGTGTCATCAGGGCTCTGTGCAGGATGTTTCCGGGCTAACACCAAAATTGTAATGGACGTTAAAAAAAGATGTGTGTTGACGAGTTTCTTACGGGTTCTTCTCCCAACAAAACACCTTCCGAATCCGAAGTAAACTTAGTATTAAGTTAAAATTTGACGTTCAAAAAACAAAGATTTATCTTTTTATTTTGAAATAAATGAAAATTTTATTTTTTATTTTTTTTATTTTATCTTCAACTTATTTGTTTATCGTATCATTAATAATAATAAATAGATTATATTGTATACTAACATAGGCTAAGATAATAATGTTACTAATACTATGGACCCTTGTTGTCTGATTTAATAAATAAATAATAACAATAATAATAATTAATTTGTGTTTGTCTTATCTTTAACTTATATTTATGAAATTATAGGTGTAATATAGTACTATATTAGTTATACAAATCAGTAGATTATTTATTGCTCATTCTATTGATACTAAACACTAATATAGCTGCCATACAAAAGTAAATGGTAATTTGAAGTGTTCCGACACTTGTAATTCGATCCGCAAAATTACCCAAGTAGTCGCTGCCGCGGCCGACACTTGACTCACATTCGCGCCATTAGACCTAGCGTAGCGCGCCGCACTGGAAGGGGTAGTGTTTGCGTTTCCTACCTCCGAATTTTAACTAATTCGGACGGCCGCTGGATGCCAACTGACACTGTAGCTCAGTTGGCAGAGCGACGGGGGCGTATACCCGAAGGTCGCGGGTTCGAACCCCGCCAGTGTCGAAATTTTTCTTTTCTTTAATAACATCTTTTATTTATGAGTAATAATCCCCACATGAGGAATTCATGTAAAAAACATTAAATAAGAGTGAGAAATAAATGAAAAATATTTTTTTGATAATCATTTATTGTAAGCATTTCTAAGAGTGGCATATTTAAATCAATGCAACCTTACAAAGCATTTCCAGAAATAAACAGATAAAAGTAATAATTGTTAAAGTCATGATAAGGCATTTTAAAACCTTAAAGAATTATCCCTTATTTTACAGTATCGGCGATAGGCCTGCCCCCTATCACATGAATACATTGTCCATGCAAAACGTGGGTACTCTGAACACCAGGTGACAGAGTAACCACGTGATGTTCACAAGTATTGGTACCTCAGCCAACCCCTTCCGGCATATTCGGCGTAAACGTTTATGTTTAAAGTATAGAACTACTTAACTAATAACTAGAACTGCAAAGTGTATTGATACCTAATTTTCCTCTAGTGTGTAATATCTTACTAATCAAAGTACATTTCTTTTTATATATTACGATGGGGTCACGGGGTCATTCAAGTAAGTGGTCACGTGATCGATAAAAGTGTCGATAGTAAAAAGTAACTGGCTCCCGCACTATAAATCACATATTTATGTTGCCGCTTTCGTGACGCGAATACCAATGAGCTTGGACTATTCGATTAGAATAAATAAAAAATAATTAATATTTATCATTGATTCGGTACGCCATCTTGGTTTGTAAGGTCACTTATGTTGATATTTTATTAAGATCAAAATAGAGTCACTTTACTTTTTCCCCATATTATTTGCTTTAGAATAGTTCGGTATCAGTCCTGTTCCTTTCCCGATCGTCCTGTCACCAGCGTCATCGGCCACAGTGGGTTTTTGTATTTAGTATTGCTTTCATCTATCCTGAAGACTTAGTCGTAGATCAACTTTTGGTATCAGAATACTATATTTTTTTTGTTGTTTGAAAAGTATTTGCCACATGTGTAATGTCACGGTCAGAAGTGTTAATGACTCCGCCACCCCCTTCGGTAAACGTTTTGTTTTGTTTACTTTATTGGATTTCCCTATTATAACTAATATTTCCTTAGTACCCTTCTTCTTGCCGTTAATGCCAGCTTAGAATGTCACTACCCCTTTCAATCTTCGGGTGGCGTAAGAGGCGACTCGGGGTGTGGGGCTTTTTAAGTAGATTTTAATATAAGATGTTTTTATTTTTTTATCATAATAATACAATTAGTTAGATACAATCGATTCAGATAATAATTTGTACACTACTTACCAATACCAATATATGAAAACTGATAGTTTAAGCCTTTTTTGTTTATTGTTGCCTGAAATACGGGTAAATTACCTAGCTCAGGAACAGGAAAATGTTATATTTTGTACTTTAAATAACTAACTAGGTTAAGACAAATATTATGTACTTTTGAAAACTGAATAAATTTTTATTATTATTTATTATTATTATTTTGGGCCATGCGGTTAGAGGCCCATAACCAACAACACTTTATTTCTACCATCTTGTCAAATTTCCCTAAGTACCCTATCAAATTTCAAACGTGGCTGAGGAGTTTCTAACTCTGCAGCTTTGGCTTCCCCTTTTTGGGATTTATAGCCGTGAGTATACATATGTATGTATCCTTCTTCTTCATACGCCTTGTATTAATACCCATTCAGTTTCAAAAGGGCAAGCAACACTAACCGATATATAGGATGACGCAAAATTACAATGTATTGAGTAAGACACTATCTCGATAACTAAGATATTTATATTCTATGGATTCACTCAACTTACGATACTATTTGATATAGCAAATGACTATCGCCCGATTTCAGAATTGAGTGTTCCAGCTGAGAACAACTTAAGTATCGTTCTGTCTCATTCAGTTGTTAAGATTTCAATGCGACAGAACGATACTTAAGTTGTTCTCAGCTGGAATACTCAATTTAGAAATCGGTCGTATGAATATTAGTGGTGGTGTGGTAGCCAATGCTTTTTTTTAAGTTTAGCTAGCCATTGACGAAAGAAGTTCTTTAATAGATTAACCGGTTTCGAAGTCTATTAATTACAACGAAACAAACACGATTAAATTCTCTCTATAATATTAGTTGATGAGTTTCCTATAGATATCCCCTTTATATATATACATACATACATATACTCACGGCTATAAATCCCTAGGAGGGATAGCCAGCGCTAAGAATATAGAAATTCCTCTGCCACTTTTGGAAAGTCGAGTGGGCAAAATATGGTGAAATAACGGTTGTTGGTGATGGGTCTACAACCGCATCGCCCAAAAATCCCCTGAAAGCCCCAATACCGTTAGTCGCCTCTTACATATACCCACTGGAAGAAATGGGGTAGTGCTATTCTAAGCCGGCACCCAAAACCCACAAAATCGAACCCAGACCTCTTACAAACTAACGCGGTGCTCATCCAACCAACCTACCATGCAAGTTTGCGATACAAACTAAATAGAGTATGGATAATATTAAAACATTCTTACATACATATAGTCAAGGCTATATATCCTAAAGAGGAAAACCAGAGCTTCATATGTTGAGTAGAGAAAGTAAACTAAAATAAAGGTTCTTGGTGATAGGTCTCCAACCGCATCGCCCAACAATGGGTTTCCAAAACCCTTAAATGCCTCTTACGACATCCACGGGATTCTCCGAGTATGGTCTAGTGCTATTCTAAGCCGACGCCACTCAACAAAATTTCAAGTTTTTATTTTAATTTTATAACCCAACACCATCATATATACCTGTGATCTTCAATAACCAAGTGTGGGTCAAATCAAGAGTGTTCTTGTTATGACGCTGCAACCGGTTTACACAGCTCTGGCGCCTCACAGTCCCTGATAAACACTATTACCATATAAAAGACCGAATAAAGATTTAAAATATGGTTTGGAAACATGTTTTTTTATTATCATACGGAAGGTGTTTTGTAACAGATTTGAATAAGTAACGAATTCGTATATAGAAGTGTCATTGAATAGATATTTATTATTTTTATAGTTTTATATTTCGGCGATAGGCCTGCCCCCTATCACGTGAGTTGTCCATGCAAAACGTGGGTACTCTGAACACCAGGTGACAAAGTCACGTGATGTTCAGAAGTATTAGTACCTCTGCCAACCCCTTCGGGGATATTCGGCGTGAACGTTTATGCTTTATGCTTATTATTTATAGTTTTATTTTTTAATTATTTTAGTCAGGGACAGTCTGAAAACCAGCGCTGGAAGCTAGCAAAATGGTGCTGTTCGCAGTAAATGCTTAGACTGTTTCTTTTTGCACCTTCTTAACATAGGTTAACATTATATTGTTCACATTTGTGCATATATGAAGCAAATAAATAATTTAAATTTCAATACCAAAGTTACGAAACAAGTGCTCGCTAATATACCATTTAGTGCAGTAACTATGGAAATCACGAAATGTTTTGTTTATCTTAGAGTACTTTTCCTTTAATTTAAATGTTTTTGATATGAAAACCTCGTGTAGGGATAATTACTAATAAATAAAGGAAATAAAAATTTCATGACCGGGGCGTGGTTCGAACCGGCGACCTCGGGTATACGCCCCCATCGCTCTGCCAATTGAGCTACAGTGTCAATGGCTTTCAGTGCGAAATTCTTCTATCCTTTCTTTGTTTTACACTTTCTAAGTAGTGTTTGCGTTCCCTACCTCCGAATTTTTTACAATATGCGTATACCCGAGGTCGCGCGCGGGTTCAAACCCCACGGTGTCAAAATTTTTCTTTCCTTTATTTATCTTTTATTTATTAGTACATTTCCGTTTTTATAATACGAGTAATATAAATGTGTTGGGTTAGGAAGAGCTTGTATAATAAACTTTATTCATAATATTAGTGTGATGATCCAGTGAGTGAGTTTTAATGAGAAACTCTATATCTTTTAACGATGCACTCGTGTCATACCTCAACCTCACGATCCAATTTTGATTACGTTAACATTAAGAAGATTAGATTTTGATTTCGATAATGATGCAATGTATTAAAATGCAAATATTTGTTTTATTAAAATGCAAGGTAAAATTATATAATTAGAAATAAAAAATAAATAAAAGTCATAAATCCACTTTATTCGAATGATATGGTGATATGAACATAAGTTGGCAATTTCATGTGATGTTTAGTAGTATTAGTAACTCTGCCAAGCCCTTCGTGGATATGTGGCGTGGACGTTTAAGTTATCTGTTTGTGAGTCGTATAATAACATTACAAATTTGATGTAACTCAATGATATTTAATTATTTACAAAGAAGAATCTTTTACCAGACTAAGGAAGTGTCATATCTGCGAACAAACTAATCAAACAGGCAGTTTTATAGGCACCATATTTGATGAAACCGGAATTTCAATTTCTGTTCATTTTTCAATTTACAGTTTTTTGTTCTTTCTATTTTAAGAAAGACATCAAGTTGTTTCCACGAGTTATTAGCAGCTTTGCGTTAAGTGTTTATATTAAGGGCGTCCCCCGAAAAAGTAAGAACCTTGAAACGGCATTTGGGCTTGCCCCCTGCCGTCTCCTCACCTTTAATCAAACTCGTAAAATAAGCCATCTAGTGGCCTCACTAGTAACTATTATAACCATAATACCATGCGCCATCTACGGAAATAGTCTCGTACTACGTTGTAGAATTGCGACATTCGTATCGATATTATAATGATGTCTCGCTTGGATGAATATATTTTGTAATTAAAATAAGTGAAACAAAAACTTGAATCTCACAAAACTATTTTTTATGACACCTTCGGAATATAGGAGGGGAATGTCGAGAAGAAAACTCGTGATAGTAGGTTTCATGTGACACCAAGTAAAAGGGGATTATGTTATTCTTAGCCGGCACAAAAAAGTGATCGTGGATTGCAGTAGAAATAACGTAACGTGCTATTATCGCAACATCCAAAAATCACACTTGAATAAAAAATCGGCACAAATTATAAAACAGGAGAAAGCATTTAGTAAATACTACCAGTCGCCTCTTACGTACACCCACCGGCACCGGAAAAAAATGGGGTAGTGCTATTCCAAGCCGACACTACACAGCAATAATATATAATTCATAATAATAATTCATACATATATACTTGGTTATAGTTTCTTGTTAGAAGGAGACTATAAATATGCGTCTTTTGTATTTGTTTATTTACTTAATTAGAGGTTTGCTCTTTAAGGGATTTTTGGGCGATGCGGTTGGTGAGGTGACCCATCACCCATCACCAACAACCTTTATTCTACCATCTTTTTCCCACTCAACTTCCAAAAGTGGCTGAGGAATTTTTAATTTCTCAGCTCTGGCTACCCCTTTTAGGGATTTATAGCCGTTAGTATATGTATGTATGTTGCTCAAAAGTATTTTGTTCAATTGGAAATTTTCGATTTTCTGCACATGTTTATTTCCTTTATTTAATTTTCCGTCGTTATTATATGGTAAAAAATACTTTTAATCTTTGGTTATACTAAACTATGTAATAAAGGGTATTTTAAAAGAAAAGCAAACAACTTACTGTTTTATCTAATTAAAAACACTAGCCGTGTTATACAAAGATTTCTCCTTGTCGATATAGTGGGATGAGTATACGCAAAAATATAAATAATTATTTCATAAATTAGTATAAAGCTTATTTGATTGAGTTATTTTTTCACAGTTGTTTACAAAATGCTAAGTTCAATGAAAGTCTAAAAATTTATAAATATCAGCTTACTCTATCAATTCACCTTGACGAGACGGTTGAGTGGTTGCGAATTTATTTGAACCTACTCATCCCCTCGCAAAGCTATACATTTTCGAAGTATAAACTAGAATTATTAGCACATTAATAAAATAAAATGAATCAAGATAATTTATTCGAAGAACGGTTTGAATGCACATATTTAATATATTCTATTTCATTTTAAAAAAGTAGAAATATTACAAAAAAGATATGTAAAAATATCACATAAATTTAAAGCAAAACGATAATAATTGTTTCAGCTAGATTTACGGAACATTAGGGTAATACGAGCGTATTCACAAAACAGAACAATTCGCAGTATTTTTAATAATGCATTTATCATCATTACCGAACGAAAATAAAGACAATAGTATATTTCATTACTAGTACGGAATGGCTGTCATTGCAAAGAGTTCCGACAAATGTCTACCCGAGCCGAAGGCGAGGGTTGACAGTCGGAACGAGTTGCAATGACTGTTCCGTACGTGTACTGAACGACTATTTTTAATACAGTTGCGAAAAAATTAAGCAATTTAACAAAACAACTAAACTCCCAAAGATTATTTCTGGAAAATGGCGACATTTTTTCTTCACTTATTGTGGTAGGCAAAGGAAACTATGCCCATACAGCCAAGTCTTATGTATAATTTTTTTGTTGATATGAAATGAAAATGAAATTTAATGAGTTATAATGTAATGAAACCTAACCTCACTAATTCTATCAAATCATTAAATCAGATATCGAAACAAATTAGTCGATTTTGCCTATTATTTTGTTGTTGTTGATTCATGTTAATACGACCTATGCCACGTATTAACATGAATCATAAAAACTTCTTTGATTTTTTTAGTAAAATCTTTATGGTTGGTTTTTCTTTAAAATAGACATTATTTTGACAGTTGGGAAAGAAAACGCACTAGTGCGGGAAAGGTAAAGAAAAAGCACGAGTGTGTAATAGCCCACTTCCCGAACGCTATACGTCCCTGTAATACGCCACTTTTTGAGCAATTGTATTAAAAAATTATTTTACCTGTAAAGAAATAAACAAAAAGCACATACCGAGCCGAAGATTTGAACTCACGCCCTCACCTATGGCGCATAGCACGTCACACGTTGGACCATTTCGTTCTTACGTAATAGGTTGAAATTAACGATAATATTACGATTGAGACAAACTTATAATAAAAGGCGAAACAAGCGACTTTGTTGCGCACAACCAAAATAAATTATCAAAAAAGCGCGGGAAGCGGCAAGCAGCCATATTACAGAAAAATCCGACACAAGCTCTGCGCATGAAGGCTAACAGCCATCTGCCACCCGTTCTCCGCGCAGGGACCCGCAATTGAAATTTAGGAAAAAAGCTTTGTAACTCCATAATTAGGATAAAAAGACTAGAAAATTATCACTACAATGATAGATTACTCAGTTGTCTACGCAAATGATAGGTAATCGATAACATATATGCAGTATTCTGACTGCAGTATCAGATTTTACGATAAAAAAGGCCCCCACAATTTTTTTTTTTTTCTTTGTCAATTATTATCAAAAACAAAACATGAACCGTCATTTTTAAAGATAAGATATTGAACTTGAACATATATTTTATTTAGAGTGTGATTGCTTTATTGAGCGGATTTTATTGAGTTTGAAAACTACCAAAATCAGTGAACTTTTCGAGGGAGGCCCTTAATACCTTTACTATATTACAAAGAAGATAGGCCCGCAGTGTAAAAAAACAATAGGGTATGTTTACATGAATTTAACAACATATATACATACATATACTCACGGCAATAAATCCCAAAAAGGGGTAGCCAGAGCTTCAGAGCTAAAAATACCTAATTTATATAAAAAAAAACTACATACCCTTAGTCGCCCTTTTACGACACCCGTGAGTACAAAGGGGTAGTGACATTCTAAGCCGGCACTACACGGCGAATTTAACATGATTGGCATGATCATACAATTCATACAGAAGATCAATACCTACCAAAATGACATCTACTTTTGTGATTATACGAGTATGTAGTGAGTATATGCTGTGGAGTCCCGGCTTAGAATAGCACTACCCTATTTCTTTCAAGGGGTGTACGTAAAAAGCGACTAACGGTATTGGGGCTTTTAGGGATTTTTGGGCGATGCGGTTGGAGACCCATCACTAAAAACCTTTATTTTTATCATCTTTTCCCCACTCAACTTCCAAAAGTGGCTGAGGAATTTATAATTCCTTGTATGTACGCAGTATGTATGTATGCATAAAGGAGCATTGGAGCTTTTAAGTGATTGATTAGCAATGTGGCTGCATACTCATCTTTATCTTTACATACTTTTCACTACTAAAAACCAAAGGAGGCTGAAGACTTTTTAGGATTTATAGTCATGAGTTTATATATGTTATTTTGTAAAGAATCTCTTTGTACAAGGTTTTTATGAATAAAATTTTTATTTTTTCAACCGAGGTCGTTAGAAAGAATGAAAAGCATCGTATGGTGACCCACACGGCTACATTATTCCTACCACAATGGAATTGTTAATACATACATATATTCATACATACATACATACATATACTCACGGCTATAAATCCCAGGAAGGGGTAGCCAGAGCTAAAGAATATAAAATTCCTCAGCTACTTTTGGAAATTTGAGTGGGGATAAAATAGTAAAAATAAAGGTTGTTGGTGATGGGTCTCCAACCGCATCGCCCAAATTACCGTTCCGTTGTACCAATTTGCCGTGTAGTGTTGGTTTAGAATAGCACTACCCGATTTCATCCGGCGGGTGTACGTAAGAGGCGACTAACGATATGGGGCTATTAAGGGATACATATATTCATAGCTTTAAATCCCTAAAAGGAGTAGCCAGAGCTTCACAATCATAAAACTATTCATCCACTTTTGGAAGTTAAGTGGGAAAAGACTGTAAAATTAATCATTTTGGTTATGGGTCTCGAACCACATCGCCCAACAATCCCTTGAAAGCCCCAATACCGTTAGTCGCCTCTTACGTTCACCCACCGGAAGAAATGGGGTAGTGCTATTCTACGCCGACACTACACAGCTACACAGCACAGATAAACTACAATATGTTTATAGTATTATATCAAACTCAGTTATCAATATTATTATTCATAACTGACTAAGCTAGAATAAAGACCACGATGTATATAACAGCATAAATATGATTGGATTAACTCAAGGTTTAATCCCAAAGAAGGTATCCACTTAGAAGAATCAATAAATCATCAGCCATTTTTGGTAATGCAGCGGGGGAAATATTTTGTATTTTTATTATTGCTGTGTAGTGTCGGCTTAGAATAGCACCGGAAGAAATGGGGTAGTGCTATTCTAAGCCGCCACTACACAGCATGTAATATTAGGTAATATTCATAAATTGGTTTTAAACATCGAAAAACAAATGAAAAGAATAAAAAAGAAAAAGTTGCATAATATAATTATAACATAGCTCATTATGAAATTTTATTAAAAATGCATACCTACTATAAAAGTTGAAAAACCTAAATGTCATAATAAAAGTACTAATCTCAAACGCTTACGTCTTATTACCCAGAAAGGGTTGGCAGAGGTACTTATACTTCTGAACATCACGTGACATTGTCACCTAGATCTTACTGAATCACAGGATTAACTTAGAACAGTTATGAAATTGAAAGATATCGGGGTGGATCGGATTGAATAAACTGAAACAAACCAAAATTGTGAACAAAAAAAAGTTTGATGAATGATCCCCAGCCACATCTCCCAACCATCACTTGAAATCAAAAGCTCGGTAACTCCCCAAGTTGAGATATTTGATATGTGAATGTAATGCCGGCTTGGAAAAGCCCTACCCCATTTCTTCCCATGAGTGACCCAAAAACATTTATTATTACTATCTTTTCCCCAATCAACTTCCAAAAGTGGCTGAGGAATTTCTCATTGCAAAGCTCTGGCTACACCGTTAAGGGATTTATAGCCGTGAGTATATACAAATTCAAATATTATTTATTTCAAAAAACGGTTCACACATTGTTATACAGTGGTCTCCACACTAGGCGTACACATACACACATGTATGTATGTAATAATAAGTATGCAACATTTTATATTAACTCCTCAGGAGTTAAAGATAAGAATAAAATTTTAAGAATAAAGAAAGCCGCGTAGTGCCGGCTTAGAATGTCGCTACCCCTTTCTACCCAAGGGTATCGTAAGAGGCGGCTAAGAGTATCGAGGCTTATTAAGTGTTTTTTGGGCGATGCTGTTGGAGACCCATCACCGAAAACATTTATTTTACATCTTAATTTTTTCCTCAATTTACTTTCAAACAATTTCCGATTCTTGACTACCTCTTTTGTGGATTTATAGCCGTGAGTATAAGTGTGTACGTATGAGATATAAGGTGATCAGTGGTGCCATGGAACGAAAATATAAAAATATACTATGTCAAAAGTAAAGCTTTCCCATTAAAATCAACTCAGTGGGAGATTTACGAAAGTAATCCGTTTTTTTTATTCGGATTAGCATTTATGCAAAGCGTGTCCACCCTTTACGTGATTCCGGTACATTAAGTCGACACTCTGCCTTTTCCTGCGTGGACTGAATACGGAAATAAGCGAAGAATGGTTTATTGTAAATATAAATAAGTAAAGTAAACAATTTATTATTTACAGTTTACTTCTCATGAGACCCGTCACCAAAACATACATATACTCACGGCTATAAATCCCTAGAAGGGGTAGCCAGAGCTAACGAATTAAAAATTCCTCAGCCACTTTTGGAAGTTGCGTGGGGGAAAGATGGTAAAATAAAGGTTGTTGGTGATGGGTCTCCAACCGCATCGCCCAAAAATCCCTTAAAAAGCCCCAATACCGTTAGTCGCCTCTTACGTACACCCACCGGAAGAAAAGGTAGAGTTCTATTCTAGGCCAACACTACACAGCAAAAACCTTTTATTTTACTATCTTTTCCCCACTTAGTTTCCAAAAGTAGCTGAAGAATTTCTTATTCTGAAGGTCTGACTACCTCTTTTTCTGGATTTATAGCCGTGAGGGTATGTATGTATGTATGTTCTTAGGCTGAAGTGTCTAGCGAGATACGTGGTAGAGGCACATGCGCTGTGCCAAAAGCAATTTGGCAAACTTTTATTTGTTATTTACTTTTGTTGCGCATTACCTCAATTAATTGACTTTTGATAAATATATTTATTTAATTTCGAATGAAAATAAACTGTTACAATTATGGCCGTTATAGTTTAGCTTAATTCTGGCTAATATAATTAAAAAAATACACATTGTCTAAAAAGTTTCTTCAGGTGTGATGAATTTCGTGGAATTATTGAAATTATGTTGTATAATAGGGTATCTACGCTATTACCTACAGAGATAATAAAATACATACATATGCTCACGCCTTTAGTACCCATTGGGGTAGGCAGCAATCGCCACAAAACAACTTTGTACTTTGAGTAAAATAATTGGTAAAAATAATATCTTAAATAAGCGAACACTCCTTTTTTTACTATCCGCCTCATGTCATTAAAGAGTAGATAGGTACCTATAATATTTCAACACAGAACCCCGATAAGAACACCAAACTATAAGGATTGTTAATCAAATTTTCACAGCCATAACACACACAAACGAATCGCCTTAAATTTCTTCCCTGTCTTTCCTTACGTAGTTAGAAGGTGCTATATTATTCTGAAGAATTCCGTTTTAGAGCGTCCTTCTTGACAAGGGCTTACGTTTGTCAGGAGCAGTCGTGCGAGGGTGAGATAAAAGGAGTTTAGGGAGTGCCTTCAATGAATTATCAAGAGCGGTGTTAAGGCGAACTACTTTTTGATGTCGGAGTGATGCTGCACTTATCTGATTTAGAAGAGTGTTAAAGAGTGGTTTGTTTTTGTCACGCTAGTGGCGGGGTGGATGGAAACGTTTTTGTAAAAGATTGGGTGTTGCTTTTTATATTTTATTTACTTAATATTGTCTTGCGTTTGCATGAGAAATCATGATTTTATGAAACTGTTATACAGATGCTATCTATCTGCGACTATGGCTACTGAAAAGTGTCTGAAACGTTAGTACTAAATTTGAATTGAGATGAACGAGAACCCATTTTTGAGATAAATACGACTTTAAAAGGTTAGGTTAATATTTTAATTATTTTGGTGAGCGTGTCTATCACTTTTGAGCTGTAAATGTAAATGTGTTTTATTAAATGAAGGTAATTAAAAAAAAAACGCATTTTTTTGCCCTGTTTTTTACTCGTGCAGTGTATTACCCTTAACGCAAGAAAAATATAACCACCCTGCAAGACTTGTAAAGGAGGATTAAAATTAAAAATGTATTTAAAGACGAGTGCTCACTACTCTCTTAGGCAACATACATTCGGATTAAACTTTTTTCGCCTTCATTTCGTAATGTAGGCTGTTACTTGCAAAACCACTTATTTTTTCTTCTTCTAGTATCTTAGGGGAACTTTTCAAATTCCTTATGAAAAACTTAGATTAAATTATGTTGTGACTTTTTTTCTACTGTATAAACCAGTGCAGTGCAAACTGTAGGAGGCTTGCTTGCTAAACCGGAGTTCTCAGGTTCGATCCCAGCTGAAGGCAAGATTTTATGTGTAATTTCTCTTCTTAGCTTTAAAGTGTTATTTATATTACTGTGTGTTATATTGTATCTATATATCAGTACGTTAAGCATAAACCTTGTAAGAGTTGGCGAGTAAGTATGAAATATTTTACTCTTATAGATTTTTTACAGAAGGAATAGATAAGGTATTTTAAAATATATAATATATTAAGTAAATCATACAAACATTCATATACTCACAGCCTTAAATTTCAAAAAGGGTTAGCCAGAATTTCAAAGCGAGAAACTCCTCAGCCACATATGGAAGCTGAAAGGGGCCAAGATAAAAAAGAAGAAGTAAATAAAATTATTTTTACCATCTTTTCCCCACTCAATTTCCAAAAGTGGCTGAGGAATTTATAATTCCTTAGCTCTGGCTACCCCTTTTAGGGAAAAATAGCCGTGAGTATGTATGTGTCAAGTAAATAAAATTAATGAAAGCATTACACGTAAAACCATTTAATTAACTTGACTCAAACGCACAATACGCACTTTTCTTTGTTCTTATAATTTTACTCTTATCTTTAACTCTATAGTGTGGAATTGTTCAAGGGCAAAATCCTCGGAAAGGCGGTATAGGTTCTCACTTTTCTATATTGCCTAATTAATAGGTCGCATTTTTTTTTTAATTTGTTTATGTTGTAATTACTTTGTTAAATAATACTGACACAATTAATTGTTCCGACAAATTTATTGTATTTTAAATTATATTTTAACTTCTTTTCACATTATTATCAATGAATAAACAATCAGTTCTTTAGCTTTAGTATTTTAATACATATATTTTTTTTATTTTAATTTAATGTAGGTTACTCTGCTTACCCAATCTGACATTAAATTTAATTAGAATTCCTAAACTTAATTTATTTTATTAATATTTTTAATTATTATCGTTTTTGTTAGTTATTATTTTATTTAAATTTCAATTGTCATGCCTAATAATTTAATTTAAATTTTGATTTCACAGAATAATCTTTTTTTTAATACCAATTTAAAATTAATGTTATAATTATTGCTATTTCTAACTTACTTTGTAAATTCTATTTTTATTAGAATTCACTAAAATTTAATGTATGTAATTATCGAAATTGTATTTCATATGCTGACCTGTAATTGATTTAAGGACCAGCTGTATATACCTGTTTTTATGTATGTGATATTTCTGTTCTTGAACTGTTGGTTGGCTTTAAATAAATAAATAAATAAATAAAACTCTTGAGGACATATACATACATAAACATATACTCACGGCTATAAATCCCTAGAAGGGGTAGCCAGAGCTAAGGAACTAGAAATTCCTCAGCCACTTTTGGAAAGTTGTGTGGGGAAAAGAGGGCAAAATAAAGGTTGTTGGTGATGGGTCTCCAACCGCATTGCCCAAAAACCCCTTAAAAGCCCCAATACCGTTAGTCGCCTCTTACGTACACCCACCGGCAGAAATGGGGTAGTGCTATTCTAAGCCGACACTACACAGCAAAATGTTGCATACTTATTATTAATCTACAAAAAGGAATACAAAAGGTATTTTTTAATTACAATGAACATATAAAGAACATCAAATTAATGAAGAATATATTTCACACACCGTCGTGTACTTGACATGACCATACATACGCCCGATTTCTGAATTGAGTATTCAAGCTGAGAACGACTTAAATATCGTTTTGTCTCATTCAGTCGTTAAGATTTCAATGCGACAGAACGATACTTAAGCTGTAATAATGTACGGGCGATAATGTACGTTTTTATTTATTATCAAAGTCTGCGGTCAACTCAAAGTGGAAATAGATAAAGATTGTTACTCATAAATAAAAGATGTTATTAAAGGAAAGGAAAATTTCGACACTGGCGGGGTTCGAACCCGCGACCTTCGGGTATACGGGGGCGTATACCCGAAGGTCGCGGGTTCGAACTCCGCCAGTGTCGAAATTTTCCTTTCCTTTAATAACATCTTTTATTTATGAGTAATAATCCCCACATGAGGAATTCATGTCAAAAAACATTAAATTATAGATAAAGATTGGTTTCCTTTAGCACTATTTGTCAAAAGCCTATGCAATATGATATAATCATAGCCCTTCTCCATTACAAAAGCAAGGCGTACCACCACACCACTCATTTCCGAGCATGCTCAAACAAACGAGTAGATAATTGAGTGTGTATGACATAATACAGTCACGGTTGGTAACACTGACCTTGGCACCAGTTTTTTATCCGTTTGTAAAAACTACACATTACCGAAACGTGACTCGTATTGCTGTTTGTGGGAGGTGATGGTAATGTCGTGTGGTCCCGTATGATTTTTAGTTACTTACTTATACTCACGACCATTATTAACATTGGGGTTGGCAGAGACTATCGATCGCCAGTTTGCACGATCTTGAAAAATCTCTCTTGCTTAGTTTATATTCATTATTCTTCCCATACAAGCTCTTTTATTCTTCTTACTTCGGATACCCGCGATTATAAGAACGTTTCCTATCTGGTTTTGAAACGTTACCTAATTATATTATTTTTATGCACAGTATTTGAGACAGTGGTCACGAGGCTATCCATTTCTATTAATATTCTACTTATTTCATTATCAAACTATATTTCAACATAAATAACAATTATACCAAATTACGTTAATTTGTCACAGACCCAATGACCCCACCCAGAGGTCGAACCTGGACTGATCAGGGTGATTTGGCCATAGTCCACCTCGCTGGCCAAGTGCTAGTTGGCAGACTAACGACTGCTACCGTTATAGTAGCCGAGACCGACGGCTTAACGTGCCACCCGAGGCAACAATTAAACCCAATCCGAGAAACAATAATTAAGCGTGTGAATGTTTATCTGAATAAAATGAATAAATGACTAAATGCTATTTTCCACGGAACCCTAAAACACAAATAAGTTCATCTCTTTTCCGCGTAAAGAAAAATGATAAACAAAAAATAATGAACTACTTAAAATGTGTTTTTTCCAAAGCATTTGTTATTGAGAAGTCAAATGAGAAGTATAATGGAGTTTTAATAAGATGGTGATTTCTCAAAACCAGTGTGTTGTTTTCCGTGTACAGCCGGCTTAGAATGTCACTACCCCTTTCTACCCACGGGTGTCGTAAATGGCGACTAAGGGTATGGTGCTTTTTTAAGTTGTTTTTGGGCGATGTGTTTGAAAACCCATCACCAACGACACTTAATTTGTATCATCTTGTCTCGTATCAACATCCAATTGTGGCTGAGAAGTTCCTAAGCTCTACATACATACATACATATACTCACGGCTGTAAAATCCCTAGAAGGGGTAGCCAGAGCCAAGGAATAAGAAATTTCTCAGCCACTTTTGGAAACTTGTGTGGGGAAAAGATGGTAAAATAAAGGTTGTTGGTGATGGGTCCTCCAACCGCATCGCCAAAAATCCCTTAAAAAGCCCCCAATACCGTTAGTCGCCTCTTGCGTACACCCACCGGAAGAAATGGGGTAGTGCAATTTCTAAGCTTTGGATACCCGTTTTTGGGATTTATGGCGTTTATATGCATTTTCGGTTTTGACACTTGTTACTTACCTTTACTAAATCACTCTTAGAAGTATAGAGTGGAAAATATATTGCAAAATAAAAAATGGCCCCAGCCAGGGTCGTATACAGCCTTCAATAAAGATTGTGGGCATAGGCACCTAAAAGTCTCTTGAAAATAGAGTTAGTATCATCATCCTTCCAGCTTTACCTTAATAGACCACGAAAATGAGTGGTCGTAGGTCGATAAGGGTCATGGGCATAACCCCAAACAGATCTCCCTGCAATCAATTCAAATCAATCAAGGAAGACGTCACGGTCGTTGAACTGTCATTACACGTAGTCGCTATTTTTTAACTTAAATAATAGTATTACAAACTAGAACTTACGTATTTATATAGTGAAGGTGTTCCGAGGCAAATCGTTGTCAACTACACACATAAATAAACAACGGATAATAACTTGTGTTAGCAAAATCACTAAAAAACTTATCGATCAACATTGGTGAGTTAATTGTGACTACCCACGGAATCGTACAAAAATATAAATAGTGAAAATGACTAAGTGTGCAGCGTGTAATATTGCTGTTTCGCGCGGAGAAGGCGCTCAATGTCCTAAATGTGCCGCAATCTATCATCTTTTATGTGTGAACATTGCAACCGGAGCACCATTGCGGAAAGATTGGAAGTGTCCGGAATGCACAAGATTCGCACCAACGGATAATGCAGCCGATACACCTGTAAAGGGGATATCCGTTAAACTACTTTCACCCAGCGTTAGTGAAGATATGATTGAGGACTACGTGAAGGAGATTAGTGCTGTGCCCTCTGGTGCACAGGATACTCGTTCGGTTTCTAACTTTGGCGATGATTTAAAAATCATCATGTCCGAGTTGAAAACCATACGCCAAGAGTTTAGCGATTTTCGTAAAGAGATTGCAGATATGCGCGCGTCAATCTTTAGATATGATGAAAAAATAGAGCAGATTGACAAACGAATTGGTGAAGTTGAGAAGTCAGTAGCTCAAAGTACTGTTAATGAAGCCACCAGGTTGCTGGAGAACGCCGTACAGGAATTACAGGACCGGTTACATGAACGAGAACAAGACCTTCTTAGCAACGACATCCAGCTGACAAAATATTGTTGAACAGCCTGGTGAAAACACCACCCATCTGGTGATAATGGTTGGTACAAAGCTGGGTGTGCAGCTGGACGAGCGCGACGTGGTGAGCTGCGAGCGCGCGGGACCCGCGACGCGACGGGCGACCGGCCGCGGCCCCATCGTGGTGCGGGCTGGCACGGCGCGCCACGCGGGACGACGTGCTGCGCGCCGCGCGTGCGACGTGGAGCCACCACCGCCGACCTGGGGGCTGCCCGGGGAGCCGCGGCGGTTCTACGTGAACGAGAGGCTCACGCGGGTGAACCGACAACTCTTCCAGCAGGTCGCGGAAAGGGCGAAGGCAGCAAACTGGCGCTTCGTCTGGACAAGGGAGGGACGAGTCTTCGTGCGCCGGGCGGAAGGTGAACGAGCTCAAAGATCAGACGCGTCTCAGATATTGATAATATTTTTTAAATAAACTAAAGGTTAGTATTAATTCTTAGTATAAGATCAATTTTTATTTAAATCGTTTGTTTACTTTATGTTTTGTGTAATCATGTTGGAAAGAAAGTCAAAAATAGAGATAGAAGTATTTTACGTACATTAATTATAGAAGTAATAGTGTGTTTTTTAAATTTGTTTTTATCGTTTGGATTGTCCACACTGGTGTAGTGTTATTTCAATACAAGTATACCTGCGTAGTAATTTTAAACCCCACACACAGAAAGAGATTGTTAGAGGTACCTACATTATTTTCAACCTGATAATAAGTAAACCTAATTACTTGTTATCAAGCAAGTTAAACATAAATATTATAACGGTTTTATATTTTATACGTATAAACGAGCTTTTAATTAGTGTTATTATGTATGTTATTACAATGGTTTCGTATTTTATATATTTCAATGAGCGTTTTATTTATTCTATATTATACTATAATTTATTATACAATTCGTTGGAATATAGTATTTTTGTAGTCATCTATTTATCATGCAATATATATATATATTTATTTATTATTTTAATGATTCCTCCTAAGCATATTCAGTTGGCATTATTCAATGCGGGCTCTTTGAGTACGGGACATGATGAACTAGCTTCTATCACTTTTGACTTAAAGCCAGATGTCCTAGCGATCAACGAGACTTGGCTGCAGGCGGGGAAAGAAGATGTTGCCCCTACTTTACCGGGGTACCGACTGCGACATGTACCGCGATCAAGTAACGTGCGGTCGCGCGGGGGCGGGGTAGGTTTTTATATAAGACAGGGACTCAGCACCCGGGTATGCTCGCATCCACCTGCAACCGCGGTCGAACAAATGTGGCTACGCCTAACTGTAAACAGCTGCCGCCTTTTAATAGGCACAGCCTACAGGCCGCCATGGCAGGATGCTGAAATATTTTTTGACGCAATTACCGACTCTATTTCGTCTTTTACGAACTATGACAGACTAATATTACTCGGCGATTTTAATATAGACTATAACAATGTAAATGACCGTAACTATCATTCTTTGATACAATGTTTAAAATCTATTAACTTTTCTCAAGTAGTTACAGACCCGACTCACTTTACTGACCACAGCGAGACTACAATAGACTTAATCTGCACTGACTGCCCTGTTCGTAACGTGGCTGTTCATCGTGTCCCAAGTCTTGGTCGCCATGCTTTTGTTACAGTAGAACTTGACATCAAAAAACCAAAACCTGTAACGAAAACCATTATATATCGCCCATTGTTCCGTACTGGAACAAATTAGTTTATAATTTTCTTTATTAGGTGTGCACAAGACAACAAAACATATTTTACATACTTTTTAATTCACGTTAGAAATAGATTTATTTCATGTGGCTTATTTTCTCTAACACTACCTTGTTGATGCGGGAAACTGGCAACATTGACGTCTGACGTCTTACAACTACATCCGTTTCCGCAAGTTAGTCTCTCTTTCTCAACACGCCGATTTGAGTGCACACGTTCGTATAAAAGTTACCAAATAAATTCCGAATCAAGTCTATTTCCCCAACAAAGTGATGAAAAAGGACTGAACCACATTTATCTATGGACCTATGGTGAAAAGTGTAAGCCTGTGCTGTGATTCATCAATAAACTCTCGAGAGTTCGAACGCCACCCCTGCCAGCCACGTGCCTGGTAAGTGTTTAAAGTTTAAATAAGTCACTCGCGGCTACATAAATTATTTTGATCCTATCGAACCGGATCCGATTTCATCTTTTGTTTTGTTGTCTTGTGTTGTGCAGTACTACGTACTCAGTAATTTCAAATTCATTTCAATCGTTTGAGTCGCCATCTTTGTTACGCAAAATGGCCGAGAACGATCATGTTTGTGAACAAGACATATTCGAAAGGGACTTGATTCTCGAAGAACTTAGGCGTACATTACAGTTTGCAACTACCGATGAGCAGCAATTTCGTTCGCGAACTATAGACATTTCAGCTCATCAGAGAAAGTTTACGAAAGTCCAGTGTAAAATAGAAAAAATATTGTTTAAACATAAGTGCTTTGATAAAGATGAACAAATAACTATTCGGAATGAATTTAACGATTTGTATTATGGCATCTTAGCTCATCTTAACGACCTTAAGCAAAAGGAGGAACGTGTCCGTCGCTCAAGTCGTATTTTTCTTTCATCGTCTGAGGCTCCTCAGCAGTGTCATCACAGTAAAACTTTGCCTACTTTACCATTGCCCTCGTTTAGTGGCGATCCTACGGATTGGCCATCATACATTGATTTATTTAAGTCGTTAGTGCATAGCAACAGTGCCTACACGGATGCCGAGAAGCTTAGGTACTTAATACTTACTGTAAAGAACGAACCTTTTAATCTTATAAAATCCTTGCCGATTTCCGAAGATAATTACGCCATCGCTTTAGAAATATTAATTTCTCGTTATGAAAATAAGCGAGTCATCGCGTCAAAACATCTCGATCGAATTCTCGACATCGAAAATTGCAGTGATAAATCGGTTCATAGCCTGCGTCGGCTACTTAACTGAATTTCATACTTTTAAACATTTTACTACGTAAAATTCCAGTTGGTACTAGGAAGTGTTTTGAAAGATCGCTAGTGAAACCATCTTCTATTCCCGATGTAAACACATTGATCACATTTCTTGAAAAAGAAATTTCCGCTGACGAAATCATAAACATTTCCGTTGGTGGGCAGTCCATTTCACAACAAAATACAAAAGTGGGTAGTTCGCTATCAAGCCGCACTATCACGCAGCAGCGATCATTCAATGCATTGGCTGCAAACAATGTCGGCCTTCCTACTCGTCAAACAGACGAAAATCAACGTAGTTACAACGTAATTAAGAAGCAAACTTGTATATGCTGTGAAGCTCAACATTCGTTGACAAAATGTTCGAAGTTTTTAAATCTTACACCTCACGCGAGGTACAATTTAATTCAAAATAAAAATATTTGTTATAATTGTTTAAATGTAGGTCACAATGTTATCAATTGCAAATCAAGTTATGTGTGTCGCTCGTGTCACAAAAGGCATCATAGTTTAATTCATTTTTCTAATCAAGCCTCGCCGGTAGTCAGTGACTCCGCTGTTATCACCCTCCCCCCTGCCAAGGTAGACCCAGTACCACCAACTCAGTCCGAGTCGAATTCTGTTCATAATAATTGCGCTTCGAATTCCAATGCTCCTTCTATGCGAACTAGCACGGTGCTACTATCGACCGCGCTCATCGATGTATGTGTTGGCTCATCTATACTATCGACCGTTAGGTGTGTTGTGGATTCGGGAAGCCAGGCTTCCTTTATAACTGAGTCGTGCGCGCAAAGGTTAGGTTTAAATCGTAAGAAAATAAACATTCCAGTATATGGTATTGGTGATAGCGAACCAGTTAAACCAAAGGGTGTAATTTCGTGTTTAGTCAAACCCAAGGGTAAACAAAACCCTATTATTCAAGTAGAAGCTTTAATTCTACCAAAGTTGATGTCTCACATGCCGAGCGTACCACTTCCCCAGAAAGGGTGGACACATTTAACTAATTTGACCTTAGCTGACCCCGATTTTCGTACTCCACAACCCGTGGAAATGTTGTTAGGAGCGGATATACTATCCCATGTGTTATTAGGTAATATCGTTTCCGGTTTGCCTGGTTCTCCGATCGCTGTAAACAGTGTATTCGGTTATTTATTATTGGGTAAATTAAACTTAGATCCCGTGGTTTCGACTCCACCCCATGTGTGTTTTAGCTCATTCGACAATGACAATTTGCAAAGGTTCTGGGAGCTGGAGTCCCTTCCTGAGAAACGGAGTTACACTCCTGATGAAGAGTTATGTGAATCCCTTTTTCAAAGGACGCATACTCGCGATGGTATTACCGGCCGCTACGTCGTTTCTCTTCCGTTTAAACCCGATGCTCCGCCCCTCGGCGAGTCGCGGCAGACAGCCCTCGCGAGGCTTCATAAGCTCGAGTATAGGCTCGAACGTAATCCAACCCTCAAACGTGACTACCACGCGTGTATCCAAGAATATTTAGATTTAAACCACATGGAGCCCGTGACTAGTGATGCCGCCCTGGGCGCACACTATTATATTCCGCACCACTGCGTGGTTAAAGAGTCCAGTGAGACCACACGTACCCGCGTAGTATTTGATGCAGGGTGTAAATCATCCAACGGAGTATCCCTGAATCAAGTGCTACTCACTGGACCCAAGCTTCATCCCGACATTGTGGATATCCTTCTTAAGTTTCGTATTCATCTCATAGGGTTCACATCAGATTGTAAACAAATGTATAGAAATATAGGTATGTGTAAAGATCATCTGGATTACCAACGTATCCTCTGGCGGAGTTCACCTGCGGAACCTGTACAGGATTTTCGTCTTCGTACAGTCACCTTCGGAGTTAGCTCGTCCCCGTTCCTCGCTCTGCGTACTATTCAACAGTTAGCTCATGATGAAAGTCACCGGTTCCCGTTGGCTGCACCTGTACTCTTGGAATCTATATTTGTAGATGACGTGGTCGCGGGGGCCAATTCCGAGTCCGATGCCCTAGCGTTACAGCGTGAGCTTATTGGTATTTGCTCCTCGGCTGGGTTTGAATTAAGAAAGTGGCACAGCAACTCGCCGGCGATACTTGCCGCGGTTGAGTCGTCATCTCCTCATGGTGGGCGGCAGGAAACCGTCTCCGTTGCGCACCTCGAGAAGGATACACACACTAAAGTCCTAGGGTTACATTGGGATCCGCAAACTGATTGTTTTAAGTTTAATGTTCAGGTCAATTCTGAAAAATGCACTAAACGGGCAATCCTGTCTGAAATAGCTAGGATTTACGATCCGCTAGGATTTTTGTCCCCTCTGACCTTATATGCAAAACATTTAATTCAATTGCTATGGGTAGCTAATATTGGTTGGGACGAAACCCCACCTATTGATATTATTAATTCATGGAGACTTTTTATTCAAGAGCTACCGATAATAAAATGTATTTCTTTTCCGCGTCACATTTTAGATAATACTTGTACCGTACAGGTGCATGGATTCGCTGACGCGAGTGAAACCGCGTATGCCGGTTGTGTTTATATTCGCTTAACAAGTAGTGACGGAGAAATTCGTACTTACCTCGTTATAGCTAAAACTCGTGTGGCCCCTTTACGGGTTCGTCTAACAATACCCCGCCTTGAATTAATGGCTGCCTTATTATTATCAAAATTAATTCAACAAAGTCAAAAGTGGCTTCAAGACCGAGGCCCTTCTATTAGTGAAGGCACTGTTGTTATTGTACGCGACGACCACCTGCCGCCGCTGCAGTGGAAGCTGGCTCGCGTGCACGCGCTCCATCCCGGGACTGACAACGTCACCCGTGTGGTTACGCTCAAAATGAACAACAAATTTTTTAAGCGGCCAGTGGTTAAACTGTGTCCGCTACCTATTGAATAGAATACTTTATACATATTTCAATCATAGTCATAGGTTAGGTTATATTTTCTTTTATTTTGTTAAAAGTTATATACTTTTAAGGTGAGCGGGTTTATGTTCCGTACTGGAACAAATTAGTTTATAATTTTCTTTATTAGGTGTGCACAAGACAACAAAACATATTTTACATACTTTTTAATTCACGTTAGAAATAGATTTATTTCATGTGGCTTATTTTCTCTAACACTACCTTGTTGATGCGGGAAACTGGCAACATTGACGTCTGACGTCTTACAACTACATCCGTTTCCGCAAGTTAGTCTCTCTTTCTCAACACGCCGATTTGAGTGCACACGTTCGTATAAAAGTTACCAAATAAATTCCGAATCAAGTCTATTTCCCCAACAAAGTGATGAAAAAGGACTGAACCACATTTATCTATGGACCTATGGTGAAAAGTGTAAGCCTGTGCTGTGATTCATCAATAAACTCTCGAGAGTTCGAACGCCACCCCTGCCAGCCACGTGCCTGGTAAGTGTTTAAAGTTTAAATAAGTCACTCGCGGCTACACCCATTATCTGACATTAATATGACCAATTTTAATAAAGATTTAGCTGAGATAGACTGGAACTTAATTACACAGATGAATGACGTTGACCATATGTTAGGGACTTTTAACGACTTAATTACTATGTTGTTTGACAAACATGCACCTCTGAAAAGGATGGTAATAAAAAAAGGTCCAAAACCATGGTTGACTAATAACGTAAGACTTATGATGCGACTGCGTGACAATGCTCATGGAAAGAGTAAAATGACAAAAGACATAAGACATATACAATATTACAAAGACTTAAAACATTTAGTTATAGAAGCTATATATAATGAGAAACGGGCTTTTTTTGAGAATACTATTAACAAATGTGCAAAAGACTCCCGTGCGCTCTGGAAAAATTTAAAGCGTACTATACTTCCTAACAAAACTACAGAACTACCACCCCATTTCTGTGACCCTGAGGAAATTATTACCCATTTTAGTAACATTCCTGGCTCAGCTAACGCTAAATTATCAGATTTGACTTACTTTGAATTTCACAGACATGGACAAAATACTTTTAGACTACAGACAGTGACGACAGACAAAATAGCGAAAGCTATAACTAGAATTAAAACCAAAGCCAAAGGACTTGACGAAATTAATATAGATATGTTACTTTTAACGCTACCGACAACACTTGACGCAGTGACTGCTATTGTTAATAGAAGTATGATTACTAACAAATTTCCAACCATTTGGAAAATCGCGAAAATATCGCCATTCCCTAAGAAACCTAACCCAATCCTTGTATCCGATCTACGAGCAATTAGTATCCTGCCTTGTACATCGAAGATAGTGGAACGGGTCGTGTATGATCAACTTGTTGAGTACCTGGAGGAAAACAAAATACTACCTGATCCTCAATCTGGCTTTCGGAAAGGGCGATCAACTGCAACAGCTCTCTTAGACGTAGTTGATAACATACTTTATGACCAAAATGAAGGTAAGAGTACTATACTTACTCTGTTAGACTTTTCCAGGGCTTTCGAGTGTTTATGCATACCCCTGACGCTATCTAAGATGGCGTATTACGGGTTTGATTCTGCGACGATTCGTTGGTTTGACAGTTATCTCTCTGGTAGGTCGCAATTTGTAGAACTTCGAGGTAGAAATGGCAGCACAAACACATCGTCTGCTAATGAACTTACACGAGGAGTACCGCAAGGTTCAATTTTGGGACCTCTTTTATTTATATTGTACACAGCAGATATAATCAGTAGTATAAAAAGCAGCAAATTTCATCTTTACGCCGATGACTTACAACTGTATGTCTCGACTGTACCTTCTAAAGCTATGGAGGCTGCAGAAGTACTCAATGCTGAGCTAGAGCGAATTGTTGCCTGGTCGGAGAGGAACTGTCTTGTCCTGAATCCTAGCAAGTCTAAGTACATGGTACTTGGGACTAAGTTTCAGATTCGTAATACATTGAATGTTCTCTCGGCGAATAGTATAGCTATCAGGGGACAAATCATAGAAAGGGTTGAAGAAACAAAAAACCTCGGCCTTCTGATGGATGGGGAACTTCGGTTCGAAAACCACGTTTTGACAGTAGCAGGTAATTGTTTCTATCGGCTCAAAGTACTTTATAATATTTGTGATTTTTTGAGTGTGGATTTGCGTGTTCAACTCTGTGAATCGCTAATATTATCAAGGTTAAACTACTGTGACGTTGTCTATGGTAGCTGTATTCTTGGTCGATCACAGAAATTGATACAGCGTGTGCAAAACGCATGTGCACGTTTTTGTTTTCGTATCCCTCCTCGATCCCATGTCACTTCGTATTTGGACGACGCTAGACTATTGAAAATGCAGTCACGTAGGAAACTACATCTTGCGACGCTGTTGTTCGGTGTAGTAAAGTTTGAAACTCCAAGATATTTATTTAATAAATTTCAATGGTCCAGGAGTAACTACCATTTTAAAAGCAGAGCTATCTTACCAATGCACCGCACGGCAGCGTTTCGAGGCAGTTTCAGGTTTGCGGCGTCTAAGTGCTGGAATGACCTTCCCCCACCTATCCAAAATGCTCCCAGTAAGTACACTTTTAAGCGAAAGCTTAAGAATTACTTGCTGGTTAAGCAAAATCCTTCGTTTATTCCAGCACGTCCTTGTTAACAATTATTTATTTATTACCAAATCTGTACTCGTATTTTATTAAATTTTCTTTGTTTATTTTTTTTTTACTTTTATTAAGTAAGTACTACAACATATTGATAATTAAAGTTTACTATAACTATTATTTATTTATTAATCTTTATTAACATAACTGTTTTTACAGTTTGTCTGCAGGTGGAGTCTCTTATGTATTTATATTTATGTATTATGTATGAATATTTTACTATATAATTATACGTGTAGTTTTTATATATTAATTTAGTAACGCGGTACTTTCTACTGCTATTATTTATTTATACGAGTATGTTATAGTTATAAGTTCTCTTTTTCATTATGACATTGTGACGTCTTTTCTTTTATATTTTTATTTTGGGGCTGACTGAAAATCAGTGTTGTGAGGTATTCATTTACTTCACAACGATAATGCTGAGGCAGCTTCCAAATTCGTTGCTACTACGCAGGTTATACGGCTATAGTTTTTTTTTTTCTTTTATATCTTGGAATTAGTGTGTATGATATTGTCTTTTTATTATTATTTTTCTGTGTGTTTGTATATACTTATTTTTTGTGCTGTGTTTTCCTTTGTACGTGTGTAGCAGCGAATAAATGTTTTTCTTCTCTTTCTTCTTCTTCAATTAAAAGCCTTCAAAACCCAAAGTCACTTTTAGCTCACCCAAGAGAAAAAGACCAAACTATAACTATTTTTGCTGTGTAGCGTCGGCTTAGAATAACACTACCACATTTCTACCGGTGGGTGTACGTAAGAGACGACTAACGGTATTGGGGCTTTTAAGGGATTTCGGGCGATGCGGTTGGAGACGCATCACCAATAACCTTTATTTTGGCATCTTTTCCCCACTCACTTTCCAAAAGTGGCTGAGGAACTTCTAGTTCCTTAGCTCTGGCTACCCCTTCTTGGAATTTATAGCCGTGAGTATATGTATGTATGTATGTATAACTATTTTATTATATTAGATTAGGTTTAGGATAGCACCACCTACTTCTCCCCGAGGGCGTCGTATGAAGGTACTCAGGGATGCTGATATTTATTCTTTTATATTTTTTTACTCCAAGGTTTATCTCTGCTATTGGCAGTATGTAGTATGACATGCCGTATGTACTTTTCGTATTTATTTTATTTTACAATCAACACGTAACGCTGCTAAATAAAGATATTGCTATCAACATGAAGCACCTTGAAAATCTGTTATCTGCCAATTTACCCGACTAGTAATGGATCAATTAAACTTCACAAAGCATTATAGCCTCTACTACACTTAAAATACAACTCATTATTCCGTCAATTGTTAATAATGTGATTCAAAACACACGAAAAACTTAAAACTACTAAAATGATTTCTATGCGCGTGGGATTGAGTTGAAAATCGATTGGCTTGTTGAACTATGTAAAGTGGATATTAAACAGATGCTTTAGATGTAAATAGTTTTTTTTTTGACTGTTTTTTTTCACGAATATGGGTCAAGTAGGTTAGTGAGCCAAATTGTTGTTTTAATTTGATTACAAGTGTTATTGCCCGCTGATTTTTGATTTTAAGGATTGGTATTTGTAGGGAGATCTCGGCCATTTAATATATTTTTTATTATTTTACTGGTAGATGGCACACTCAGTTGATACAATACATACATAATACAAGTACTCACGCCGTTAGTTCCAATTGGTGTAGGCAGAGACCATCGATCGCCACTTTGTACGATCCTGGCAAACCTCCCTAGCTTCATTCACATACGTCAATCTTTGCATACATTCTCTTTTATACTTCTGCTTTTTTGAGCACAATCTTAATCTTAATTTGGGTCAAATGTGTCCTCCGAGGCCCTCTACTAACATTACCTTCCACATTGGCTCTATAGATCTCTTTCACCAATTGAATATCTTCCATCCATCTCAATATGCCTTTTTCTATCACATAATTTCCACACGATCACATAACCTTACATTACATTTTTTTTTCTGAGGGACTGTAGTTGGATCGAAGGCCCAATAAAGTCTATTTCGGGCCAAGAAAAATAAACATCACGTGACTTTCTAAAGTTTATTATTTTTAATTTAAATGAAAAAATATTTTATATTCTCAAGATCTCTCTCTCAAATGTTCACGCCGAATATCCCCAAAGGGGTTGGCAGAGTTACTTTTACTTCTGAACATCACGTGACATTGTCACCTGGTGTTCAGAGTACCCCTTCTAAAAGTGTCTAAAAAAATTTGATTCTGAAGCTCTGGCTACCCCTTTTGTGATTTATAGCCGTGTATGTATTTATGTATATATTTCACTCATGTAAGGAGTAAGAATAATGTTATTCTTAGCCGACACTAGACGGCGAAACGTTTTAACTTAATGTTTAGTCAAACAAAATATAAAAAGTACACTGTTGTATACTGTTTATAACATTACTTATACTCCCTGGCCACATGGAACCAACCGCTCGAGAAAGAGTGATTTTTATGAGAAAATAAAATGTTTACAGCTGTGACTTCGTGACAAAACTGCAATCGGCTCTAAATGCTCCACTTTGTGCGCCGTAATAAAACTTCTGAGCTTCTTTCAAAGTCACTTTGTCGTATTCAAAATATATTCAACTTAATTTAAATCTTTTTGTACATGAAAACCTCATGTGGGGATTATCTATACTTATAATAAATCTGTAGAGAGGTCAATTCTGTACATGAAATATATTTTCAAAATGACTATCAGGTGGTGATTAGGGATCGATACTGATGCCAAAAATGCAATCAGTAAAATTTTTGTCTGTCTGTCTGTCTGTCTGTCTGTCTGTCTGTCTGTCGGTTTGTATGTTCCTTATGGAAACAAAAACTACTCGACGGATTTTAACGAAACTTGGTACAATTATTCTTCATACTCCTGCGCAGGTTTTTGTATACTTTCCAGCAGAGAAGTAAAGGGGAATTTTGGGAAATTTGGGGAAAAAGGGAGAAGTTACTCCATTTTTTAAGCTTCCGTCGCGTGTGCAGCCTTAATGGTTAAACTTACATAGAAATCATGTGTGGCGGAAATATTCTTCATAAAATTATCTAAAAAAAAATCCTTGACAGTTTATGTCTATCTTTTACGGTTGACTCACAATAACACGTGTAATTCCTGATAGCTTAGCAGTTCGGAACATCCTGATTATATTTGTTTACTCTTACGTTTGTAAACCTCTCACTCATCCCTAATTTAAAAAAGGTAACATTATTACCTATTCAATAAAAAAAGAATCATAGAAATCGGTAGACAAACACCGAAATTATGCATAAAATAAGCCATCGCGCCCGTGATCGAAACCAAATCTTTACTAATTTACATATAACATACTAGATGGCGCCAGTAGTTGCATCCTACATAAAGTAATGATTTATTTTTTAAATTGTTATAAATACTTCATGGCGTTTTATTCCAAAATTTGCTATTAAACGGAAATACTGAACCGTTCATTAAAGCGCATTCAAAATCACCAAACTAAACTGTTAAGGGAGTGCTATAAATTTAATAAATTGAAAACATTGCGCTGAATTTTACAATGCTTGAGCAGTGACTAAAGAAAGAAACCTCAGATATTTAAAAAACAACGCTACCCGTGCGAAGCTGGGACGATCCACTAGTTACTAATAAATAAAGAATAAATAAAGAAAAAAGAAAGAATAAATAAAGGATAGAAGAATTTCGCGCTGGCAGCCATTGACACGGTAGCTCAATTGGCAAGAGCGACGGGGGCGTATACCCGAGGTCGCGGGATCGAATCCCGCCTGTGTCGAAATTTTTCTTTCCTTTATTTATTCTTTATTTATATTCAACTTTGATTAAACTACTTGGCTGATATCTTTATTAACTCCAACTCAAACATTCAAGCCGTATTTCATTTCATATTAGAGTTGGCAGAGGTACTAATACTTCTGAACATCACGTGCCATTGTGACCTGGTGTTCAGAGTACCCACGTTTTACTTGAACAGTGTATTCACGTGATCATGTTAGGGGGCAGGCTCATCGCCCTTTTTTAACCGAATACCAGAAAAAAAAAGGTTCTCGGATCGATTGTTTGTATGTATGTATGTATAATTGTCCGCGATTATCTCACGTTTGGCTAAAGCTATTTTTTATGAATACACTATCACATGACAAAGTACAACTCAGCCATGTGGTTTTTCTCGTGATGTTTTCCCTCACCATTAACAATCATGAAAATCACCACACATATGACTTCGAAAAGACAAATGGGTGAAGGCGCTACCCGGGGTTTGAACCCTCGTCGTCTGCGCGATAAGTGGTGTTCTACCCACTGAGCTATCGGGTTGTCACAACATTTTATTAAGTTGAAGTATTTTAGCATCTTTATATATTATTTCTGTAAGCCTCTTTCTTGCTCGGAAGCCTGTGACGCGATGAGTTAAGCTAGAAATTTGGTTCAGGTATCGTTTTGTACAGTTCGCGGCGGTGGTGTGCACAAAATTCAGATATCTGATGTAACTGGGTTAAGTTAATTACATAGACTTTGCTTGAGTGTCATAAGCGCGCGCAAACTTTAGTCGATCAGAGATGCGCTGTGATTGGTCGGATTTTTTTCAAACCGGCCAATCAGAAAAATTCACTAGAAATTCAAAAGAGCTGCGCTGTGATTGGTCGGAAAATTTCAAAATAAAGTCATTTTATTGGACGCGATGTAGTCGCGCCAGGGTTACCCTCTAGTAATATTTAATATGCTTTTATTAGACCCATGTGAGATCTTACTTAAATATTATTATTTAAATTGAAATAAATACAAGTGTCAGAACATTTTACATAGATATGTGCCTTTTTTGGGCACCAAAGACCAAACCTGGTTTCTTTGAAATATTATTTTAAAAATTCCTAACAAATAAGGCACAAGGAAAATCGGCCCAATGTAGGTCAAGTTGTTCTTGAGCTATGGTGTGATCATAAGATTAATTTTCATATACAATGGATTAAACAAACCTTTTGAATACGAAAGTTAAAACGCTAAAAAAAATCTGTGCAATTTCGGCTTAGAATAGCACGACTTCTTTTCTTCCCATGGGTGATCGTAAGAGGCGGCGGGAGGTATTGGGGCTTTTCAAGTGATTTTTGGGCGATGTGGTTGGAGACCCATCACCAACGATACTTTATTTCTACCATCGTTTCCCCTACTACGTTTCAACTTCTTAATGTGGCTGAGGAGTTTCTTTTTCTGAAGCTCTTGCTACCCTGGCTGATCACTCTGTAGAAAGGAAGATGTGGTCATGCCTTACAATTAGTAAGCCTTATTAATCATACCCTGTATTTTTCCATAACATAACATAACATAAACGTTCACGCCGAATATCCCCGAAGGGGTTGACAGAGGTACTAATACTTCGGAACATCACGTGACTTTGTCACCTGGTGTTCAGAGTACCCACGTTTTGCATGGAATACACTGTCACATGACTAAGTACAACTCAGCCATGTGGGTTTCCTCACGATGTTTTCCCTCACCGTTAACAACCATGATAAATTAACCACACATATGTCTTTAGAAAAGACAAATTGGTGTAGACCCGACCCAGGATTTGAACACTAGTCGTTTGCACGATAACCGAGTGTTCTACCCACTGGGCTATCACGATTGTCTGTTTCTTGTATTTTTCCCAGTGTTAATTATGATGTTCAAACTATAAAAGAACCATCATTGTCATTAAAAACTATAATTTTCAAAATTTTATTACTCTATCAAAAGAAATGTTCAACTAATTGATATTATAAAAGAAAAGTGCACGTCAAATGGATAACTATTAAAAAAATCTCAATAAAAAAAGAATGTTGACAAAACCTAGTGAGACATTAATATACAACACAAATTAGTTAGACATCCTAGTTTGGTTTGCACCCAAGATGTGGCACATTGAAAGTGATTATCCGAAAGATAAGATGATTCCTTTCTTCTTCGGGCACTATCACACAGGCTTCTGTTAAGGTAGTATACGTAATTATCTTTATTATTTTTTCAAAAGTCAAAAAGTTTGTTCTTCAAAATTAAGTTAAAAACTAACATTTTTTGAACGTCAATTTTTTTAAATTTATCATTTGTCCGTTGCTTCGGAAGGTGTTCGTAAAGAGAAGAAGCAACAAAGAAACTCTTTACATTCACATTTTTTAATTTTTTCAAAACATGTTTTGTACAATTTCAGTTTATTTACATGTTTTTACTTTATAAAATATTATCTATGCGACAAAACCAAACGCTAGTTTGACATAATAAAAATAAATTGTCCATGTTATGCCAACCCTCACTAGGCCAGCGTGGAGGACTTTGGCCAAATTACCGCATCCAGGGGAGCTGATTGAATACAAATAATTTGTCCCTCTGCCATCATTTCGAAGAATTTAGCGTAAAGTATGTGACTTTTATAATTCGTACTGAGTTTGAAAACAGACAGCTAAAATT
This sequence comes from Bedellia somnulentella, assembly GCA_963576735.1. Lineage (NCBI taxonomy): Eukaryota > Metazoa > Arthropoda > Insecta > Lepidoptera > Bedelliidae > Bedellia > Bedellia somnulentella. The sequence continues at coordinate 743,809 of OY755186.1, forward strand.
TTACTTATATTCTTTGTTCTTTAATTTTTTCTTTAACATAAAATAAATTTATTTTATTACTTATTCGTCCACATATAATAAGAGAGACAGCACGTCTTGTATTTATAGTAACTAAAGCCAAAACAGCCGGAGTGTATAAATAACATACATACATATACTCACGGCTATAAATCCCAAGAAGGGGTAGCCAGAGCTAAGGAACTAGAAGTTCCTCAGCCACTTTTGCTGTGTAGTGTCGGCTTAGAATAACACTACCCCATTTCTGCCGGTGGGTGTACGTAAGAGGCGACTAACGGTGTTGGGGCTTTTAAGGGATTTTTGGGCGATGCGGTTGGAGACCCATCACCAACAACCTTTATTTTTCCATCTTTTCCCCACTCAACTTTCCAAAAGTGTATAAATAAATTACGAATTTTAAAATATCAACATATAATCGGTGCTTATTTTAATACTTTGATTATGCTTCCATTTCAAATGACTTTTACTTAATAATTTACTCGCAAATTTCGGACAAACTCGGCACAAAATTTCAATTTCCTTTTAGACTTAAATTTTACATTTTAAGCAAACACATTTCACGAAAGCTCTCCGTAAAATGAAAATGGCTGATTTTGTATTAACTTTAGAGCGGAGCTTTCATAGCCTGAAATTTCATGCAGGTTGCTTATTGAATTATCTACCCCTTGCAGTTTTATGATCCAGTCGAGGTGGTAAAATAAAATTGTATTTATTACGGCGAGTGCAGGTTTATTGGCACTCAGCGGTGAGCACGTGTACTGTTATTATGAGATGGATATTGCATCGAAGTTTTATAGTGGATTTAAAATGTACTATATATTTACAAAGTTATCTAGAATTGATATAATTAATGCTGTGTAGTGTCGGCTTAGAATAGCACTACCCCTTATCTTCCGGTGGATTTACGTAAGAGGCGACTAACGGTATTGAGGGCTTTGAAGGGATTTTTGGGCGATGCGGTTGGAGACCCATCACCAATAACCCTTATTTTACCATCTTTTCCCCACACAACTTTCTAAAAGTGGCTGAGGAATTTCTAATTCCTTAGCTCTGGCTACCCCTTCTAGGGATTTATAGCCGTGAGCGTATGTATGTATCTAGAATTATTATAATATTTTTGACGGCTATCTGGTCCCTAACATATGGCAATAATTTGTTGAATTAAAAAATAGTACTACGTAAGCATAATAAGCTGGAAAAAAAGCGAGTTGTTTTTTTTTTATTATTGTTTATGTAATACCTAAGATACTTAGAGAAATATGCACATTTTCTATATTGTGTCAAAACAGGTTTTTTTTAATCAAAAATCAATACCACCGAAAAAAGTCGTGTTGTGCAAAAGTTCTGAAGAACCCGCGTGTAAATTGGATCAAATATTTGCTATGAAACCTCAGTACTTTAGATTTTTCGTACAAATGAAAAATCACCTTTTGCCATTTCCCGCTTTGAGCAAATTGTATTACTTTAGTTCACTCCCTGAGGTGCAGAGTGTCAGAGTGCAGCTTTTTATGTTTTACGGTTACTAAGTTAGGCATGTTTTCTGTCAGTAAGTTACAGAGTAGCATAGTATATGTGTATTAAGTTGGGTCGATTTAGGCAAAGAATTTTTTTACGATTTTTTATTATGGGTAGGTAGGTATCAAAAGTTGCAGAATAATTAGTAGTTTTAAATAAAGTTTCACGATTTTGATTTGATTATACTTTATAGCCCTCTACCTGCGATTGAAATTTCAGATTTTTGGATTTTTCACTCATTAGTTACATAAGGGCTAAATCTTAATTAACCAAGTAAAATTTAATAAAAAAACTCTATTTTTCTCTATAAGATACATGTTTTAATAATAAATTCAAAGAAAAATCTATACTACTTAAGTTTAAAGGACCAAAAAAAAAGTTAATCATGAGGTACAAATTGGTGAATTAACACTTATATTCAGATTTAGAACTTTGTGTATATTGTGTAGTATTTTTATGAGTGAGTGGTTTAGAAACGCAAATATAAAAATTTACCTATGGGTAGCCAGAGCTTCAGAGCTTCAAACTTCTCGGTCACATTGGGACAAGGTGATAGAGATAAAATATCGTTATAGTGATGGATTTCCAACCGCACCGCCCAAAAACCACTTTAAAAAACCTCATTCCCTTAATCGCCTCTGACGACACCCGTGGGTAGAAGGGGTAGTGAAATTCTAAGCTATTATTATTTTATTCTATTCTAAATTCTAATTCTATTCTAATTCTGTACAAATCTACTAATGTATTTGTCGAAAAATTAAGTCGTTTAGCTTAACATCTCACTATCCAAATGAATTCCTAGGATGGCTTAAAATGCAAGTGACAAAAACGATTGTGTGGGTCGGTTAGATTAGCATTTCTTTGCGCAGTAGTTGTAAGCGCTTAAGGTTTTGGGCTTTTTAAGAATGGTTGGGCAAGAGCTCAGAGAGCAATCCTTAAGCTTTGCCTGGGTAAACCTCGCCGTTATAGTACCTCACTTTTGTATTCGGAGGCTAAAGTTCTCAGCGTACGTCAACTTTATATACTTAAATTAACAGTAGTCTCTCATAGGCAGTTTCTGGCATGTAACAACCGTAGTAATTTGTCTTCAAAAAGAACCTTTAGAATGCCTATCCCTTTGATGAAAACTACTTTCGCGCAACGATTTTTTAAATTCCGATCCCCTTTTGTATATAACAAACTTGTCATGATTTCGGATGTAATAAGAGAAAGCACTATATACAATTGTAAAAAGATTGTTTATGGTATCCTAGAGACCATGAGTTACGAAGAATGCGAGGCATTACTTGGAGTTGTCAGTTAAGTTTTACACACATTCATACGTTCACACAATAACATACACACACAAACACACACACACACACACACACACACACAAATAGTCGTCTTAAGACATCCAAATGTTGCTATAGGTTTGTAAAATATTGTTTTTTATTTTTTTCTCTGTAAGTTAGAAATTCTGATTTATTATTTTTAGCGTTATTCTAATTTCTATTATCATTTATTGTTATTTCACGTTTTATTCCCTGTGTAATATAAAAAAATTTGGAACTGTATAATTTTTACTTTGAACATTTCTACTAAAATTGACCCACGCGATACAGGCTCAGCCTAGTGCGTGGGAAAATGTATTGTCAAGAACCATATGTACAGTTATTTTGGAAAATAAACGATTATTATTATTATTATTATTATTATAGATGACTGGGAAAACATCAGCCACCAACCTTAGTTTAACAATCTTTTCATTTCTCTGGCTACCCTTTTCATGTATTTAGAGCCGTGAATTTATATATGTAAGTTATTCCTTTGTCTTATTTAGTACCTTCACCAAGCCCTTCTGCAAATTAGAAATATTGTTTACATTGCTTCCAAAACATTCTTTGTGTTTGAGTGCGTGTTAAATTATATTTGAGTTGCATGTTTGCGTTCAAACTCAAACGGAACCAGCCATCCGTTCCTTCGTTCCGTGGTTTTGTGAGGCAAATTGACTTGTTTTCTTATTGACTTATTTACGTAGGGGTAGACACGCTTTTATGAATATTAAGGGGTAAGATTTATATTTGTTTATAACAATCTACGTGGTGCTAGATTGAATGTAATGTATCTACAAATACTTTTAGACGTTAGCTCAGATAATACATACAGACTTTAGTGTATGAAATCTCTCTCTTGTTGTAAATGTTCAGTCCCTCTGAAATCATATAATAATATATAAGAGGCTTATTTTTCTTGCTTTCGAATACCGTATTTTTAATATGGTTCCTTACAGCCCGTATATGTCCCCACCAAGGGGCTCGAGCCTACCCTATATAGGGTGATTTGGCCTTAGTCCACCACGCTTTAATATGGTTAAGATAACATTAAGAATGGTTAGTGATGGGTGGCATGCTAATCTCACCCAAAATATCTTGGATATTTCTTTACTCTTTATCACCCTGCACGATCCCCCGCTGCGCTGATAAAAATGGGTTTATGATATTCTAGCCTACACACACAACATTATACATTCATAGTAAATGAATATTGATTTAAACATAACATAACATATACTCATGGCTATAAATCCCTAGATGGGGTAGCCAGAGCTAAGGAATTAGAAATTCCTAAGCCACTTTTGGAAATGTAAGTTAGGAAAAGATGGTAAAAGTAAAGGTTGTTGGTGATGGGTCTCCAACCGCATCGCCCAAAAATCCCTTAAAAGCCCCAATACCGTTAGTCGCCTCTTACGTACACCCATCGGTAGAAACGGATTAGTGCTATTCTAAGCCGTCACTACACGGCAAGTTGATTTAAAGTTATAAATAAATAACAATAACAGTATCAAAGCCATAACTATTTTTGAGCTACATTTATTGGATACTCGAATTAAACACCCGATACACGAGCACCCACTCTCTTGGTATTTTATTTATAACACCGAAATTCACGAAGTCATTATATTCGAGTAAAGAGCAATTCATAAAACAAAACAAAAGTACAACACATACAAAATAACATGTTACGTCAGAAAAGCACCAGAATTCAAATATTCAGCCTCGTATAACTTTTCGAGGAAAATTGCCTCAAAACGGTTGGCTCGAAATTATGAAATGCTGAAAGTTGAAGAATAGCGCGTGCCATGAATACAGCCTGCGTGGTAAAGGCTGCTGGTGTCAAATTTGAATGGGATGAGCGGCTTGGAGGAACCATCAAACGTTACACCGGGCTTAAATTAAACTGTAGTTTAAGTTATAAGCGAGTAGCGGGGAATTCTATATTGGATTGTTTCGTTGGATAAATTTTTGTTTACAAATTTTTTAAGATATTTTAAGAAGTTACTTTCAATATTTTCGAAGCTATGAAAATAATATAAAATAAAAAGTGTTTGGTGACGGAGACTCCAGTCACATCGCGAACTATTACTCAATGATAAATTCAATCCATACTAATATTATAAATGGGAAAGTGAGTTTGTTTGTTTGTTTGTTCCGCTTTCACGCCGTAAATACTGAACCGATTGCTTTGAAATTTTTCAGACGTGTAGTTAGAAGTCTAAATTAAATAATCGGGTACTTTTTATCCCGGAAAAAATATGTTCCCATGGGAAATCAAAAATATTGTTTGCTTACTAAATGCATTGGAGATGGCGCTGTGTATCGTTTAAAACAACGTAAAATATTGTAAACTAATATAAAAATCAAAATTTAGAAGCTTAATGGTACGGTACTGGATCCCCGAAAATAAGGAAATCCCGAGGGATGATGTACTATTTTTTCATCGTATACATTTTTTTTTACATCTACTTATATTGCAAACGAATATTAACATGTAAATTTAGAAGCTAAATGAAACGACGACGATTCCTTGAAACTAAGGAATCCGCAAGAGTTTTCATAGGAACATCAAAAAACCTTAACTCATATATGGCTCAAAATATTGCAGCGATTATTTTTATCATCGATGGAATTCACATCAGACACTTTGTTAATGTTCATTTTGGAAAGATGAAGGGGTTTCATCAATTTAAATGACAAATTTGTTTATCAATAGTAAGACTAATATGAAATAAAGCGGAATAAAAATTTGACACCGCCCCGGTAACGTCTCCGTGGCGTAGCGGTATAACTAACTACTATGAATATTTAATTAGAACTATTATGAATCAATCGTCCCGGGTTCGTATCTCAGGTAATTCAAGCTTTTTGTAAAAAAATGTTTTGTTAGCTTAAAATAACACTATATATAATAATAACAAGCACTATCCCTTCAATTTAGCTATTATTTTGGAAGGAGATCCACCACTAATCATCCCTATATTGCCGAGCAATCGCTGCAAGCTCTCCCACTATCACCAACGGTCAGTGTAGGGGGCAGCACCGGGCCGTCGCCGCAGCGCCAAACTACTATCCGTATCTGTACTTACTAAAGATATTCTCATTTCTGAACATAAAAACTTGGTATATTTGTTTCATGATTCTTATGAACAATTAAAAAGGAATTTTTGGAACTCAACCCCTAACGGGTTGACATAGCAAATGAAAGTTAATATAGAGTTTTTTTTACATTTTATAATAAAACTTGGTGCGATTGAATTTATGAAATTCATCTATCAATCATTCATGAATATATGCTAACAACCATAAATTCCATAAAAGGGTAGCCATAGCTTCGGAGATTCTTCATCCAATTTTGGAAATATATTGATAAAATATAGGTTAATAAAGGTTGTTAGTGATGGGTCACAAACTGCATCGCCCAACAATCACTTAAAAAGCCTCAATGTCCTTTATGTCATTTACAGTGCCCGCGGGATTATAAATATAAAAAACAGAAGTTGAGATAGTGTTTCGGTATTTTGGTATTATGTAAACTGGATGCAAAAAATGAAACCCACGCGGACGAAGTCGCGGGGCAAAAAGCTAGTAATATATAAACTACATTCAATACTAAGAAACATACAAACATTGCAAAGTCAATATGAAGCAACGATAATATTAAATACGGCGATAGGCCTGCCCCCTATCACGTGAGTACACTGTCCATTCAAAACGTGGGTACTCTGAACACCAGGTGACAAAGTCACGTGATGTTCAGAAGTATTAGTACCTCTGCCAACCCCTTCGGGGATATTCGGCGTGAACGTTTATGTTATGTTTATATGTTTATGTTTAAATTTTTAATTCAATACAGTTTCTTGTGATTACTGTACTTTACTTTAAACAATTATTCGAGCGATGCAATTGACATGCTTCGAATATGAGGCTTTGATCTGTCTAATTTACAAAAACAAATGAGCTACGTATAAAAAAAGTTTTATTTTGCAACAACACAATTATATAATGTGAATGTAATCATGATCGAAAATCCTTCAAAATTGTTACCCACTTTTTGTTCCGAACAAACAAAAGTGAGAGTGAGTTTTATTTCATATTTTTGGGGAAACTTATTTGGTGCATTCCATCTCATGCGTTATGTATCACGATCAAAATTTTCACTCGCTCTGGCTTGTTTTAGCAGAAGTTTACCCTGCTTAGAAAGTTTTGCTATGAGCTTTCTTGACACACGCAGCGCACGTTTTTGGGAATATCGCTTTTTATTACCATTTTATGGGAGCAAAGTTTCACAGTTATATTTTAAAATATTAGATATTTTGATAAGGTAGATGTTAGCTGAATCTTCAACGTTGTTTCAAATCTGTCAAGGATTTTAGTAGTGAGGAAAAACATCTTGAGGTAACCTCGATTCTTGGTTTACGACTCATTATGTGACAGTGTATCGACCGATTTCTGAATTGAGTATTACAGCTGGGAACAACTTAAGTATCGTTCTGTCGCATTGAAATCTTAACAACTGAATGAGACAAAACGATACTTAAGTCATTCTCAGCTTGAATACTCAATTCAGAAATCGGGCGTAAATGACAATTAACGATAATTTAGCACGTAAATTTAGATACGTATAAATTAATTTGCCTAATCTGAACACCATTATATGACTAAATATCTTGTGATAAGAATCAGCACCTAGGCAACCTCTTTGGAAAATTTAGGTTTCATTCGTTAATGTCAGGGTAAACCGAACAGATAACTACGCATATTTTTACAGTGAGGTTTTACGTCTTACATACATACATATTCGCACGGCTATAAATCCCTAAAAGGGGTAGCCAGAGCTAAGGAATTAGAAAATCCTCAGCCACTTTTGGAAAGTTGTGTGGGAAAAGATGGTAAAATAAAGGTTGTTGGTGATGGGTCTCCAACCGCATCTCCCAAAAATCCCTTAAAAGCCCCCAATACCGTTAGTCGCCTCTCACGTACACCCACCGGAAGAATGGGGTAGTGCTATTCGAAGCCGACACTACACAGGTTTTACGTCTTCTTAGTACTTATTTTTTTAATGGTCGATGTGAGTGTACTCAAACTATCCTTTTCCCTTCTCAGCTTTAAAAAGTGACCGAGAAGTTATTAATTCTAAATCCGAGCTACCCCTTTTTGGTAGTTACATACATACATACATATATTCACGGCTGTAAATCCCTTAACGGGGTAGCCAGAGCTTTGGAATGAAAAATTCCTTAGCCACTTTGGAAGTTGATTGGGAAAAAGATGGTAATAATAAATGTTTTTGGTGACGGGTCTCCAACCACATCGCCCAAAAATCACTTAATAAGCCCCTACACTCTTAGTCGCCTCTTACGATCACCCACGGGTAGAAATGGGGTAGTGTTATTCTAAGCCGACACTACACGGCATTTGTTATATTTATAACCGTATTTAGGTAGTAGTATTTACACGTAGGTGCCTACGCTTTGTGACGTGGCACGCTCAAACCATTTAAACCAATGAATTAAAATTTCTAATATATTATAATTATCCCATACCACATATAATTTAATGTACTAATAAAATTTTAATGACCGCGTGCGATGCCTTAAATATGTAAATTTATTAATATTGAAGTTTATTGCAGTGTTGGTATTTACTGTATACTGAAAATCAGTATCTTGTAATATAACTGTAGTACTAAATCAGTTTCTTATTCGAGCGTTTATAGACTAAACTAAGTACAAAAATAGAATGATTTTATTTTAATGTTGGCTGTGTAGTGTCGGCTTAGAATACCACTACCCCATTTCTTCATGCGGGTGTACGTAAGAGGCGACTAACGGTATTGGGACTTTTAAGAGATTTTTGGGCGATGCGGTTGGAGTGCAGACCCATCACCAACAACCTTCATTTTTACCATCTTTTCCTAACTCACATTTCCAAAAGAGGCAGAGGACTTTCTAATTCCTTAGCTCTGGCTACCCCATCTAGGGATTTATAGCCGTGAGTATATGTATGTATGTTTTCTTGCTGATTTTAATCTATTTTGTAACATAAAACTAGTAAATATTACACCTTCATTATTATTTTTTATGTGAAACACTACAGTAAGATAATGTTTCAAAACCCCTTTGTTAATATATTTTGTAAAATATCATAACACAGATTACACCAGCTTATATTATGACTGAATAAACATACATACATACATATACTCACGGCTATAAATTCCTTGACGGGGTAGCCAGAGCTTTGGAATGAGAAATTCCTCAGCCACTTTTGGAAGTTGAAAGGGGAAAAGATGGTAATAGTAAATGTTTTTGGTGACGGGTCTCCAACCACATCGCCCAAAAATCACTTAAAAAGCCCCTATACCCTTAGTCGCCTCTTACGATCACCCTCGTGCAGAAATGGGGTAGTGTTATTCTAAGCCGACACTACACAGCATTTCTAAGCCGACACTACACAGCATAAACCATATCCGTAAAAACTAACTCTGAAAACAAGCCCTATTAAACACGCCTAAAGCCCATATTCGTGCGTACACGTATGTTTAATGAACATTAGCGTCCAACCCCAATTTATGAAACGGCGTGATTATACAAATTACGCAACGCAACCGTATATTTTTACGATATTACGTATAATGGTTCTATAAGGGCTCCCGAACGACTGGATTTGGGGTAATGAATCTTTTAACGAAATTATGACAGAGTTTTCTGCCCTCTTGTAATAAATCATGTGAAATGGGCTCAGTGTATGATTAAACGTCATTAAAATCATTAACTTACTAATTCACTTGTGAGTCTCTATGCATATTAAAATGCTTGCTTGTTTTCCCTGTTACGTTTAGGGCAGAAGTCAATATAGAAATATTTATAAGCGACCTACTTTGGTTTTGGATATTTGGTCGTATGAAAATGAAATTGTTCATTGGGATAAGTTGTTCATTGAGAAAGAACTATTTTTGAATAAGGATTTGAAAATCGCGCAGAACTCAGAGCGTCGAAAGGTGTTTAGATACAATCAACAACACTTTTATTGCGCGTGCTGTGTAGAGGTGACTTAGGCAATCGGGACTTTTAAACGACTTTCGCGATGCAATTGAAGAACAACATATTTTTACAATCTTTCCCCATTCAAGTTCCAAAAGCGGTTAATGAATTTTCCAATTCTAAAGCTCTGTCTACCCTTGTATAATATATCTATGAAATGTATAAAAAAGAAACAGAATACAACAACATGAATACGCCGAGTAGTGTCGGCTTAGAATAGCACTACCCCGTTTCTACTGACGGGTGTACGTAAGAGGCGACTAACGGTATTGGGGCTTTTAAGGGATTTTTGAGCGATACGGTTGGAAACCCATCACCAACAACCTTAACTTTACCATCTTTTCCCCACTCAAATTTCCAAAAGTGGGTGAGGAATTTTTAAATTGTATGTATGTATGTATGTACCAGCCGTGATAGCCCAGTGGGTAGAACACTCGGTTCTCGTGCAAGCGACTAGTGTTCAAATCCCGGGTCGGGCCTACACCAATTTGTCTTTTCTAAAGACATATGTGTGGTTAATTTATCATGGTTGTTAACGGTGAGGGAAAACATCGTGAGGAAACCCACATGGCTGAGTTGTACTTAGTCATGTGACAGTGTATTCGTACAAAACGACGATAGGCCTGCCCCCTATCACGTGAGTACACTGTCCATGCAAAACGGGGGTACTCTGAACACCAGGTGACAAAGTCACGTGATGTTCAGAAGTATTAGTACCTCTGCCAAGCCCTTCGGGGATATTCGGCGTGAACGTTTATGTTATGTTATGTATGTGTCGTGGCCATATCGTGAATTTGAACACATCATGAAATGATCGATCATTTCATGAAATGGTCGTATTTCATGAAATGTTCAACTGTTTATTGGCCACATCGTGATGTGGTTTGGGCAGATCAATGATAAGAAATCGTTTCTCGATATGGCCAACTAAACGCGCGGCCTCTTCATGAAATGGTTAAGATTATTTGGTCATATCGTAAAGTAGTTACATTAATTACCGGTAGAGGTGCTGAAAACGCTTTGTTTATGTGTGAAGATAGCGGTCGCTGTCAAACGTGTTATTTCTCGCAGTAAAAAAGTTAATACTTCGCTATTAAGCAAGGAAGAAAGTGATAACAAAAGAGTTTTCGACGAAAAGGTTCTCGAATACTTTGCAAATAACAAAAAACTGAGCAATATGTTAATAAACCGTAGAGTTTGGATCGCATTTCACAGTATACTCTATTTCTACGATCTGGCCAAGCGTGGATGACAAAATCGTGAAACGTTGACGATTTTATGATCTGGTCAAATGAAGTTGGCCACATCATGAAATGTGACCATTTCATGAAATGATCGATCATTTCACGATGTGTTCAAATCTACGATATGGCCACGATATATGTATGTAATACAACAACAGAAAACCGACCCATCACAGTAAAATGATAAGCTCCTATTACAAAAATATCTACACCTACACGATATCATTTCACATTGGTATTCGCGCATGCGCTACGTATAGTATTTCAATGGCTAATTGTTCTGTTTTAATCTTCGTATCTAGTACGGGCAACCTTTTAACTAGATATCGCGTGGTATAAAGCAGCCATCTCTTTCACACTTACTCAGTATCGTATACTGCCATCCCATTCTAACCGATATCGTGTCGGTAAAATAGCGATCGTGCTAGTACTCTTGTTTTAATGTAATCCTTTGCTCTCGGTAAACATTATCAAGGCCAGGCTTGCCACGTGTTGGTTCAATGTTTTTATGGTGGAGTGCGGTTGTTTATGTATGTGTTTAACTGCTTGGAGGGTAACAGATGTATGTTTTTGTATATTGCAAATATAGAAATTAGCTCAACTCAACTGAAACTCAAACTTTTCGCCGAATATCCCCGAGGATGTTTGCAGAGGTACTAATACTTCTGAACATCACGTGACATTGCGATCTAGTATTTAGAGTACGTTATATAAGTTTTACGAAAAATCTATAGGTACTTTTAATAAATCTGTAGAAAGGTCAATTCTGGACATGAAATATATTTTAAAAAATCTATCAGGGGGGTTATTAGTAATCGATACTGATACCAAAAATACATACATACATACATATACTCACGGCTATAAATCCCTTAACGGGGTAGCCAGAGCTTTGGAATGAAAAATTCCTCAGCCACTTCTGGAAGTTGATTGGGGAAAAGATGGTAATAATAAATGTTTTTGGTGACGGGTCTCCAACCACATCGCCCAAGAATCACTTAATAAGCCCCTATACCCTTAGTCGCCTCTTACGATCACCCACGGGTAGAAATGGGGTACTGTTATTCAAAGCCGACACTACACGGCTTTAAAAATGCAACCAGTAAAATTTTTGTCTGTCTGTCTGTCGGTTTGTATGTTCCTAATCAAAACAAAAACTGCTGGACGGATTTTACCGAAACTTGGCTCAATTATTTTTCATACTCCTGGGCAGGTTATAGTATACTTTTCGGCAGAGTAGTGAAGGGGAATTTTGGAAAATTTTGGAAAGACGGGAGAAGCTCCTCAATTTTTTAAGCTTCCGTCGCGTGTGCAGCCTTAACGGTTAAAGTTACATAAAAATCATATATAACGGAAATCTTTTACATAAAATTATCTAAAAAATATCCCTCTACAGTATATGTCTATCTTTTATAGTTGACTCACAATATCACGTGTAACTCCTGATAGCTTAGCAGTTCGGAGCATTCTGATTATATTTGTTTACTTTTATGTTTATAATACTCTTACTATATTAAACCGTTCATATGAGCGCTTTTACAGAAATCACAAAGCTACACTATTCAGGAGTGCTCTAAGTAGTAATCATTGCGCTAAATTTCACAAAGCTTGAGCAGTGATTGAAGAAACATAAACATAACATAAACATAAACGTTCACGCCGTTTATCCCCGAAGGGGTTGGCAGAGGTACCAATACTCCTGAACTCACATGGCAAGCGCCATCTAGTTTCCAGAGAAGGTACCCACGTTAGGCTTGTACAGTGTACTCACGCGATAGGGGGCAGGCAGGCTGTCACATGACAAAGTAAAACTTAGTCATATAGGTTTCCTCATGACGTTTTCCCTCACCGTTGACCCATGAGAAATTAACCATACATTTGACTTTAGAAAAGGCAAATTGGTGTAGGCCCGACCCGGGGTACTCAGTACAACTCAGCCATTATGTATTATTCCTACTAAAGAAAGCCTTAGTTGCATTTTATAATAATAATAATAAATTCTTTATTTTAGATCACTTTACAATCCATAAAATGTTAGTAACTGTACACTTAGAGTCTACTGTTAGTACCTACCCTAGATATAAAAACTATTATTTACAACATTTGCCGCCCTTAACACAATGTACCCTAATCCACTGCAGGACGTAGCACAAAAATACACACTTCCATACAAATGTGTATGTAATCCTAATTATACATATATCTAAGTGAGTCGTGAATATATACCCGTGCAAGTGGCCAGTGTTCACGGCAATTGTTTGTTTGCGAGATGTATAATCTGCGGCGGTTAGCCCTTTCTAATGACCCAACAGTATTACACTAGGAAAGCACCGCTTGGATACGTAAAATAATATAAATGAATAATCGGGATTAAAAATGTTCGTTGGTTAATCCCGATTATTATTATATATAATGTCTACAAACCGCGAGAGTTTAAAAAGTGTAAAATAATATGTGGATGTGAAAAACAGCCCTCAGAGACGAATGGCGACGAATTGTGCGGCGGGTCACCCAACCAAAATGACGACCACGACCACTCTGTCAAGAGCGTTACGACTGCGAAGAAGAAATATTATAAGACGGAAAGAATACATTTTGAAAAAAACAAAATTTATTATATATTATATAATTTATATAAAAAAATATTACTTTTTTACCCGTCCCAAACCATCCTTCATTTTACATTCTGCTAAGCGGGCATATCATACACGTACACGTGTAATTTAAACTAGGACTAAAAAAAACTGAGTCGCTGTCTACTATCTTACTGGGATTTAAAGCCGTTATCGCATGTATTTAAATATATATTTTTTAAGATTATGATCCTATTTATGAAAACATCACAAAGCTAAACAAATATCGGCACCTTGGAGCAACTAAAATAATGCAAAACCCGAGATCAGAACGTTTTTGTTCATGAAAACCTCATTTGGGGATTTGTGTCGAAATTTTTCTTTCCTTTATTTATCCTTTTTATTAAAACTTAATATCCCTACATTAAATTCCCGCACCTAGCTTTACGTTCTCCGCGCGTGACCTTTCCGCGGCGGTCTCGTTACCGACCGCGCACGACCACGCTGATTCATCCACGACCGGCGCGAGAAAGTGTACTGTCACTGTTACAAACGAATCATTGTAACATACATCATACTATATATTGTAAGCTTTAGATCGAATTGTTGTTTTTTAAACTTACATACGTCATCTTCTAACTAGTCTAACTATTTAAATAAAAAAACATAAACGTTCACGCCGAATATCCCCGAAGGGGTTGGCAGAGGTACTAATACTTCTGATCATCACGTGACATTGTCACCTGTTCTTCAGAGTACCCACGTTTTGCATGGACAGTGTACTCACGTGATAGGGGGCAGGCCTATCGCCGTTTTGTACGAATACACTGTCACATGACTAAGTACAACTCAGCCATGTGGGTTTCCTCACTATGTTTTCCCTCACCGTTAAGAACCATGATAAATTAACCACACATATGACTTTAGAAAAGACAAATTGGTGTAGGCCCGACCCAGGATTTGAACACTAGTCGCTTGCACGTTAACCGGTGTTCTACCCACTGGGTTATCACGTAGTCTAACTATTAGTTTTTGATTGAACGGCGCGGCGATATGCCTATCAGATCAGTACATAGGTGTCCAAGCAAAACGTTGGTACTCTCAACACCAGGTGACAATGTCACGTGATTTTCAGAAGTATTAGAACTTCTGCCACCCCTTCGGTGATATACGGCGTTAGAATTGAGTTGATTCATTAAACTCGGCATCGTTTGAGGTAAAAAAAAAAATTGAAACTATTTATTTTAAAGGTTTTAACATTTATAATTATAATTTATAATACAGAGGGGTATTAATCTATACTTATAAACGAGATTGTGGCCCCTGGGGAGTCTAATATAAGATTTTAAAATTTTAACTGGACTAAAATTTAATAAGTTAATCAATAAAAATAAAAAATATCTTATTTATTTAGAGGTGGAGGGCGATGGGTTCACATATTTACCCTCAATGAAGTATTTTTTCAATGCACTTTTCATTTTGTTTTGTTTAAAATTAATAAGGTCAAGACTTAGTTGCTTAGGCAAGTGGTGAAGTATTTGAGGCAATATGTGAGTCCACACCCTCCTCCCGTATTCATTACTACCAGTCGGACATACATACAGTGGCAGATAATTCAGTGGTCTAAGGTTATTAGTTCTTGTTACTTTAGTGAGCGATTGGATTGATTGTATGATTGGTGGTTTGAGATTTCATGTCAGCCGATAATGTCGCTAGTAGCAAATTTGGCACTTTTTTCAAATGGTCACAAAATCATAAACATACATACAAACATATACTCACGGCTATAAATCCCAGGAAGGGGTAGCCAGAGCTAAGGAATTAGAAATTCCTCACCCACTTTTGGAAAATTGAGTGGTGAAAAGATAGTAAAAATAAAGGTTGTTGGTGATGGGTCTCCAACCGCATCGCCAAAAAATCCCTTAATAGCCCCATACCGTTAGTCGCCTCTTACGAACACCCACCGGAAGAAATGGGGTAGTGCTATTCTAAACCGACACTACACGGCAAAATCATAAAATAATCCTTTTTCAGATTTATACAGCAACCATTTTGTCAACACTGATATTATAAAGAGGAAAACTTTTTTTGATTTTAATGAATAGGCTCAAAAAGTACGAAATCGATTTTAAAAATTCTTTCACCAATGGAAAGCTAAGACTTTTAAAAGCAACATAGGCTTTATATCGTCACGCTAAATATCGTAGGGGTTAAGCAAGGAAAAATACTTAACACCATCCGTGCGAAGCCGGGAGGACCAATAGTAACTTATAAAATTCTTGATGACCGCAAAAGATAATGATAAAAAGACGCAGCTATTTAAGTGATAGTTTGATGATGTTGTTTCAATCCATAACCATCAAACCTTTATTAAATTCCATACATACATACATATACTCACGGCTATATTTCCCTAGAAGGGGTAACCAGAGCTAGGAAATTATAAATTCCTCAGCCACATTTGGAAGTTGAGTGGGGAAAAGATGGTAAGAAGAAAGGTTTTTGGTGATGGGTCTCCAACCGCATCGCCCAAAAATCCAATAAAAATCCTTAATACCCTTAGTCGCCTCTTACGACACCCGTGGGTAGAAAGGGGTAGCGACATTCTAAGCCGGCACTACACGGCAAATATGGCTTATAATGGTTTTTGATTCGCAAATTTAGCTACCCCTTTAGGTAAGGTAGCTAATGTAGACAGAAATGTCAGTAGAGCTCGTCGGACAGATTTCGATCACATAGAAAATGCGCTCAAAAATATATCCGAAGTGTGTTAATATAAGAACTGTATGAAAAGTTGGTATATTATCGATCGATATTCAATACCTACCCCAATGTGATGTAAACAAGATTGTGCATAAAGATACATACATACATTCATATACTCACGGCTATATTTCCCTAGAAGGGGTAACCAGAGCTAAGGAATTATAAATTCCTCAGCCACTTTTGGAAGTTGAGTGGGGAAAAGATGGTAAGAATAAAGGTTTTTGGTGATGGGTCTCCAACCGCATCGTTCAAAAATCCAATAAAAAGCCCCAATACCCTTAGTCGCCTCTTACGACACCCGTGGGTAGAAAGGGGTAGCGACATTCTAAGCCGGCACTACACGGCAAATTCCAAGTCTAAAAAAAGATCTCCACTGTTATATACTAATATTATGACAAATCATCTTAGTTTGTTCGTCACAGGTTGAAAATACAAGTATCGATCAGAAGAGACTCCTCTTAGTTTAGTTACAAAGGATGTTTCAATATTCAGCAGGTGTAAAAGGTTATTTTCCGGTATTTAAAGGCTAACCAAAACAACTGAGTCATCAAGTATGAAGCATAAATTAGAGTTATGTCAGGTCTATTATGGCCTGATGATCGTAACCCTGTTAATAAATAATAATATACTGCTGCTAAATGCATTTGTTCCGACATTAACCCTGGCGTGATCACGGGGTGCTGGGGACCCGCTGGTAACTCGAGTGTAGGGTTACCATCCGTTTGGGTTTTGAGGAGATTTGATTATCCGGCTTGTTTGTACTGGTTTGTATATGTTACTTAATTTATTGACGAATTTTTGCTTGATTAATACGCAATCAAATAATTTAGTTATAAATTTAAATATTGTATGATAAAAAAGAAAAGCCATTACACCATAACATTTTATGGTAAATGTTATGCGATTTTTTTAAATCTGTATCGCAACGTTTCAATTAATATAAAAAAAGTTAATTTTATCTCCACCTAACACATGTGTACATGTTTCCACCCGCCTGTACCCGCCTAAGTATAAGCCATGTTGGTTTCTTCACTATGCGCATTCCCTCAATATTGAAAGAATTATAAATTATTTTTAAGTTTTGACTTTATCATATTATTTATTATTCAGCAGTTGAATATAAGACTGAAACTATTATGCGTGACGATTCGGAAAGTAAAGCGTATAGTTTAAATATTCGCTATTATAAAACTGTAGTAAAGTAACATAAGTTGCTTTTAAAAAGGCTTTCAGTTTATTTCAAAAATAATATTCAAGATAACATTTATATGAGAACATCACACATGGATACCAACAAACTTAATACCCAGTTTATTCTCATTTTCCGTATTCAAGTCAAGCAAATAATTTGGTAACCCTACTTGCGTGCTGTAACCTTACTCAGTTTTGTCCTTTTAAAATAACACCAAACGAAACGATGCAATGACATGCTACACTTAACCTAAAAACATGATTTTCTTTAACTACCCTCTCTCGCTTGCTCGTTTGGCTTTGAATTCTATTTTCGGGTTTCATGGCTGCAAAGTAATGGTTGCCGAAGCGCCAGGAAAGAAGGTTGTCATATTATAATAGCTACTTAATTTCTGTGTCCCTGTCATTAGCGCGGGTATAAATTTGGTCGTAAAATTTAATAGACCATTAAGTTTAGTATTCCTAAATGTAGTTCAGAACGACGCCGGCAGATGGCGTCCAATTTTTAGTGATACTTTAGAAATGGAACTCGTAAAATGGCTTCATATTCTAGATCACGACTTGATACTAACTATTATAGGAGAGACCAGATTGAAAGCAAGACGTTTTAGTATAACAATCTCGGGTTTAATGTCTGGGAAAGCAAGTACGAAAGCTAAACTTTGCTGTGAATCTCGTTCAGATAATTCTCGCATTATGAAAAGATTGATTGTACTTTTATTCCCAACTAGTGGATCGTCCCAGCTTCGCACGGGTAGCGTTGTTTTTTAAATATCTTAGGTTTCTTTCTTTAGTCACTGCTCAAGCATTGTGAAATTCAGCGCAATGTTTTCAATTTATTAAATTTATAGCACTCCCTAAACAGTGTAGTTTGGTGATTTTTAATGCGCTTTAATGAACGGTTCAGTATTTCCGTTAAATAGCAAATTTTGGAATAAAACGCTATGAAGTATTAAATAACAATCTAAAAAATAAATCATTACATGTTGTAGGATGCAACTACTGGCGCCATCTAGTATGTTATATGTAAATTAGTAACGATTCGGTTTTGGTCACGGGCGCGATGGCTTATTTTATGTATAATTTCGGTGTTTCTCTACCGATTTCTATGATTCTTTTTTTATTGAATAGGTAATAATGTTACCTTTTTTAAATTAGGGATGAGTGAGAGGTTTACAAACGTAAGAGTAAACAAATATAATCAGAATGTTCCGAACTGCTAAGCTATCAGGAATTACACGTGTTATTGTGAGTCAACCGTAAAAGATAGACATAAACTGTTAAGAATTTTTTTTTAGATAATTTTATGAAGAATATTTCCGTCATACATGATTTCTACGTAAGTTTAACCATTAAGGCTGCACACGCGACGGAAGCTTAAAAAATGTATTAACTTCTCCCGTTTTCCCAAAATTTCCCAAAATTCCCCTTTACTACTCTGCTGGAAAGTATACAAAAACCTGCCCAGGAGTATCGAGAATAATTGTACCAAGTTTCGTTAAAATCCGTCGAGTAGTTTTTGTTTCCATAAGGAACATACAAACCGACAGACAGACAGACAGACAGACAGACAAAAATTTTACTGATTGCATTTTTGGCATCAGTATCGATCCCTAATCACCACCTGATAGTTATTTTGAAAATATATTTCATGTACAGAATTGACCTCTCTACAGATTTATTATAAGTATAGATGAAGCTGGGGGGGTTTGCCAGGATCTATGTGTGATTGATGGTATCTGCCCACACAAAAGGGAACTGAAGGCAGAGGTTTTTGGAATACTTACAGCAAACCATACAATTAGTGTTTATATATTCAGTCATCAACTTGGCAAATAACAATTATTCGCAAATAGAACAATATACAAGTGTGTATAATATTATATGTATAAAAAAGTGGAACATGTCAGAACCTTGATTAGCTTAATTTAGTAAACTCTTTCACTTAAATAATCTTGTGAACACCACTTTAGGGATAACATACATATACTCACGGCTATAAATCCCTTAACGGGGTAGACAGAGCTTTGGAATGAACAATTCCTCAGCCACTTTTAGAAGTTGATGGTAATAATAAACGTTTTTGGTGACGGGTCTCCAACCACATCGCCCAAAAATCACTTAATAAGCCCCTATACCCTTAGTCGCCTCTTACGATCAACCACGGGTATAAATGGGGTAGTGTTATTCTAAGCCGACACTACACGGCTAAAATTAAGGATAAATAAAAAGATAAGAAGAAAGGTAAACAAATACTAGTCATACATACATACATACATACATATACTCACGCCATCAATTCCCATTGGGGTAGGAAGAGACTATCGATCGCCACTTCGTACGATCCTGACAAACCTCTCTAGCTTCGTTTACATCCATCAATCTTTTCATATATGCTCTTTTATTCTTCATAAATACTAGTCACTCCTTCATATAAATGATACTATTGATAATAAAACTCTAAGGGCAAAAACTGCGTTACGCGTGTGCGCGTCGCGGGTCGGGTCAGATTACGCTGGTCGCTTCATAGTTCAATGGGCACTGACCACTTTCAGTAGACCTCACACGCCGCGTCCACGCGTGTTTGGAAGAGCAGTCAATTTACATTGGTCAGTGCCTAATCTGCTATGAAGCGGCCAGCGTAAACTGAACCGACTCGCGCGTGCACACGCGTAACGCAGTTTCTGGCCTTAGGTAACCTTTTTATTTATTACTAGCAGCCCGTCCCGGCTTCGCTCGGGCATGAATTATCAGTAACATTTTGTTTTTTTTTTTATTACATGTATTATTATTTTAATATATTTTTTTAAGTTTTAAGCTATGTCATATTTTTTTGCTGTGTAGTGTCGGCTTAGAATAGCGCTACCCCATTTCTTCCGGTGGGTGTACGTAAGAGGCGACTAACGGTTTTGGGGCTTTTGAGGGATTTTTGGGCGATGCGGTTGGTGACCAACAACCTTTATTTCACCATCTTTTCCCCACAAAAACTTCCAAAAGTACATACAAACATATACTCACGGCTATAAATCCCTAGAAGGGGTAGCCAGAGCTAAGGAATCAGAAATTCCTCAGCCACTTTTGGAAGTTGTGTGGGGAAAAGATGGTAAAATAAAGGTTGTTGGTGATGGGTCTCCAACCGCATCGCCCAAAATCCCTTAAAAGCCCCAATACCGTTAGTCGCCTCTGACGTACACCCACCGGAAGAAATGGGGTAGTGCTATTCTAAGCCGACACTACACAGCAGACTTCCAAAAGTGGCTGAGGAATTTCTGATTCCTTAGCTCTGGCTACCCCTTCTAGGGATTTATAGCCGTGAGTATATGTATGTATGTATGTTATATTTTTTTGTATTTATATTTAGATATATTATTTTTTTTTTTTTATTTTTCATAATGAGTAATTACATCAAAAGCCATTCAATTTATAGAGTTAGAGCTTCCCTGTAAACAATATTTGACGTTGTTGTATTTTGGGGCAGCAAAATAAATTGATGTTCAGGAGCTCCCGCCTGCGACAGGCCAACGTACAGTTAACCGTGAGTAAAACAATTCTTTCGCAGGTCAATCCCTACTAATTTGAAGGTTTGGCCTTGGAACTTATTAAATTAAAGCAAAAGATGTTTTAACCGGAAATTGTAGCCGTTTTAATGGAATTGGCAGATCAGTTGGGATCATCGGTATCCTCGGTATATGAGCTAATTGACCGGCTGCTGGGCCAGTGATAATAGTCGCTACAATTAAATTTTGCTTTAACTCTTTGATAAGCAGCCTCCCGTACCCCTTCGTGACGCCTGCAACAACTTACTATGCATAGCTAATCGAGCGGAGTTTTATCTATTTTTTTAATTCGAGATAACTTTCGAATGGAATGTTTGAATTGAATAATTCAAAAAGTAATATAAGGGTATTGAAGTAGTCTGAAATAATATATACGTTTTTTATAAGGATTAGATAGGCACAAATAAAGAGCCTTTTCTAAAGCAGGATTTTAATTTAATTTTTAAATAATTTTATATAATGACGCTTGTTGTGAGATAACTATAATAGTTAGAGACATGCTGTCGGGGCATTTTTTTTAGATAATGATGTGTTCTATAAAATTGTAGTACATAATTTTATTCTATTGTCAATAGTTTTCGCAGCGCACGCGATGTAAGGATGTTTTTTGGTATTTCTTTAACACCTTGGGTTACATTTTTGAAGTTTATGTAAGGATCCCTATTTTTTTTGAAAATGAAATATAGCCTATGTCACTCGGGAATAGTGTAGCATTAAAACAGTGAAAGAATTTTTCAAATCCGTCCAGTAGTTTTGGAGCCTATTCAATTCAAACAAACAAACAAACAAAAAATCAAACCTTTCCTCTTTATAATATTAGTATAGACTACTCAATCCGCTCCGACTTTGCATGAGTTGAACTACATGATCACTGCTCAAATATGTAACATTTGCGATCTGATGCTTTTCATTGGTGTAGGAATTATTAATTTTGTTCCTACGGTTTCGGTGCCAGGTTTAAAAAAAAAACAAACACTAACAAGTCTTCCCTCTTTCATACGAAAATTATAAGCAGGAAATATTTGTTTGTGTTCGATTTTTTGTAATGAAAGGGCTCCGAAATCGCTCGAACGGTATCAATATTATCACCCTCGCACCAAATTTTAACGCCATACATTTTAAATTATAAACGATTTCTTCATAGCCCATTATTGTGTCCCCAACGAGGGACTAAAGCTTACTTTGTATAGGGTAATTTGGCCATAGTCTATCGCCTTGCCAAGTGTGGGTTGGCCGACTGTATAATATTACTAGCCGGGACCGACGGCAAAACGTGCTCTCCGAAACACAAAATCACCTTATTTTCCGATAATCAGGCTTTCTGCACTATCCTTCCAAACTCAGTTAAATCTTACAAATTAAATTCGTAAGTTCAACACCGCAGGAAATTGGGAACTAATATGATTTACTATAGGTACATGTTCCCAAGTGAATAGTGAAGAAGCTAGAATTGTATGAAATATGATTATGTGAAACGTATAGGAGTTAGTATAGAGTATGCAATAAAGGCTATTTTTTTATGTATGTAGTATCGGTTTAGAATAGCACTTAACCATTTCTTCCTAATAGTGCCGTAAAAGGCAACTGAGGGTTTAAGGGTATTAAAGTGATTTTGTTGCTGGAGACACATCAACATGCCACCTTCCTCTGTTTCTCCCAACTGATCTTCCAAAAGAAGCCAAGGAAAATCAAATTGTGTAAAAGTATAGTGTGTAAAAGTATGTATATTATACATTAAACTAAATTATCCTATTTGTTTTTTATGTAAGCTGTAACAAATCTTAGGCTCGCTATGTTTTATACCACATGTATAATTATGCACATGGAATTCGTACAATTATATAAATGTATCGTAACCAAGTATATGCTGACCTTACAAAGCCAATCATAATATTTACCTAAAAGTTTTTTTGGTAAAAATCGTATTCAACTAATCATACTTACTTAAAAATAAACACATGGTGTTTGTTAAGCACAAAAAATAAGCAAAAGGGATTTTAAAATTTTCTTCTTCAAGAAGAAAACTTTTCCTCGTTTCCATAGTAAAAAATAATTGGTCTCATTTCGACTATAATTCAGTTCAGCTGAAGCCCGAATCATGAAAGTTTTTAAGTAAATACTGAAGTTTAATCCTCGAGGGCCCTCTCCCTCCTGCGTTGGTTCTACTCTGGATTCCAAGTGTTTTTTAATATACTTTCGAACTCATAAAAACCCGGGCAAAGAATAAAAGTATGGTAAACAAAAAATACATATTTTGTTTTCACTCTCGGAATTTTTGGAGCGGAAAACATAATCAGTTTTCAATATTGCCAAAAACTCTGAGTGTGTTTTGTCATGCATTGTCCCTTTTTTAACTCTATAAGGGTGTATTTTAAGCAAAACTGATGGGTGAAGGTTTTCGAATGAAATGGTTTATATAGTAGTGATGGGTCAAAAGTTGTAATATTTTATAATGTACTGAGACTTGAATTTTAATAGTTTATACATAATTAACTTAACACAATTAAGAAGCTTGCGAGGTGACTTGGTTAGACTCATCATGAAAGGTTCTATATTTCGTCATTACCTTTTTACTTCCATAAGTGAAGGAAAATTGCCACAAAAAGATTATAGAGTCATAGTTTTTGGCTTCACAGCATCTTTTTATTTCGTGCATCCTTGTCCTGCAAATCCAGCTTTATAAAAAATCCAATTATAAATAAAGATTACGGTTTCATTTTTGCCTGCTCCAATTTGCATTTTTTCAACTTCACATAATCCTGGGAATAAAGTGCACCCTTTTAACCTGTCTGTCACAGACGTTTCGAAAATATGTTAAATTTGTTTCCTTTTAGCCGTGTCACTGGGTACTTTATGTGGAGCGTGGGATTTCTCGGGAGATTAAAATCTGCATATTTTCTTTTAATAGCCAGAAGCATTTTATTTTCCTCAGTCTAAGGAAAACTCGGTGAGGGTTGCGTTATGGCAGAGTAATACATATTTGTATATGCTTCATGTTGAATTTATACGAATAAATGTTTTAATAAATAAGGTTAAATATCGGTGATTCCCGATGTTTTCATTATGTTTCCAATAAAAATAAAAATATGTATGTTATTATTTCCATTTTCGAACCGAATATGTTTAATAATACTTAATAATAATCAATATACATAGTAAAAAACTGGTATCAAAAGAGCAAGGTATACTTTATCAGATAAAATTTCTTCCACTCAACTTTTACTCAATAATTACTCTAGAACTACTAAAAGATGCATAAAAAAGTTTAAACATCAGGATTTTCCTTCCCTTAACTTCAAATTTTAGCCAGCTTACTATTAAGCCTAAAACGTCTTTCATATCGATCCACACTAAACAGGGTCATGTCAATTCAGTTATTTTCGCATCATATAAGTTTCTGTAACGTTATTGGTTGACAATAATTGTGTTTGATCCGCGCCACGGCTTCCAAATTCGAATTCAGTAATGGCGCCCAATTTCCTAGCTTCCGGTGCGTCCCAGGAAATGGTACATGGCGGGAAAATATGGCGCGCTCTCGTAAATTCGATTTATATCTATATTTTTTGTGCATTAATGTTTTTCCTTTGGGACTGACGCGATTTTATTTATAACTTTTGTAAAATACACAAATTGTGAGGTAAAATGAGCCCAGTTGATGATTCTGGCTGGCAACATAACACTAACATTTTAAGATTCATTAAAAATTATGGTTATAGTCTTAGGAATAACCCAGATTGTGAATCTCTGCCATACTGTTTTTTTATCTTTATGTCCCCGAAGGAGTTGGTAGAGGCGATATTGTATCATTTATTTTGTTATATTAAATAAGTATAGAGTTATATAAACAATAATTTATGTGTTATAGTTAAAGTTTATGTTAATATAATGTCCCGAATAATATCCCGCCGGTGTCGAAATTTTTCTTTATATCTATTCATCTTTTATTTACTATAAACCTATTTTACAAGTAATGCGGGATTGGAGGAGTACAGTCTTTTGCAGATTCAGATGATTCCGTGCTTCGGAGGGCACGTCAAGCCGTCGGTCCCGGCTACTATCGCGGTAGTAGTCGTTAGACTAAGGCCAAATCACCCAATATAGGTCAGGCGCGATCACCTTGTTGGGGACATACATATATGGGCTTTTAAAACAGCCGGTTTTTGCAATAAGTGTGACAGTGTAAGTACTGTCATAAATGATGTATCTCCTGAAAATAGAAATAATATGGTTAAGCCCACTTTTGCCTCCAATAGAAGTGTGTCGACTCAGAGGACTTTAGTCTTCTCCGATTCTCTTGGTGTTAACATTGGCCATCATTTAAACAAAGAATTAGACCAATGTATCTTAAATACTTGTATGCCCGGAGCAAGTTACTCTCAAATAATAAATTCTATTTTAAAAGAACAATATGACTCGAATACTACTTTAGTTATTTTAATAGGTTCAAGTAATAAGGTGAATCCAAGTGACTTAAAGAAATCATTTGAGAGGTTAGTTAATTTAAATGTTAGAAAAATAATTATAAGTGACTTCCTATATTCCAAGCATCTTAGCTATAAGGTTAACACTAGGATATATAAATTAAATATGTTACTATATAATTTGACTTTGGGATATAGGCAAAAAATTGTTAATTTTAATATAAATAATTATATTAAGAAATCATTAATGACTAAGAGTACCTTGAAAGTACCTGATTATTCTAAAAAACGTCTAGCTATGTTACTAGCTAGTAATATAGTATACAATAATGTTATTAATTTGAATAACATAACAATTTCAACTGACTTGGATGCAGTTATTAGTACAAGTACTAATGTATCTGCAAATTTAGCTTTAAACTAGGTAGTAAGACAAAGGAAAAGGCATATATTTCACTAGTTCATCAGAACATACAGAGCCTTTCCTGCAAATTATTAGAATTAGAGTTATTCGTTAATAAGTACAATGTTAAAATACTTTGTTTGACAGAACACTGGTTAAAAGCAGAACAAATGAACTTTAGTTTAAAGAATTACACGGTGGGCAGTTGTTTTAACAGAGAGTCCATAATGTGTGGGGGTAGTATGATACTATTATATGTAGACATTAAATTTAAAGAAAGAAAAGACATCTGTAGACTCTCTGTTGAACAACATGTAGAAATCTCATGCATTGAATTGAGCAAGTATATAATTTTGTGTGTAAATCGCCCACCCAAAGGTAACTATGACATCTTTGAAGCAGCAATGGAGGATGCTTTGGGGATGGCTTCCCGCAGCTCCAGAGAGGTTGTAGTTTGTGGGGATTTCAATGTTGACTTATTAGGTGAGGGTCTAGTAAAGGAGAGAATCTTAACATTTTTTCAATCATTTAATCTTCTAAATGTATTTAATGAGCCAACCCGAATTACCTCGACCTCTGCAACATGTTTAGATAATATTTATTGCAATTGTGACTACTCTGGTCACTTCCTTTTTGATAGCATTACCTCAGACCACAAGGGACAATTCATAAATTTAGAATTAACCATTGAAAAAAAAAAGTCAATTGTATGTAGACAGATAACTGAAAAAAAACTTAGCTTATTTGAAAATAATATTAGGTCTAGCATCAGCCCCCCAATGAGAAGCAGTGAAACATTAGAGAATTGTCTTTCTTTCATCAATGAGCTAAAAACAGAATTTAACAAAATCTTTAAAACTAAGGTAATACTATGTAATACAAAATGCTCTTTTGCTGAATGGGCCACTGCTGGAATTAGAATAAGTAGAGATCACCTGTATAACATTTATAGAGAAAAGTCCTATAACTTCAACCAAGATTTTATTATTTATGTCAGAAATTATTCAAAAATTTTCAGAAAAGTTTGTGGTGAAGCTAAATCTAGATGCATAAAACATAAAATTAAGAATTCTTCTACCAAAAGTAAGACTGTCTGGAAAATAATTAACAGTGAAACTGGAAAACTAAAGTCCCCGCATGATCTCAATTTATTATTAGATAATGAACTGATACAGTCAAGATCACAAATTGCTGACATTTTTGAAAATCATTTTATAAATACCCCCACTCAGACAACAGAGAAATTAAATTCATGTCCCCAAAAAGCTCTTGAGTTGTTGGAACAAAATGTTACCAAAACAACAGCACAGTTTTCTTTCAAGTATGTTGACAGTAATGATATAATTAAAAATTTTAAAACCATTAATCTTAAAAAAACCGAAGACATAACAGGAATGTCAGTTTTCGTCATAAACAGAATAATAAATATAATCGCTCCCCATTTAACGATGCTTTTTAATAAATGTATAGATATAGGAGAATTTCCAGACTGTATGAAGTTAAGTAGGCTCATCCCACTACATAAATCAGGAGATAGTCAGGACTTTACCAACTATAGGCCTATTTCTATTTTACCAGTTCTCAGTAAGGTTTTCGAGAAAATCATGTCCAACCAAATGCTTTCATATTTCAATAAAAATAATATATTCCATGACGAGCAATATGGTTTTACTAAAGGTAGGTCTACTGTAGATGCAGGAGTGTCACTAATGAAACATATATTTACTTCATGGGAAAACTCCCGGGATGCGTTAGGTATATTTTGTGACCTCACAAAAGCTTTTGATTGTGTAAAAAAGGAAATAGCGTTGACTAAACTTAAATATTACGGTTTTGACGATCAAGCACTGAAATTAATGGCATCATATCTTGATAAAAGAACTTTAAAGGTAGATATTAATGGAACCACGTCGAAAGGATCGGAAATAGAGATGGGCGTTCCTCAAGGTTCTATACTTGGCCCATTACTGTTTCTGATTTATATTAATGATTTACCATTTATGGTACAAAAGTATTCTGAGATAGTTATGTTTGCAGATGACACATCTTTAATATTTAATGTAGCGAGATCCTCTACATCTCTTGACGACGTAAATAAAGCTATCTCACTGGTATTGCATTGGTTTACTGTAAATAACCTGGTTCTGAATGCCAAAAAAACTAAATGTATTAAATTTACTTTACCGAATGTTAGGCAAGTTGACGCCAATATTGTTATTGACAGTGAAAAAGTAGAATTAGTGAAAGAGACAAAATTCCTAGGGATAATAATCGATTCTAAGTTGCAATGGGGACCCCATATACTAACACTTTCTAAAAGGCTGAGCTCAGCAGCGTATGCCGTGCGTAAGATTAGAGAAATAGCAGACATAGAAACAGCTCGCATTGTTTATTTCAGTTATTTTCATAGTATTATGTCGTACGGTATTTTATTATGGGGTAAAGCGGCTGATGTTCATAAAGTTTTTGTCTTACAAAAGCGAGCTATCCGATCTATTTACATGTTAAGGTCGAGGTATTCGTTGCGCGAAAAATTTAAAGATATTGGCATTTTAACTGTCCCTTGCCAATACATATTTGAGAATTTAATGTATGCCAAAAAGAATATAGGCCAATTTAGTAAAGTTAGTGATAGGCATACTGTTAACACTCGGAATAAGGAGAAACTTAACGTACCGAAGTGGAGACTTAATAAAGTAAGTAACTCCTTTATGGGACTATCCCTGAAAATGTTCAATAAACTCCCTTCTGAAATATTGGAATTGCCTGTGGCATCTTTTAAAAAGGCAATTAAAGCCATGCTTTTAAAGAAATCTTACTACAGTGTTCAAGATTTTTTAAACGACAAGGACCCAACGCGCACCTGACCATGTCCGTAAAGCTATAAATCTTCCCTCGTTATTCCTAGGAATAATTGTCTGGTGAGGATTTTTCTTCTCACGTTATGTGATTGGTTTTTGTGATGGACAATTTATTTTAATTATGTCAAACTAGCGTTTGGTTTGGTCGCATAGAAAATCTTTTGTAAAGTAAAAACATGTTTATAAATTGAAATTGTACAAACCATATTTTGAAAAAATGAAAAAATGTGAATGTAAAGAGTTTCTTTGTTGCTTCTTCTCTTTACGAACACCTTCCGAAGCAACGGATTAACGATTAATTTAAATCTTTGACGTTCAAAAAATGTTAGTATTTAACTTTATTTTGAAAAATAAACTTTTTGACTTTTTTTTTTACTGTATATCGAAAACGGGTGCGTAAGCTATTTTTTTATTTAATAATTACACTACACACCTCACCTCACATTCCTCACAGCCCATATATGTATGTCCCCAACAAGGTGATCGCGCCTGACCTATATTGGGTGATTTGGCCTTAGTCTAACGACTACTACCGTGATAGTAGCCGGGACCGACGGCTTGACGTGCCCTCCGAAGCACGGAATCATCTTAATTTTCGTATAATGCGGTGATTCAAGGCTTCAACATCCTTCCAAACGGGGTTGAATCCTTCAAATTAAATTAGTGAGTTTACCCGCCCGGGAATCGAACCCGAGACCTCCGTACTTAAAACCAAAGGCTTAATGAAGTGTCGGCTTAAAATAGCACTACCCCTTTTTACCGGTGGGTGTACGTAAGAGGCGACTAACGTTATTGGGGCTTTTAAGGGATTTTCGGGCGATGCGGTTGGAGAACCATCACCAAAAACCTTTATTTCACCATATTTTCCCCACACAACTTCCAAAAGTGGCTGAGGAATTTCTAATTCCAAAGCTCTGGCAACCTCTTCAAGGGATTTAATTAATAGCCGTGATTATATGTATGTATGTTAGTTAATTATATTAAAAATTTATTATATTTTGAGCCAAGGTAATTCAGACAAAAATTGGTATCATGGGAGATGATGTAGTATGGCTACGACACTGCACGTTCATCACACGTAGGTGACCCACAGCTCATCCCATGACGCCCATCTTTGAGAGTGACCTAGTTAGAAAGCATCACTACACAATAACTACATTCATGTGACGTAGATTCTACGTGTATTTTGACCTAGTTTCAGTAATATATAAAACCCACGGAAATCTAAAATAAACCAGTTAATATTCAACTAAAAACCAGGAGTTTACTTTCAAGCATCGACACTTCACAGGGTTATTGCCTACCCCATATGAGAACAAATGGCGGGAGCATATTGAAAATATTTACTAAATCAGTACAGTTAATGCTTTTACAGTATACCTATGACCCAATTAAATTCTTATTTTGACTTTGACCCAATTAATTTTAACAAAATTATTATTTAATGTTGTGTAGTGTCGGCTTAGAATAGCACTACCCCGTTTCTTCCGGTTGGTGTACGTAAGAGGCGACTAACGGTATTGGGGCTTTTAAGGGATTTTTGTAGTTGGAGGAGTAGTCGATGCGGTTGGAGACAAATCACCAACAACCTTTATTTATTTATACCATTTTTCCCCACTCACATTTCCAAAAGTGGCTGAGGAATTTCTAACTTCTTAGCTCTGGCTACCCCTTCTAGGGATTTATAGCTGTGAGTATATGTATGTATGTATGTTAATACAATTTGCATTCACATACTAGTTACGAAGTAAGTATATTATTGTTTTATCCGAGACCATTCATCAATCATTAATTCATTTTTATTCATATTCTCCTCTCTTTTACATGTTTAAATATACTCACGGCTATAAATCCTAAAAAGGAGTTGGCCAGAGCTGAAGCTCTGAAGAACTAAAAATTATTCAGCCAGTTTTGCAACTTTAGTGGGAAAAATATTGTTAATTTATGGATGTCTCTCCATTCCAGCCACATTACCCAGCAATAACTTAAAAAGCCCTAATTCGAAGTAGGTTAGAACTTTACTAAGACGACACTACACAGCATTCTCCTAAATTATTATTTTTGAAACATAATGGCTTATTACGCTATTTTTCTATCAAATTAAACAATAAAGGATTTGAATTGGTCGTCTCGACGAATTTCAGAGAGGGGCTCGAGCCTACCTATACAGGGCGATTTGGCCATAGTCCACCACACTGGCCAATTGCGGGTTGGCAGACTAACGACTACTACCGTAATAGTAGCCGGGACCGACGGCTTAACGTGCCCTCCGAAGCACGGAATCGTTTTCGGATAATCAGGTGATTCAAGCCTGCAATATCCTTCCAGACTGGGTTTAATATTACAAATTAAATTTGAAAGGTCACCACCCCTCGGGAATCGAACCCAAGACCTCCGTACTTGAAACCAAGTGCTTAGTTACTACTACTATTGTGTATTATTAATGGTGCTGGCTGTTTGCTGAAAATCAGTACTGTGAGTCGAAGGCTCACAGAAAATGCTGAGACAGTACCGGTTCGCTGTTGCAGTGGCGCAAGAAGTACTGATACTCTATATCTTATACTGCAACAGTTTCAGTGTTATACATGTGTATTTTTATTGTTTTTTGTGTGTCGTATTTGTAAAATAATTGTTTTTCTTGTGCCTTCAACGGCGAATAAACGTATTTTCTTTCTTTCTTTCTAAAATGTGAGCCAAGTTCTCCGCCACACAATATAATAATGATAAATAAAACATTCCCTTTGACACAACTCGTAAACTTCCGTAATTACATACTTTTTCTTTCAAGTACATGTTACAGGCGATAGAGGGCCCCGTTAGGCCCTCACAAACTTTTAATGATCCCCAATCACGAACTTTTTACAGCTTACACTTTCGATTCCGTTAATAATAAGGTTTCCTCACGCTATTTTTATTTTACTGGCATAATATCTTACTAAATATTCTTTATACTTACTTTTAATCACGCCATCGATGCCTAATGGGGTAAGCAGAGATTATTGATCGCCACTTTGGACGATTATTTATGCTTTGAATTCTTGCCACTACCGACACCTGTCTTTTTATAAAAAAAATATCTGGTACACACATATACTCACGGCCGTCAATCTTAAGGCGCCGTTGGTTCAGCGAAAAATATCATCTCAGGGGGTGCTGCCCCCGCGGGCGCGGGGAAGCGCCTGCGCGCCGATCGAGCGGCCGTCTCCCCGACGCGACGCCGCGTGCGCGCGTTTTAAAAACATACAGTAGGGTAAGCAATACAGTTATTGTCAACTCGACAGTTTTAGCCACTCGCAAATATTTTCTATGGTATGGGTTCGGACATTTGTTTATGATTATTTACATTTTCTTTCTAAAATTATTTACGAATGGTTATAACAGTCAGGGTGACGAAAACTGTATCGCTTACCCTAGGTTATCAATTTCAAAAATAGTTTCTACCATGGCCGTTTACAATATAAAATATAACATAACATAAACATAAACGTTCACGCCGTTTATCCCCGAAGGGGTTGGCAGAGGTACCAAATACTTCTGAACTCTCATGGCAGCGCCATCTAGTGTCCGGAGAAGGTACCCACGTTTTGCTTAGACAGTGTACTCACGTGATAGGGGGCAGGCCTATCGCCGTTTTGTACGAATACACTGTCACATGACTAAGTACAACTCAGCCATGTGGGTTTCCTCACGATGTTTTCCCTCACCGTTAACAACCATGATAAATTAACCACACATATGACTTTAGAAAAGCCAAATTGGTGTAGGCCCGACCTAGGATTGGAACTCACGCCCTTCTGTTTTCGGGCGGGTGCTCTACCCACTGGACTATCATGTATCATGTCGTCGTATAAAATATAATGATACGATAGATTTGTCTACCCCTGTCAGTTTAACAAAATTATTACAGTGATAATTTCATAACTTTTGTCGTTTCGTGTCGGCTTATAATAACACTACCCGATTTCTACCCGTGATCGTAAGAGGCGACTAAGGGTATAGGGGCTTTTTAAGTGATTTTTGGGGCGATGTGGTTGGAGAACCGTCACCGAAATCATATATTATTACCATCTTTTCCCAAATCAACTTCCAAAAGTGGCTTAGGAATTTCTCATTCCAAAGCTCTGGCTATCCCGTTAAGGGATTTATAGCCGTGAGTATATGTATGTATATAATTTTCAGTTTACACCTGTAACTATTTAATATTATTAATTGAAATTAGTAGTTACTTTAACGGTTTTGTTCTTTTTCCCATTCCTAATAAATTAAACAATAAAATATAAAAATGAGTGCAATCTATGAATTGAATGAATTCTTTTATATTTGCTAATGCTAACCGTACGCACGGTCACTCTCACGCCTACATTGACGCGCATCGTATACAGATAGGTCACTCGCACACTAACGGCGCCGCACGCGCGTAAATTGTAAGATCTGTAACACAAGGCGCGCGCGACATAGGTCCATCCCCTAAGGCAGCTCGCCGAGCACTGAGCGGGCGACGGGCGGCGCTTGGGCACGAGTAGGACTGCGAATATCGATGTTTTTAAAATATTTGTTTTATTGAATTTATTTAAAAAGAAAACTAATCGCCAATTATTATTAGAAATACAAATGCTCAAATTATGATGCAAGTTATATGTAAGTAGGTAAAATAAATAAAATATAAAACCATTTTAAAGAGTGTAATTAGAGGTATGTTGGCGATTTTTTTCTATCGAGCGAAAATGTATTAATCATGTTTCGAATCGCCAATTTTACAGCAGAAAAGCCTCAAGATGTTGATGTATTTTTTTCAAAACCATATTGTTATAAACATACGCATTATAATGTTTCAAAAACTCTGTTCGCTGCACTAACGGCACCTTAAAAAGGGGTAGCCAGAGCTTCAGAGCAAGAAAATCCTCAGCCACAGTATGAAAATAATATCTGATCGTGACATAAATAAAAGGCCTCCACTTAACTCCACTTATTTCAAAAGGGCCCGTATAATTTTATCATCTGCACCCATAGTTTTAAACATAATTTATATTTTTGGCGGGTAAAGTCTAGGAATGACACTACGTCATCTCTTTCCGTGAGAATTTTGCGAGTTGATTAAGATTGCTTAAGCCTTTCCAGTGATTGGTGAGTAATGCGGAAATCCATCACTATTATTTAATAATTAACTTATTTTTCCCTCTGAGCTTAAACAAGACGTCGAGGAATTATTTATGACTAAGATCTTTTCATCCCTTTAACCGTGAGGTTTCCCAGAATTATACTAACTGGCGATCGATAGTCTCTATCTACCCCAATGGTAGCTAATTGCATAATTATATGTATTTATGTATCATATCTTAGTTTTCTTTTTATATCTTATTGTGAAATGTGTTCTTGTTATTTAAATTTATTGATATGTAGTCGGCAACAAATAAAAACCTGTCTTTCTTTTCTTCTTTTTTATATGTAGGTAGATACACACATCATTTCTCATTGCAGAAATCCAATTACAAGAACATCATATATACCTCTGCATAGAGCTGCAAAAAGTTCACGTATAATGTTACGGAGCGAAATTGAAAATCGTTTTCCTTTGAAGTCCCACGTCAGAATAGATCAAGCATTTTATTTTGCGCAACATGAGCGAACCCAGTGACGTTGAAGCATGAAAAATAAAGCTATTATTTTGGATCCCGCCTTTTTGTGTCATATGATAAAAATATTATTTATTCTGACGTGAAAAAGGTGCAAAGTAATGAGGTAACTAGGGTTTTTTTGTTGTATTTTTGAAAATAAATTTTAACATAAATATAATTTTGCGTTACAGTCGCTTCACAAGACGTATGTTAACAGAACAATCACATAAGTAAAATTTTCTAGACAATAACACCAAACCATCCTTACCACTTTTTTTACCACTTAGAAAATAAAATAAAGTATTTTTAGCATTACGCCTGTACAAATACTCATAGCAAATATGAATGTCCGCATATGATTAATTTATTCATTCAAATGAACAGGGTAACAAACAAGCGAGCTACAAAAATTATTATAAGTAAATAAGCATGTTATTTCAGTTTACTGTTCGTAGAACTGAAAATTAATGAAACTTTAATTACACGGCAATCTTAAAATATCACTAACCAAACATAATGTAGATGTTATTTCATATAATTATAAATTTCCATCTTTTATAGAGTCAATTCTCGAGAAGCCCATCTTATTATTACTAAAATTATACATATATTTAAGTAAAGCTCGTATTTGGTATATATTTATCACTTTTTCCTCATTTTATTCAAGTAGCCTTAGAGAATATGGCAGTACACGTTGTCATTGTCATTACGGATGTATAGTAGACGCGTTCTGTACAACAAAACATACATATTTTTTAATTTTCTTTGTTTCTGGTCTGTAAAAACTATACTGATTATAACGGCACTTTTATTTGCTTGGCTTCTTTTAGCTGATGTACTTCATCGGGATCAACTTAGCTAACTTATTAATTTTTTACTTAACTTATTTTTTTTATAATCAAAATGTTTAATTAGTACCATTGAATACTTTAAATAACGTCATTTAGTTAGAAATAGTAGTTTGTAGCATTGATACATTATTTTCGCTCGGCAATACAACATCCTCGGTAGTATAGTGGTGAGTATCCCCGCCTGTCACGCGGGAGACCGGGGTTCGATTCCCCGCCGTGGAGTTCCTTTTGTCTTTTGTTATCACATTTTTTTTCAAATTCCAGAAAAATATACATGTTATACGATGTATATCACTTATAAATAATTTTATTATTGTTATAAGTTTAAGAACGGAGTGCCATGAATTATAATCAACATTTTATTAACGTTGTGGACCCGCCCTTTGTACTACAACATATTTAAGTTTTAGTTGTGATAAATTCTTTTCTTTTCAAATTAAAATAATAAGTAATTATTGGTTTATTTTATCATGAATATTGATAGATGTCTGTCAAAACCTCGTTTAACCGTAATATAGCTTATCAGTCGGTGGTACCGACGCGATAAAAATATTAAATGTTTATGATTGTGATAAATGTTACATACACAACACACAAACAGAAGTACATATACTTACAGCTATAAATCCCAAAAAATATATAACCAAAACTGAATTGGAATTTTCAAAGCCACTTTAAGAAGAGAGTGTGTGTGAGAAGTGGGAATATGATTGAAAAATAAACGATGATTATGTACTCTTACGATCACCCACGGGTAGAAATGGGTAGTGTTATTCTAAGCCGACACTACACGGCACTTCCTTTCTTGATCAAATTAATAAGTACTTCAATGGGACCTGTCCAAATAATACAAAGAAACCAAGTTAGTAAGATGTATATACTAAACATACATACATACATATACTCACAGCCATAAATGCCTAGAAGGGGTAGCCAGAGCTAAGGAATTTGAAATTCCTCAGCCACTTTTGGAAGGTTGAGTGGGGAAAGGATGGTAAAATAAAGGTTGTTGGTGATGGGACTCCAACTGCATCGCCCAAAAATCCCTTAAAAGCCCCAATACCGTTAGTCGTCTCTTACGTACACCCACCGGAAGAAATGAGGTAGTGCTATTCTAAGCCGACACTACACAGCACACACAACTACTAAACTACATTATAAAGAGTGTTTTTTTGCTTATTAAATATACAATAGGACATATACTTTAACACTTCATATACAATGATTTGGCCCACTAAGATATGAAGTGAATTCAAGACAAATTTAATTACCTTGTACAATTCATGTTACGAACAAATCAAACAGACAAAACAATTAATTGTCATACTTTACAATACAATTAATTGGCTTTTACAATACAATGATTGGAAAACAATTTGTCAATGGTAACTAAGAATGCCGCCCGCAGACGGAATGGGTGCCTAAAGCGGTCACCAATATAATGTATAGCGCTTTCCAATTTGGAATATTGAATAGGTTTAATTGTTTGGCTTGAGAAGTGACGTCCTGTGTTTGGTTGTAAACGCACTTGTGTTTTTGGAGAGGTCTGTTTTTGATTCAAGAATTTTGGAATTAAATTAGAATCGCTAGTGATTGTGTTTAGAAACGATATTACGAAATACTCGTAGATTAAGCATTATGGATTTGCTACCATTTGCATATATGTACTCAGAGCTATAAATCCCTACAAGGAGCAGCCAGAGCTATCTGTCAGATGCAATATGTTGGCTCGCCGGTGTTCTAGAGAGGTAAAAGTCGCTCTATTCAGAGCCTTTTGCCAATCTTTTTATACTTGCTCCCTGTGGGTCACATATACGCAGAAGGCATACAGCGCGCTACGTGTGCGGTATAATAACGCGTTTAGAGTGCTGTTGGGGCTGCCCAGGTATTACAGTGCGTCTGGCATGTTTGCGGAGGGGCGCGTGGATGATTTCCACGCTATCCTCCGGAAGCGTGTCGCGTCCATTATGCGCAGAACTTGGGACAGCTCGAATACACTTGTTAGGGTGTTGGCCGATAAGTATGACGATCCCATGTATCAACACTGGGTATATGTGCAGCAGGATACTAGGGAACCGATTCATGCTAGGTTCGGCATATATTGTAAATAGTGTTATTTCGTTTTTTTCGTTTTATTTTATTTTTATCAGTTAATCTTTAATTTAATAATAAGGACATACTACCAAAAACTAACATATTAAATAAGTATTTCGATGTTACTAACTTACTAACTGCATATGGATCTTGTATAACCGAAATAAAGTTTTTTTATTTTATTATTTTGGAGAAAAGCCGGGAAAGGATTGTAAAATATAGGTTCTTGGTGATGGGTGTCCAGCCGCATCGCCCAAAAATCCCTTAAAAAGCCCCAATACTCTAAGTTGCCTCTTACGAACACCCACGGGCAGTAATGGGGTAGTGCTATTCAAAGCCGGAAGTACACAGCTAACAATAATCACACTGTACAATTTGTTTTAAAAATACACATTGATTTGTTATATTATAAGTAGTATTTATAAAGTGTGTTTGCTGTATAGTGTCGGCTTAGAATAGCACTACCCCTTTTCTTCCGGTGGGTGTACGTAAGAGGCGACTAACGGTATTGGAGCTTTTTAAGGGATTGGAGGATAAGGGTTTGGAGACCTATCACCAACAACCTTTATTTTACCATCTTTTCCCCACGCAACTTCCAAAAGTGGCTGAGGAATTTCTAATTCGTTAGCTCTGGCTACCCCTTCTAGGGATTTATAGCCGTGAGTATATGTATGTATGTATGTTATAAAGTGTACACTACACAAGTTAAGTTAGTGGTTTTTGTATTGTCTCGCGCTGCGTTTCGACCTGATCGTTTTTACTACAACCACACAACTCTTAAACTCTTTAAACTGCTAGCAGTGACGAAAGAATCATCTTGCACTTTATATGATTAATGTGTTAATATGATTTTGAGACCGACATACATATACAGCGTGTTAGTTTGACGGCGATTGTTACTTCAATATTAATTCGTATATTAAAGTTTAATGCTTAATACCCACCATATGAAATAAACAAAAAGATTAAAACCGCTTTAGCAGAAAAACTTACTTTCTCCATCAGATGGAAAACTGTGGTTATCTACACAAGCCTAGCGCACACACTCCTACCCGTATAATGTCTCACCCACACACAGAGAACAGCGGGCGCGTCATGTGACCATCTAGTCTTGCGCACACTTGCTCGTGACCGTATAAACCGCACTATGACAGCAATGCAAAACTTTTTTGAATTTCGCGGCTATGTTTGATTTTTCTTTGAACTTATCGCCGCGCCTGGTGAGGCTGTGATCTTAGTCGCCTCGTATTTCAATCCAGTATTAAATATGGGGTAGTGTAATTCAAACATTTTCAAGTAAAAAGATTGATGGATGTAAACAAAGCTAGAGAGGTTTGCCAGGATCGTACGAAGTGGCGATCGATAGTCTCTGCCTACCCCAATGGGAACTAATGGCGTGAGAATATGTATGTAAAAAATCTTTCTCTATTAATTAACACCGACGATTATAACAAAATTGTCGTCCTAAATAATCAGCTACCGCTATTTTTGTTTTACTTTACATCTCTGCCTCCCCAAAGGGTAGTAACGGCGTGAGTATGTATGTAATGTATGTACTTCATGAGCGTAAGATAATAAAGTTAAAAACAAATAGAGACCCTCGAAACGATGCATTTACGTGGCATAAAATAAAGTGCGCAAGAGATACCTATTCATTCATTAACCGACATCGAAATTGGAGGAGTTCTTGGTGTTTACTAAACTCTCTCGGGGCTAAAGGGCTCTAAACGGGTGTATCTGTACTCTATCACAGTTAACTAAAGAATACGAATAAAAATAACTCACCCCGTTTTGATTGGCAGTGGCAGATCCGGGCTATCACCTTTATTTGCGCAAAACGCAGAACATTTTGAGAATTAACATTATAAAACACCAACACTGAACTTTGCTGGTTCGTGTACGCCATATTTACTCAACACAATCACAACACAAGATACTAAAACTGAACTCACACTCCGAAAATTAATGCGAAAAATCAAAGTGACATCCAATCATAAGCGACACAAACACAATGAGCTACAAACAACTAACTTAGTACTAATACTGTTCCTTTGATAAAATGCCGACAAGCCCGCCCGACTTGATACGTATGCAGATTTTGAATTTCGCGGCGATCGATGTTTACGAATTATGAATTTTTCTCTGAACATACTGCCGCATTCCAACGCAGTATTAACTATGGGGTAGTGTTATTCAAATTTATCACGTCAAATAATAACATGTAAAAAATAAGAAGATATTAGAAGCTAAGTTCGATTGATTACTTTACTGGCCTTGATTTGATTTGGCCGCCGGTTAAGGGTCACGGCGGGTCGCAGCTGTCAGCTGAGTTGCCCGCCTTGTCATCGCGTTTCACGCACACATTGAGCGTGTTGGTGTCAATAGTACTACTTTCTTAGTGCAAATTTTAACAAAATTTGAAAAAAAATAAGTGGGTTTTTTTTCAACGAATTCTGCCTCTATACGTGATAATTAATCATACTTTTCATTGAAAACAGTCGTTACAATTACACCCTGTATACTCACGGCGGTATATCCCAAAAAAAGGGTAACCAGTGTAATGGAATTGGATATTCCTCTGCGGCTTTTATAAGTTTAGTGGTATGAATGTTTGATGATAGGTATCAAGCCCATAAATTAAATAAAAAGGCCCAAAATACACGTTTGGCAGTACAATCTAAGCCGCCACTTCATAGTAACATACATACATATAATCACGGCTATAAATCCCTAGAAAGGGTAGCCAGAGCTAAGGAATTTGGAAATACCTCAGCCACTTTTGGAAATTAAGTGGGGAAAAGATGGTAAAATAAAGGTTGTTGGTGAGGGGTCTCCAACCGCATCGCCCAAAAATCCCTTAAAAAGCCCCAATACCGTTAGTCGTCTTTTACGTACACCCACCGGAAGAAATGGGGTAGTGCTATTCTAAGCCACTACACAGCAACAATTCATAGTAACAATTACAATAAATCCACCCTCACCCAGTGATACTCTGGTAAATTAATTTTCTTATTATCAAATCTCTCAACGACAGCTTTTTAACCTAAAAACATGTTAGGTATACAAGATTTAGTATTTGTTCATGCTTAAAGCCTTAATACTAGTGTTGCCCAAATTCAGTCTTGGTCTTGCAGTCTTGGTCTTGTTCTTGCGTTTTTGCAAGACCAAGACCAAGAACAAGACCGCGTATTTTTAGCAAGACCAAGACTGACCGTGCAAGACTTGAGCAAGAACAAGACATAGCCTGCAAGACTCTTGCGTCTTGCAGCTAGGACTTAGCGCTATTTCACTGAGTAGTTAGGTGTAACAGTTCGGTGTATAGGTAGGTACGCTTAGGAATTCTATGAGACGCAAAAAACTGTATCAAAGAATATGATAAACTGGACCTATGCGCATTACGACTAATACCATAAACATAGCGAATAAAAAAATATTAAAATCAAACTGAGTGCATGCATAGTTATGTTTTAACCATCGGCACTTTGATAATGCGGCATCAAAGGTTTTGTACTTACTTCTCAAATAAATTTGCCGCTTTTCGGAAGTACATGGTTATGATACACGCGCCGGCGGCTTCTTTTGAAATCTAAAACAATCGTTGCCGCCACGCCGAAATCATAACATTTGACACTATTTGATTGCCGCCATAGGGCGTAGGTTAACTCATGCAAAATAATTTAAAATACATGCATTTAAAATACAGTCAAGTTATTGTAATTAATTTGTTTTTTTACATGTTTTAGCAAATGTAAGCTTATAAATCATAAATGTTTATTAAGAAACAGTTACTTCCATGGAAAACGACATATAGGTCAGTTGATTTTTCGAATTTCTTATCAAATCTTCAGTTATTTATTAATCTGCTTGATCTTTACTATGGCTATATTCATTCAAGCTCACAATGTTCCAATTCTAATACGTTTTTCTAGGATTTAAAGTAAACTTTAATAAATAGTAATAGACTAATAGGTAATTGCAAGACTTGCAAGACTCTTGCTGCAAGACCAAGACCAAGACCAAGACTGGGAGCGCAAGACCAAGACCAAGACCAAGACCAGGTGTATTGGCGCAAGACCAAGACCAGGTGTATTGGCGCAAGACCAAGACCAAGATTGGCTAAGTCTCGTCTTGTTCTTGCGTTTGGGCAACACTACTTAATACAAGATCATCAAATTAAGTGATAATCTTACCAGCTACACTCATGAAAATGATCCCACTCCGAATTATATACTTAACTACATGACTTCCCAGCTTCAGGCTAACAAAATTAATTTCTTAAGATGTCTCTAACGATTGGCAGTTTCGCCATACAATACCCCATTACCCACTCCCTTAGAGTGATTGTCGTAATTAACAATGAATGCACCATCTCTTCCCCGAGAAGAACTCATGGAAAAAAGTCAGCATCATTTAATATAATTTGATATATACATTTTCGGTAAACCTTCAATATAGTGACGTCACTATCGTATCGTGTGTATCCGACAAGAACGGCGTAGGTTAGACAATGATATATTTTCAATGCATAGTTAATATGCGAATGTAAGAGGTTAATAGAGTTAGAAATTGTTTTTGAAAGTCGTGTTTCTGTTTTTTAACTTTCGGCTTATTAATATTCATTTTATTAAACAATCGTGCTAGCTCAGTTGGTAGATCATCCAGCTATCATGCAGACAGGCGTGGTTTCAAATCCCGGGTCGGGCCTACTCCAATTAGATTTTTCTAAAGTCGTGTGTGTGATTCATTTATCATAGTAAAAAAACGAAGATTATTATTTTTATTTTGAAATATATTTTATTTTAGTCGCAAACAGTGAGGCAAAAAACATCGTAAGGAAATCCACTTGGCTAAGTAGTACTTAGTCATATAAAAGTATTTGTGCAAAACGGCGATAGGCCTGTGAATACACTTTCAAACATAACCTTAAAAATGTTTTGACATTAAGCTTACATCAAGTTAAGAAATGACAGACTAGCGAGCCAAACACCCCTTGTTTTGGAGACTGACCCCGCACTAGCAAAATCAATTCTATTATATAAACGATGAATCGATTAATTTCATGAAACTAAACCTTACAAACCGTCCATAACTTCCAAACTCACATTTATCACGAATACCGTTCCGGCCTTAAACTCCTTACTTTACTTTCCCATTTCTCAATATTATAGTAATATCTCGTAGCTCGTCTTGTACCAATATTAAAGAGAGATAGATTATAACCGATGTTCGAGGGTTTGAGTTGTTTCGTCTTTAACAGTTTTCGCCATCAATTTTAGTTGTTGTAGTAACTAACCCCGCTCACTCGCCACTTTTGTACCGAAAAATATTATCCAGAGCTTCAAAGCTAAAGTTTTTTTAAGGTGACGAGATATATTTAGGTTTTAAGATAATCAAAATGTTTGTATAAGTTTTGTTTATCGTGTCGGCTTTAAGTTTACATATATATTTGTTATTAAGTATTTTTTTATTTATTTCAATACGTGTTCTTTGCCACAAATGGCGAATAAGCATCTTTCTTAAAATACTTAAAAATACAAAGATTTTTCGCCCGCCAATTTCAGTCAGCGAATGCTTTTCTAAATCTACACTCTCTAGCAAAAAATAAATATAATAATCAAAGCGGAAATGTACGTCGCACGTTTTATCGTACAAACACTAAGATCAAAGCAAAATGAACGCGTCCTAAACGCATCTGTACAAACACGCTCGAACCCCGCGGCACTGGAATTCAATTAAGACGAAGAAAGGGCCTCGATTTAATTAATTGATCGCTTCTGAAGTTCTTGCTTATTTGTCAAATTCTTGAACGGTTCGGGAGATTGCAAAGACCCCTTGGTCAGCAAACGGTACGAATTGGGGTGCCTTGCGCATAACTCGGCATTATTGTAAAATTGTTTTAATTGTGTTTCGGTAGACAGTTCAATTGTTGTCTGATTGGTTTCGAAAATTTAATTGATTTCTAAGAAAATATAAATATGTAATCAAATTATAACTCTATTTTTTCTCTATATAGGGTTAAGAAAGTGTATTGTACAAAATGTCCATTTGCTTATCTGTACGATGTGATTTGTGCAGAAAAGAAACTAACATTGGTACAGCAATACATATTTATCTGAGGTAGTGAAATTCTGTGTTGACGTCTTTTTCTTGAAAAACTTCCATTAAAGAATTATTGAATACATTTTGGAGTGTTTTAGGAATCGTGTTTATAAGTCCAAGCAAATTATTCCCTAAAAACAGCTTACTTCCAATTGGTGGCATCACTGAGATCGATTTTAGCAACGCTCATCATTTCTCTTTCCTTTTTACATGCATACATATACTCACGGCTATAAATCCCTTAACGGGGTAGCCAGAGCTTTGGAATGAGAAATTCCTCAGCCACTTCTGGAAGTCGATTGGGGGAAAGATGGTAATAATAAATGTTTTTGGTGACGGATCTCCAACCACATCGCCTAAAAATCACTTAAAAAGACCCTATACCCTAAGTCGCCTCTTACGATCACCCACGGGTATATATTGAGTAGTGTTATTCT
Source organism: Bedellia somnulentella (assembly GCA_963576735.1). Classification (NCBI taxonomy): domain Eukaryota; kingdom Metazoa; phylum Arthropoda; class Insecta; order Lepidoptera; family Bedelliidae; genus Bedellia; species Bedellia somnulentella. The sequence goes on from OY755186.1 coordinate 787,816, forward strand.
AAGCCGACACTACACGGCTATTAACATAAATAAGAAAATATGATAGATTCAAAACATATTACTTTAAAAAGATTTCAAAATCGAGACTCTGTAATACAACACGTTCGCTGTCTATCAAATTTTACAGATTACACTTATATACATATACTCACGGCTATAAATCCCGAGAAGGGGCAGCCAGAGCTAAGGAATAACAAATTTCTCAGCCACTTTTGGAAAATTTAGTGGTGAAAAGATGGTAAAGTTAAGGTTGTTGGCAATGGGTCTCCAACCGCATCACCCAAAAATCCCTTAAAAGCCCCATTACCGTTAGTCGCCTATTACGTACACGCATCGGTAGAAACGGGTAGTGCTATTCTAAGCCGACACTACACGGCTTATACATACAGATTATATATATTTTTATTGCCGCAAAAAACATGTACAAAATAGCAGGATAAATAAAACACTCAGTTCAGTGCCCATACATCAAAAATGATGTATTTGTTCAATTTTGCTCGATATTGATAACAGCAACAACTATTAATAACTTTTATGGCAAAATGCACTGAAATAGCTTACGTCAACCAATCAGAAGCTTTGTATTATTTTTCGTACATACATACATACATATACTCACGGCTAAAAATCCCTTAAGGGGGTAGCAAGATCTTTGGAATGAAAATTCCTCAGCCACTTTCGGAAAGTTGAGTGGCGAAAAGATGGTAAAATAAAGGTTGTTGGTGATGGTCTCCAATCGCATCGCCCAAAAATCCCTTAGAAGCCCCAATACCGTTAGTCGCCTCTTACGTACACCCACGGGTAGAAATGGGGTATTGTTATTCTAAGCCGACACTACACGTCAAATTTAAATTATTTTTAAAATATGTTAAATTATTTATTTTAAATTATTTTTCGTATTTTGATATAAAGTAGAACTTTACTCTGTCCAGCGCTTATTCAAGTGCTTAGATACTTATCCGCACCTTTACCGTATTGATTATGTAATTGTACCACTATTAATATACTAAGCATATATACTAACGATATGAATCCCAAAAAGGGGTAGTCAGAGCCATAGAGCTAGAAACTATTCAGCCACATTTGAACATAATATTGTTAGCGATCGAGAGAGTGATCAAAATTGCGTCCGAAGTATGAAAAATAAAAGAGCATGTACTATTCAGTACACAGAATGTATTAGAAGATTGATGGATGTAAACGAAGCTAGGGGAGTTTGCTAGGCTCGTACAAAGTGGCGATCGATAGTCTCTCTCTACCTACCCCAATGGGGAATAATGGCGTGAGTATATGTACGTATGAATGTATTGTTGCCCATAGCACGGTTATAGGAAAAATCTTATGATGAACCAATAATAATTCTACAGAACTGACCGTCTCATAATATTTTGTCACTTAGTGTTCAGTTGCTGTGTATTGTCGGCTTAGAATAGCACTACCCCATTTCTTCCGGTGGGTGTACGTAAGAGGCGACTAACGGTATTCGGGGCTTTAAAAGGGATTTTTGGGCGATGCGGTTGGATACCCATCACCAAAAACCTTTACTTTACCATCTTTTCCCCACACAACTTTCCAAAAGTGGCTGAGGAATTTTTAATTCCTTAGCTTTGGCTACCCCTTCTAGGGATTTATAGTCGTGAGTATATGTATGTATGTATATGTACGTATGAATGTATTGTTGCCCATAGCACGGTTATAGGAAAAATCTAATGATGAGCCAATAATAATTCTACAGAACTGACCGTCCTATAATATTTTGTCGCTTAGTGTTCAGAGTACCCACTTTTTGCCTGGTTACTTCTCATTCGATGTAGTTTATATGGAGATTAAATCGACACTATATTTTTTCCATAAAACATTAGTTCCAAAATATTTGTATTCATACTATTCAGGTCCGTCATAAATAATAATTTTCGAAATTACGCAGTGTGATCCCAACTCTGCTTGGTAACAAGATGAAAGAACGTTTTTAATCCATATCACTGGTTGGGTTCTGTACATGAAGGTGATAAAAAAAAAAAAATTGATAAGGCATATGTACAGTATACAGAATTGAACAGGGGTTCCCAAACTAGGCAAGCCTGTATTTTGGGAAACCAGTTAACAGTTTGTATTTACACTGTTAATTGAATTTAATTACACAAAATAGTTGAAAATTTAAGTTTAAAGGAAAGGAAAAATATTTACATGGAGGGTTATCGGGTTAGTAATGTAGGAAAACTAATTAATATATGTATATATATTAAAAATTATAATAATAATAATAAGAAGAAGAATATGTTATACAAATAAGTTATTATATGCAGGAATGTAGAATGCTTTCTGTGACATCGTAATTTGCGTCGAGCAGCCACTTAAACAGTCTTAGGTGGGGTCGTTTTTGTTAATAATACCTTTTTGTGCCATTTACGTTTACGTTTGTGATACATGAATCCTAGTGCCGCTTACCATAGTTATAGTTTATAAGTCGGATAGGGTTTAAAGATTAGTTAAAGATATTTGCCATTGCTCAGGACTTCAGGTTTGTCAGAGTTACACGTAAGAAATCATTTTACAACACAAATGATCATTTATAAATTTTTGCCTGTGTAGTGTCGGCTTAGAATAGCACTACCCCATTTCTTACCATGGTGATCGCAAGAGGCAACTAAGGGTATCGAGGAGACCCATTACCAATCTAAAATCTTGTCCCCTGACAACTTTCAAATATTGCTGAGGAGTATCTAGCTCTAGAGCTCTGGCTACCCCTTTTAGGGATATATAGCCGTGAGTATATGTATGTATATCTTTAGGTTGCTTCAGTAATGTTCAATTATGACCGTAGATCACCAAGGGATCTCCAATCTTTCATTGGTTCTCAGAATCAGTATTTCCACACCAAGTAACAGACATAGGTATTCATTCATATCAATGATATGGAAACCGTTTCCATAATATATGAGACTACACATATTAATCGAAGGTAACCAGAGTTCATAGGGTTTGGTGACCCTTTCAAGGGGAGATTATTCCTAAGCGGTGAGGCCACTATGATTGTATTTTAGTTATGTTGTTTTATAATATCACAAATGTGAGGATACAATTATCTATACTTATAATAAATCTGTAGAGAGGTCAATTCTGTACATTAAATATATTTTCAAAATAACTATCAGGTGGTGATTAGGGATCGATACTGATGCCAAAAATGCAATCAGTAAAATTTTTGTCTGTCTGTCTGTCTGTCTGTCTGTCTGTCGGTTTGTATGTTCCTTATGGAAACAAAAACTACTCGACGGATTTTAACGAAACTTGGTACAATTATTCTTCATACTCCTGGGCAGATTTTTGTATACTTTCCAATCGAGTAGTAAAGGGGAATTTTGGGAAATTTTGGGAAAACGGGAGAAGTTACTCCATTTTTTAAGCTTCCGTCGCGTGTTCAGCCTTAATGGTTAAACTTACATAGAAATCATGTATGACGGAAATATTCTTCATAAAATTATATAAAAAAAAATCTTCAACAGTTTATGTCTATCTTTTACGGTTGACTCACAATAACACGTGTAATTCCTGATAGCTTAGCAGTTCGGAACATTCTGATTATATTTGTTTACTCTTACGTTTGAAAACCTCTCACTCATCCCTAATTTGAAAAAGGTAACATTATTACCTATTCAATAAAAAAAATCATAGACATCGGTAGAGAAACACCGAAATTATACATAAAATAAGCCATCGCGCCCGTGACCAAAACCAAATCTTTACTAATTTACATATAACATACTAGATGGCACCAGTAGTTGCATCCTACATCACGTAATGATTTATTTTTTAGATTGTTATAAATACTTCATAGTGTTTTATTCCAAAATTTGCTATTAAACGGAAGTACTGAACCGTTCATTAAAGCGCATTCAAAATCACCAAACTACACTGTTTAGGGAGTGCTATAAATTTAATAAATTGAAAACATTGCGCTGAATTTCACAATGCTTGAGCAGTGACTGAAGAAAGAAACCTCAGATATTTAAAAAAAGAACGCTACCCGTGCGAAGCTGGGACGATCCACTAGTCAGAAATATGGGGATACATATCATATATATTTGCTGTGTAGTGTCGGCTTAGAATAGCACTACCCCATTTCTTCCGGTAAGTGTACGCAAGAGGCGACTAACGGTATTGGGGCTATTAAGGGATTTTTGGGCGATGCGGTTAGAGACCCATCACCAACATCCTTTATTTTACCATCTTTTCCCCACCCAACTATCCAAAAGTGGCTGAGAAATTTCTTATTTCTTAGCTCTGGCTACCCCTTCTAGGGATTTATAGCCGTGAGTATATGTATGTATGTATATTATTAATATATTTTGTTTTGTAGGGTGAGTCTGTATCATGTTACAGTGGCTTAGAGTACAACCACCACATAAATACTACATATAACCACTACATAAGGATAAAATTCTTGTTATAAAAACAAAGGTTTAGTTCAAAAAGCGTAAAGTGAAAAACTTAAATGGAAATGTAATAAAATATCGTTTATAGCAAATTAAACTCGAGAGGTTCTCCAAGGGCTAGCACGAGCGCTATTTTATCGACACGATAACGGTTAGAATGAGATGGCAGTATACGATACTAAGTAAGTGCGTAAGAGATGGCTGCTTTATCCCACGCGATAACTAGTTTAAACACGGCTCGTACTAGCCGGGCTGGGGTCATTCTCTCAGTCATTCTCTCTTGCCCCAATGTCAACTAATGGCGTTAGTTTAGTGTTTTTACTTCGATATCTTTTGATAACTATCTACAGACCCACGGGAAAGAGATTTGAGTTCCAATAATATCGTTTTTCAGGGGTTGTGAGATATGGATAGATAGGCAAATATAAAAAAAATGATTTAAAAAGTTACTATAATTAAACTCGGCACATCTGTATGGAGATCCAATATAAGGTCTATTTTTGTATAATTCTGACTACAATTTTGAAGATACTGAATTATACTGTACGATGAGTAATTAAGTTTTTATTGAATGTTGAGCATCTGGTATTAAGGATGTACTAGGCATTTCTTTATTACCAATACGCATGCATGCATATACTCACGGCTATAAATCCCTAGAAGGGGTAGCCAGAGCTAAGGAATTAGAAATTCCTCAGCCACTGTTGGAAAATTGAGTGGGGTGAAAATGGTAAAGTAAAGGTTGTTGGTGATGGGTCTCCAACCGCATAGCCCAAAAATCCCTTAAAAGCCCCAATACCGTTAGTCGCCTTTCACGTACACCCATCGGTAGAAACGGGGTAGTGCTATTCTAAGCCGACACTATACGGCGAATACCAATACGCATAACTTCATATGACCAGAAACTTAAAAAAAAACGTCATGCAAACATCACAAAATATTACAACTTGACCAGCGCCGCATTCTTTTAGACATGTTAGTTCTGCATGATGTTTTGAGTGGTCGGATGGATTGTCCCAACGTAGTTTCCCAAATTGGACTAAACACGCCTGCGCTCAGAACTCGCCATACTTTTAGAAAATTGTTTCACCTACCTTTTGCTAGAACCAACTATGCTCATAACCATTCAACGAATTTTAGATGAGTACAAAAAATATTTTTATTCCCTCGATCCGTTTGCACATACTTACTTACTACGCTGGCTCGATGACCCAAAGTGAGTCTTGGCCTCCGATACGAGATTTCGCCATTTGTCTCGGTCTAGTGTGGTTTCTCGCCAATCGCTTGCTAGAAGCTCACGAAGATCCGCTTCTACCACATCACACCAGCGGTACCGCGGGCGTCCGACAGGTCTTCGTCCAGTTGGTCGACCCATGTACGCTTTTTTGACACCTCGATCTTCACCCATCCTTTCTAGGTGCCAAAGCCAGCGAAGTCTGTGGGCCTTGGTTTCCCCAAGGATGTTCGCATCAGCGAAAAGTTCTTCGACTTCAACGTTTTTCAGCAGTCTCCATGTTCCATCCGACCTCTGTCTTGGCCCAAAGATTTTCCGGAGGATCTTTCTCTCGGCAACCAGGAGTTTACTTTCCTCTTTAAGCGTCAGTGTCCAAGCCTCACATCCGTACATGAGAATTGGCCTAATTACGGTCTTATAGATGCGTATCTTGGTGTTTCTACTGAGAAGTTTGGACACTAACACTTTATGCAGAGCAGCGCTACAACGCAGGGAGTTTTGAATGCGGATGTCGATCTCTTCGTCACGAGTATTGGTATCTGTCGTTGCACATAGCAAGTCTATTTTCAAACGCTTGGTTCTAGACGCTATAGTTGTTTAGGTAGATTCAACCATTTCTATGTCATATTATTTAAATAAGGTTTTACTATTTGAAGGATAGCAGGCTGTTGTGCGCCTGCTGCTCGATCACGAAGTTGATCCACGTTGTAGGGACCTCTCGAAGATTGTGGTGGAGTAGACTAAATAAAAAGCCGATTTGCTGCGACTAGGGTTTACTGCTTTTAAGTATAAAATAAATTATATAATATATTGACTTTAACAAATAGCTTCTCGTCTTCTCCGTGTCTTCTTGGTTGAAGTGATAAAAATAAGGGAATAATCGAGCCGGTATCGGCGTTTATATACCCAAATGTGTTGACAGCTGATACGTTGTTGTTTCATGGCTCTTGAAGTGACGCGCCTCTGGCTTCTCCAATGATTTCAGCCAGTATCAGCGTTCTTCTGTTGAAACGCTTCAACATACTGGGGGGCCATTGAAGACTAGTCTTCAATCGAACTTCGACATCATTCCAGTTGTCGCGGTAGGTCTGGTGGCTCTTGCTTGGTGAGTGACCTGCCGAGGAGAAAGTGCCTTGGTGTGAGAACTGCCAAATCATTTGGGAGGAGGAAGAGAGGGGAGCGGTAGGTCAAGTTTTAGGACAACCTCAACCCGAGCAAATAGGGAAGATAGTTCCTCAGATGTGAGGTGGGTGTTACCCATGTGCTAAATTAAATTGAGCTAGCTGAATGCCAGCCTCTGTGCTTCAATTGTTATTGAAGGAAGGATGCGTGCGTAAGCCAGAGAAAGATTATTAAAAATCATGAACACTAGCAACTACACAAATGAATCAATTGAATTTAAAATAAATAGTTAAGTTACAAATGGCAACGAAATGTGTTCGTTGGCATGAAACATTTTCCTGGGCTTTCCCCTTAAGAAAATAAAGTATAAAGAAAATGATGATGATGACCATGGTGATTGATCATCGCGCTGATTCAAATACATTTGATAAAGGAATCTAAAAAATAATAATACCAAAGTTCAAAGTCGATGAACTTGTAAGGTCAACTACCTCGATGTCAATGACCTTTAGGTAGTCAGCTGTTTACTGTATCTAGAAGGAAAGACATAACAAAATAGCAAATAATGTGATTGATCCATGTGTAGGATGATGGTAATATGTATAAGTGTATATGTATTGTATAAAATAAAATATTTGTAAATAAATTTAAATTAAAAGTTAACCTATAAACAATTGTTGAATGTTTGTTGTGTATGAATTCATTCAACTTAGGTTATTAATAACCAATTCGTTTTGGTAAGGTGTAAGTATCACCAAGACGGTAATCTGGTGCCTTGAGTGGGCTGAGAGGACAGAAACGTCTAGTTTTTAGTCTATGAGTTCTAGTTAACTTGGTAAAAGAACTGCTACTAACAAAATTACAAGTTTGTGAATTTTGTGGTAATGAATGGGAAATCTTGCCAGCTATAATCCAGCCTAGCTGTGAATGATGCAGCATGGGTAGGCCTGGACCTAAGGTGAGCCTTTCGGAGCCAAGTAGATCCCAGAATAGATCGCCTCCAATCATAATGTCAACCTTTAGTGGTTGATTGAATTGAGGATCAGCTAATGTGATAGCTGAGGGAAGGGTGATATTTGAAACATCAGTGGGTTGATTAGAATGCCTTCTTGCAATGGAAGGCAACACCAAAAAGGTGTGAAGATGTGAGTATGTGCCGGTGCGGGCACGAATCAACGCTGAGCACTGTTGTGGTCTCAGGTTAAGAGAGGTGTTCCCAACGCCTGCAACACTGTTGTGTATTGAGGGTGTGGAAACTAACTTAAGGCGATTCCTTAAGTCAGCGGAAAGAAAAGAGTAGTCAGAGCCGCTATCTAGCAAGCATCTGACTGTCTCCACCTTACCATTTTGGGGATTGATGATGTCAATCATGGCGGTGGAGCGAATGATCCCTGAAGGGGAAACTGGAGGACTGAGAGAAAGCAACTGAGGCATTGAAGTGACAGGATGTGATGATGGAGCAACATCATTTTGAAGAAGGGGAGAGCTGTGTATCAGAGTGTGATGGCGTCCACCACACTTACGACAGTCTCCATAGGGACACTTGGCAACCATATGGTCAGACCGAAGGCAATTTGTGCAAACCTTAAGCCCAGTGACCCTACTCCGTCTGTCAGCCAATGTGAGCTTTCTGAAACGTAAGCATCGGAACAGTAAATGTTTACCTTTGCAAAGAGAGCACTTTAAGGCAGTATAGGTTGTAACTGTTGATGCTAGAGGGGCATTGGGTGAACGTGAGGGCAATTGAGGATTGCTAGCCTCACCGCTTACCTTACCTGAAGTGGAAACAATAAAGGCTTGAGGTGGATTTATTGTTTGTTTAATATGACTGTTACTATGATAGTGTTTTAAATCATGACTATTATTATTATTACTGTTGTTTGAACCCTGTGATGTGTTAACCCTTACCTTACTTTGAGGTAATGTCTCTAAAATGTCAGCTCTTATCTTTAAAAATTCTTTTAAGTCATTAAAGGTTCGCAACTCTGAATGAAGATTGCCTTTGTATTCTTCCCATTTGATATTAGTATTTAGATCAAACTTTGAGGAAGCTAAATAAATTAAAATAGAATCCCAGTGTTGAACTGGTTGACCTAAAGTTTGTAGGGCCCTAACATTCATAGTGATGTGATCACTTAAAAACCTCAGAGACTTTTCTGATTCACTCTGCATAACCTTAAAGTTAAAGAGAGCACTGAGGTGATTATTAACTAATTGTTTTGTATTGTTATACCTTTCACATAATATATTCCATGCTTCTACATAATTGAAATCAGATACCTCAAGATTTGCTATAACCCTGGCTGCTTCACCTTGTACGTATGAGCAGAGGTAATGAAATTTATGAATGGGTTTAATATGATTATTATTGTGAATTAATGATTCAAATGTATCTCTGAATTCAAGCCATTTGAAGTATGAACCATCAAACTTAGGTATAGTGATTTCAGGTAGCCTAAACCCCATTGTGCCTTGACCATTACAGTGGCATGGATGGGAGGCCTTTGACCCTTCAGTGGCATCTTGGAATTGGTCTGCAGGTTTGTTGACACCGAGCAGATTTCGTGCCTTCACAATACAAGAACAGAATTCATTTGATATGAGTTCTCTTTCATCTAATTCATAATCTAGGTTACTAAAATTAAGAGCTTCCATTTGTGATTGCAGGTGTTCAAATTGAGAGTTTAACTCCAAGAACTTATCTAGCTTTAATGATAACATCTGTTCATCCCTTGATGATAATTGATGGGATTCACTAGATTCTAATAGATTAAATAAATATTTCTTAAAGTGGGTTATTTGCCCTTTGATGGAACTGCGTTTATACTTGAGTGCAGTATATTCCTCACTAACCACTTTAGCAGGGCTAGAACCTCTGCTGTGTTGTGAAGTCATTGGTTTGAGAGTTGACTGACTGTCGGTCATGATGAAATAAGTCAACAAATGTATAAATTAAATGTAAAAAATTGTAAAATGTTTGTAAATAATAAGTTCCTGGAGTTAATATGTTGTGTTAATTGGGGAAATTTAAATACTAAAATTGTAAAATTGGCTTACGCTCCTTGTAAAAGTGAAGTGAAGCCACTGGGATGACAGGCTGTATATGCAGTTGCTTGTAGTGTAGTCAACCACTTGTGATACAGCTAGCTGTCTCCTCTGGTTGAATTCAGTGTATGTATTGCTGAAATAGTTTAAGCACAAATGAGTATATGCACTTTGAAATTATTGCCCTTAAGTTTAAGAAAGACACAGAGACTGGCATGAACCTAAGCAATGTGACAAATGAATAATTAAACAAATTAATTCAATAAAAGTAGAAGGCCACTATGGTTAGTGGTATGCCGGCACATGTGAGGTTAATCCTGCATGTGACAAACCTATATCAATATCTGCGCTGTTACTTCCACTGATTGAATGTAGATGAGTAAAGCGAGTATGTTGATCACAATATGCACTTGGTGGCTGCAGAGGTGATGCCTCTGGTTGGTCAGACTGTTGTGCGAATGACCATGTGGTTTGCTAAGTAATGTGGCTCATGCCAAAGGGACGGAAGACAAGATTGTGAATGTAAAAAGATAAATGTGACTGTGAGAGGCCTATATCCTACAGCGGACCATGGAACCCAACAGCAATGGCTCAGATTGGCGTGAACAATGATTACAAATGTGTTATCAGTTCAGCTCTGTGTCATCATGGAAACCATGCGGCTGGGAACCTATTTCCTGTTGGAAAATTAATGATTTTAATAAATAACCTATTTGGAGGTTATAATTTTATAGATTAAATTAATATATTATAAAACTATTGCGAAATACAGGGGGATTGATAAGATAAAGGGGGATTAAACTTTGAGGTAGGTTGATAACAATTTATCTACCCTGTATTTGCTCGTGATGAGGGGGCTAATACGGTGAGGAAAAGAAAGGAATGAATTGGCTCACGACACTCTCCTCGGTTAGATGCTAGCAGGTGGGATGGCTGCTGTGTCCAACCCCTGGTCCTGGCTTCTTCACCGGCGGCGTGGCGTGGCTTCAGCTCCTCCTCTTCCCCCGTGCGCATGCGGTTGTGGTAGTCCCTGTTCGGGCGCCAAATGAAGGATAGCAGGCTGTTGTGCGCCTGCTGCTCGATCACGAAGTTGATCCACGTTGTAGGGACCTCTCGAAGATTGTGGTGGAGTAGACTAAATAAAAGGCCGATTTGCTGCGACTAGGGTTTACTGCTTTTAAGTATAAAATAAATTATATTATAATTATATTGACTTTAACAAATAGCTTCTCGTCTTCTCCGTGTCTTCTTATAGTGAAGGTGTTGAAATAAGGGAATAATCGAGCCGGTATCGGCGTTTATATACCCAAATGTGTTGACAGCTGATACGTTGTTGTTTCATGGCTCTTGAAGTGACGCGCCTCTGGCTTCTCCAATGATTTCAGCCAGTATCAGCGTTCTTCTGTTGAAACGCTTCAACACTATTATATATCGTTTATGCATATCAATACAATCACATTCACATACATACACTCACATACATACACTCACATTCTCATATACACACTCACACATCATAACACACATTACACACACCACACACATTATCATTTAAGTATCATCAATTATCATTAATATTAAATTTTATTCTTTTCTCAATTGTTTAGCATTTTTACATATATATATAGTTTTTTCTTTTTCTGTTGTTTGTTACTCATTATGTCTTTAGATAGTTTAGTTTATTATTATATTTTCTTTTGAATTAACTGTGTGTGTATCTTGTTTTAACTTGTGATCATCTGTTATTGGCCTTATTTACTGTACTGTTTCAACTTACTATATAATATGTGTTGCTGTTGATGATCCTTATATAATAAATAATAAATAAATAAATAAAAAACTTTGAGATTATTGTTATACACCATAAACTCTCGTGAGAATAGAGTCCTGATATTTGATTGTAAAAAAATGGTACATACATCAACCCTATCGTAGAACAAGTCATCATAAGGGTGAGTGAACACGTGTTCATATCACATAAAAACACAAGTACAGAACTAAAATAATTTGTAAGGAACCTGTTGTCGACAGGATTGAGATAAACGTTGGGGAGAAAATAATCACACGCATATCATTCACTGATTTGGGGAAAGTTTTTGTAAGAAATTTAATTTTTCAATAGTAAAATTTGGACTAAGATTTCATAGTGAAGAAAACTATCTTATAAAGCAGTAAAAGCTATTTTAAATTAAGTTGCAATATTTATGATAAAATACAGAATATGCTTAAAAAGGCAAGCGTCCGAAGTGTGTAGAATAAAAGAGCATGTATGAAAAATTTATATAGTAGAACATATCCAAGATTTTCCATCCTTCTTCTTTTTATTTCTTATTCAGGAACGAATCGATCAACAGCGTTATATATTTATGTGAAAAGTCGTAAACTTGTCCATCTCTAGTCAGTGTTTCGAAATTATCAATTCCCCAGCCACTTTTGGAAGTTCATAGAAAGAAAGAAAAACAATTCATTTGGCAAAATATAATTATAATAATTTAGTAACAAAACAAATCTAATTGCCAAATAGGTTCTGGCTCAGCATATTTGCCTCAGCCCCGAATCTCGCAGCTGCTGAACGCTGATTTTCAGCAAGCACCAGTTGGTAGTAGTATAGAAGAGGAGTTGGTAAAAATAAAGTGTCGTGGTGATGGGTCTTCGGCCAGATCGCCCAACAACTGCCTAAAAGGCCCAATACTAGGTGATATTTTATATGTTAGTCGCCTCATACGAAACCCACGGAAAGATATAGGTTAGTGCTAATCTAAGATACTACACATGATAGTCTAAGTCACATACATATACTCACGGCTACAAATCCCTAGAAAGGGTAGCCAGAGCTAAGGAACTAAAAATTTCTCAGCCACATTTGGAAATTTGAGTGGGGAAAAGATGGCAAAATAAAAGTTGTTAGTGATGGGTCTCCAACCGCATCGCCCAAAAATCCCTTAAAAGCCCCAATACCGTTAGTCGCCTCTTACGTACACCCACCGGCAGAAATGGGATAGTGTTATTCTAAGCCGACACTACACAGCTGTTAATTTCAAAATATCTCAGTCAGATTTCAGTCTAAGTCAATTTCAAAATGACTCACCACTTTTACTACTACTAGTTGTAGAATGAGAGTTTAAGAGTACTTGAATACCTTCTCAAATTGATTTATGAGGAAACTGAACTATTGTTGAATATATATTCTTAGAATTTTACACATAAATCATTAATATATCATTATAATATCATTGTATGAATTATATAATGTATGTATATATGTTTATATATATATAAAGTTACACTCAATACACACACACACACATGTACAAATACACATACATTTTATGTATACTTTGGTTGTCTAATTGTGTGTCTTACTTTGTGTTGCTACATTTGCTACTAACAATTAAAATTATTAAAAGTTTGTATTACTACTTAGCCTGTGCTCATAGGGCTCTTTTTTAGGGAGTAGGTTTTTTGTGTATATGAGATTGTTTTTGGCAAATAAACATGTTTTTTTTAATGACTGAAAGCAATGACGAATCTTTATAGGTTTCAATTTAGCAATTCTGCTACAAAATCCTAAAACGCCAATCAACATTATCTCTGTCCACCCTTTCTTAAATCAGGTACAAGTACAAAAACAATACAACTCCCCATTGAAAGTAATCACAAAAGACAAGCTCAGTTCATTGACCTGATTTCTTTACCTATAATCTTGATATCCTATTCATTTCGCACACGTGTGCTTCTGTATAGCCCTTTATTACAAATGGGGGACATTATCCCTATTTATTGTGAATGAATTGAGCAGAACAATTAGTAGAGGTGAGGGAATACTTTTGTTGATGTTAATAATAAATGTTATTCAAATGTGAGGAATCTATTGGGGATAAAAGATTTTGTAATGTTGGTTTCTGAAGTACTATTGGACACTTCTGTCAATCCTGGTTAAAAGAAACCACAGTGTTAGGGGCAAAGGGTCAAATTTATACATATACTAGATGGAAACCCGGCGTTGCTCGGGTGAAATATGACTTATAATCAAAATGTAGGTAGATACGTCTGTAGTCAACGGTGTTAAATGAATATTAAAAGTAAGCAAGGCATAGATTCGTATAGCTTCGTTCATTGTTTTTATCAGTCTAATTATATGTATAACGTTGTTGGGTCCCATTTTTTGGTCCCAGTTGAAGAAAAGAGTATCTATAATAATTATTTCATCAAGGAGTAAAGTAGACTCGATTGAAACCTCCTTTAAAAAAGTATCCTTTGCGAAGGCGAAACGATTGAAAAATATTAAGAAATGCTCTACAGATCCACAATCATAACTTGGCCGGCGGCGACTCTGGTACTACTGTCGCCATTTTGAAATTTCGGCCTGTCATTTTCAGTTAGTTCTTAACTAAATAAAAATTATAGGGTGACCTACGTATATAAAAAAATATCACTTTCATTAATATTTTTTGTAGTAGAAAATTTTTTTCAAATTTTTATGATGTATCTTTGCTTATTGATAAACGCTTTTATTTCCAGTATTCAATATAAAAATTCATGAAAATTATTATTTATATTGTTAAATTTTATCTAAGTAGGCTAACACCGTCCGAAAAGTTGTGCGCGCATCGATAGTCATGCGGTGCGGGTTACGGGAAGTTGGGAAATGCTCCTGAATAAGATTTCACTTCGTATACACTGATGCGTGGGTTCTAATCCTAATGCGGGGATGTACCAATGTGTCATTTCTTAAGTCATAACTGTCTGACATATATATAAAAATACAAGGCAAATACGACGTGATAGCTTAATGGGTAGAACACCGGTTAAGGTGCAAGCGACTTACTAGTCTTCAAATCCCGAATCGGGCCTACACCAATTTGTCTTTTCTAAAGTCATATGTGTGGTTAATTTATCACGGTTGTTAACGGTGAGGAAACCCACATGGCTGAGTTGTACTTAGTCATGTGACAGTGTATTCGTGGAAAACGGCGATAGTCCTGCCCCCTATCACGTGAGTATACTGTTCATGCAAAGCGTGGGTACTCTGAACACCAGGTGACAAAGTCACGTGATGTTCAGAAGTATTAGTACCTCTGCCAAATCCCTTCGGGGGTATTCGGCGTAAACGTTTATGTTATGTTATGTTATATGTAACAAGGTTGTTAACAGCAATAAAAAAGTGCCCATAAATTCACTGACCCAGCAAAATGAATGACCCAAACGATATCTGATGTTTAGAATTATGTTTTCTGCGCCACCTTTTTGGGGGATCTATGTGTGAATATGAAATATAAAAGACAGTACACGACAAGGTAAGCCTCTAATTTACAGGATTAAAAAAATGATTTTAAGTAGTTACCCACTTATTAACTCTAAATGTCACAAATAACAAATCCTTGAGTATAAAATAATGAAACAGCTTGCAGAAAAGTACAATTGGCAGTGTTATCGCTAAAAGCTTCCATAACACATTTGGGAGGTAAGATCATCAAATTTAGGATACACAGTCATTCGGGTAGACATACCAGACAAGGGCAAAAATAAATAAATATAATTAGCTTACATTAAAAAGAACTTGTTTACTTACAATAATAGCTATTACATACATACATACATATACTCAAGGCTGTAAATCCCTAGAAGGGGTAGCCCGAGCTAAGGAACTAGAAACTCCTCAGCCACTTTCGGAAAGTTGAGTGGGGTAAAGATGGTAAAGTAAAGGTTATTGTTAATGGGTCTCCAACCGCTTCGCCCAAAAACCTCTTAAAAGCCCCAATACCGTTAGTCGCCTCTTACGTACACCCACCGGCAGAAATGGAGTAGTGCTATTTTAAGCCGACACTACACAGCAACTAGTTATTAATTAAATGAATATTATATAAATTGTCGTATTAAGACATTTCAAAACATAGATAAATTAGCCTGTATGATGTAAAGTTATTTCCCTTATAATGGTTATTTTTTATTTGCTGGCAATACTAATATCGATGACAGCGACAGCCCTTACCGGCCAAGAAAAGATTGTGGATCTGTAAGTAAGAATCGGAACGATTATGCCATCGGGTGTCAGTCAATATGGCGACTAAGATTTGTCTGTCAGCAATCAGCAACATTAGAATTTGGCAAAATACTCGACAATCCGAATTTGTGGGTACATGTTTCCGACTCAAAATCAATGTATTTTTATGTTTTATTATTAAGGTAAGGTTTCGATCGAGTCTACCGTACCTCTTGAGGAAATTATTTATATTTTATAAATACATACATATACTCACGGCTATAAATCTTTAGAAGGGGTAGCCAGAGCTAAGGAATTAGAAATTCCTCAGCCACTTTTGGAAATGTGAGTGGGGAAAAGACGTATTTATAAATATAATTATGAATAAAAAGTATAATATAACACATAGAAAAAAAAACCTTAAGATGGTTTCTAATGTAAATAAAATCAATGTGGATGTTAGTGTAAGTAGAGGACGACTACGGAAGACACATTTAGATCAAATAGATAATGTTTTCAAAAAGGCAGGCATTCGAAAAACTACTCGCACACATAGGACCGATAAAATATAAATGTTTTTACAAATCATATGGACATTTTGGCCGTCAATAATTCCTAAATAATACGCCACTTGAAACAAAAAAGAATTTTCCACGTGAGTCAACCTGAGACGAAGTAATAAGTGTACATTCATTTAAAAACCATATGAACTGAAAATAATGGAAGTAATTACTTTCATGTTATGTCAATTTGGAATTTATTATGTTAATTTTGATTATATTATGTTCTCAGTATTATTATTTTTTATGTTTGTTTTTATGTTTAAATTTTAAGTTATACAGTTATACAATATATTTAGTTTAAGATTTTAATTAATATTTTAAGTTACATACATACATACATACATATACTCACGCCGTTAATTCCCATTGGGGTAGGCAGAGACTATCGATCGCCACTTCGTGCGATCCTGGCAAACCTCTCTTGCTTCGTTTACATCCATCAATCTTTTCATACATGCTCTTTTATTCTTCATACTACGGACGCCTGCCTTTTTGAGCACACTTTCAATTTGGTCCAAGTATGTCTTTCGTGGCCGTCCTCTACTAACATTACCTTCCACATTAGCTCTATAGATACCTTTTACCAATTTCCTATCATCCATCCTCTCGATGTGCCCAAACCATCTCAACATTCCTTTTTCTATCTTACTTACAATATCATCTTTTACACCACACCTTTCACGAATCACATCATTCCTCACACGATCACATAACCTTACATTACACACTTTTCTGAGGGATCGCATTTCGACTGCATTCACTCTACTTTCATGCTTCTTCTGCCACACCCAACATTCACTGCCATACATAAGCGTAGGAACGAGGACAGCATCATGCACAGCCATTCGGGCCCTTTCGGACACCGATTGACTAGACATTAGACTATCCAATGCTCCATTAATCGCATTACCCTTTTTCACTCTTCTCTCAATATCTTCATCACATTTTCCATCCCTTGTAAACAAACTTCCCAGATATACAAACTCCTTCACCTGTTCCACATCCTTACCATCAATCGCAATGACGCATTCTGTCACATCAACCATCGTTTTGGTCTTATCCACATTCACCCTCATTCCCTTTCTTACAAAAGACTTACATACAATATTCATCATCTCTTGCAACTCTTCTGCCGATGATGCAAGTAGCACTTGATCGTCAGCATACAAGAGGCATTTAATGATGAATCCACCCATTCTCAGTCCATAATCACTTTCACGCAACTCTGTCAAACAGTCATCCATGAACAAATTGAAGAGCCACGGAGAAGCTACACATCCCTGTCGGACACCCCTAGAGATTCCGAACCAGTCAGTGTTTTCCCCGTTTACTCCTACACATGCACTAGAATCCTCATAGAGTGATACCAATGCACGTATAAGTTGACTCCCCAAACCGAACTTGGATAACACCTCCCATAAACACTTTCTTACCACCCTATCATACGCCTTCTCTAAATCAATGAAGGATTTTATATATTATATATATTTTAAGTTAATTTTAAGTTATATTTAGATTTATATTGCTATGCCCTACAGGGACCACATTGGTACTTAATTATCTTTGTAAGATCATATAACATGTGGAATGCAAATAAAGAATTTGAATTTGAATAAAACCGCTTCATATAATTTTAGTCTCACATGTACGTTCGTAAATACATATATTCGCGCATTTTTTCTCATTAGAGTAGGCAGAGACTATCGATAGGCACTTTGTAGAATCCTGGAAAACCTTACTAGCTTCGTTTACATCAAAAAATCTTTTCATACATGCCTATGTCTCACGTATAAAAAATGAATATTTCATATCAACAGGGTTCAAGAGGCCCCTGACCTAAACGTCCGCATTCATCATCATAATAATGTGACTCATTCATATATACACCAGACGAACTGACAATATTTCTAAAAAAATGGTTTCTAAATGGAAATGTATTCGTTGGGTTTCCAAGGAATTTTCCCTGTCCATTTACATATTTGACCATGCATATCTATGCGCAGACACGCCACTAAAACTTGATGGGTTAAGCAGAATTTAAGGAAAAATATACTTACGGCTACAACCCCAAGAAGGGGTAGCCAGAGCTTCAGAGTCAGAAACTCCTCAGCCACATTTGGAAGTTGAAACGGAACAGTGTATTCGTACATAACGCCGATAGGCCTTCCACCTGTCATGTAAATACACTGTATAAGCAAAAACATAACATAACATAAACGTTCACGCCGAATATCCCCGAAGGGGTTGGCAGAGGTACTAATACTTCTGAACATCACGTGACTTTGTCACCTGGTGTTCAGAGTACCCACTTTTTGCATGGACAGTGTACTCACGTGATAGGGGGCAGGCCTATCGCCGTTTTGTCCGAATACACTGTCACATGACTAAGTTCAACTCAGCCATGTGGGTTTACTCACGATGTTTTCCCTCACCGTTAACAACCATGATAAATTAACCACACGATAAGCAAAAACGTGGGTAATCTAAACACCAGGTGACAATGTCAAAAAAAAAAAGTCAAAAAGTTTATTCTTCAAAATTAAGTTAAAAACTAACATTTTTTGAAAGTCAAAGTTTTAAAATTTTGTCATTAGTCCGTTGCTTCGGAAGGTGTTCGTAAAGAGAAGAAGCAACAAGGAAACTCTTTACATTCACATTTTTTCATTTTTTCAAAACATGGTTTGTACAATTTCAGTTTATTAACATGTTTTTACTTTATAAAAGATTTTCTATGCGACAAAACCAAACGCTAGTTTGACATAATAAAAAAAAAATATTCCATCACAAAAAACCAATCACATAACGTGAGAAGAAAAATCCTCACCAGACAATTATTCCTGGGAATAACGAGGGAAGATTTGTAGCTTTACGGACACGGTCATGTGCGCGTCACGTGATGATTAGTATTTACTAATACTCCTAGGTCCTGCGCTGCCAACCCCTTCGGATATATACGGCGTGAACGTTCGAGTTTGAGTTATTCTTATTGTTATCAATAGGTAAGTACAAATCATAAACTTTCTTTCATATCAGTTTCTCAATTTCAGAATGACTCGAGTGAAGACTTATTGTTTTCACCCTGTATCTGAGTGTTCTGACAGTTATGTCGTCATCGTGACAAGTCAACTTATGTCAATTACTGCGCGTCATTTTGGACAAGACATGCAGTGCTCCTAACTCGACTTATTACCGTCTCAAAGGTTTTATAAATCAGTATACGTTTTATAAGGTTTTCTGGAAACTGATAAGACCGCCAATAGTACTTCTATTAAAGAACGTCATCCCTGTAAAATGTTTTCACTGTAATGTTTTCTATATGAAAAAGAGTTTTCTACTCTCAATCTACAGAGACTTCGAAACAAATAAAGAGTATTCATCTGCATGTATTATATATATTTCTTATGTATTCGCTGATATCCCCGATGGTTAGGTTTGTAACAATGTGGATATAATAAATAGTTGCAACGGAGGAATCCGTAGATGCACCAGGATAAATAAACTGACAAAGCAGGGGTTGCAGATGAGTCCAGACCGGCTCAAATCTTGAGTGGCAGCCACGTACCGGACGATGGCGATGGGGACCTCTAACAAGGTGAACCGAACACAAAATTGGGATGGTTTTTGTTAAAAAAATATGGTAAGTATAACAGATTAATTTGCAGTGTATTAATCTAAAAATATTTTTTTTTATATTGAGAACACAGCAAAGCATTTAACCCCAATTTCATCAAAATGTCGATTTGAAAAACCCACCCGTCACCCATTTGATTTAATAAGCGAAGTGTGCGAAGTTTCTCCTCACACGAGGATCAAAGACGAAGTTATCTCGTTTACGACGAGATATCTACAATGCTTTAATGGCGGGAAAACGGCGCCATATTGGATTCGGGCGTCCTTTGTCGCGCGAATATTGTAAACCTTTTAAATTGATGCGATGATAACTTTTTGACACAATTTCGGAACGGAATTGCAGAAAGGTTACAATTGTGTTTCCTTTGATCTGTTTTGATATGATTGAGTTTGGGTTTTATTTATGTAATAAGAAAAATAAGGTGAAGAAAAGGTAAAAGTCATTTAATTCAAAATAAAATAATATTTTCTCTGTATCTTAACGTCTAAAACAACTTACGTATAAGTTTAATCTAATTCTTCTTTTCTTTGGATTCGGGAGGTGTATTATTGGGAGAAGAACCCGTAATAAACTCGTCAACACAAAACTTTCCTTAGTTGATACATATTTTTATGTGCGTCTGGAAATAACCCGAATAGAGCCCTGGTGACGCAAAGTCAATCAAGCAAAGTGGTTTCATATATCATATTTTAATTCAAACTGTAGTAAGCTTTTAACTGAAAACTACGTTTTGTTGTTACTTCGAATTTATTTTCTGTTTGATGAAAGATTGCATCAGGTATTATGAAATAAAAAAGACGTCAGAGTTCATACAGTGAAATATACAAACATAGCAATGTGCATATCTCCAAAGAGTTTGACACTGATCACCATTCTTCTAAAAACCCTGTCTTCAGAATTCCCTTTTTACCCGAACATAGGAAGTCGCATCATAAATTGATACGGATAAATAGCCCTGCAATCTGGGATTCGGCACAATTTTATTATGATTTTTCCATCAGCCTCTTCGATCGAAAGTTAATTTATTAACCTTCAACATACATGTTAATATATGCAGGTAAATAATTATAAAAAGGAGTTTACTAAACGACCAAAACTTACTTTTATAACTTCCTGTTAAAATCTTTTTGTTCATGAAAACCTCATGTGGGGATTATTACTAATAAATTAAGAATAAAGAAAGAAAAGCCATTGACACGGTAGCTCAATTGGCAGAGCGACGGGGGCGTATACCAGAGTCGCGGGTTCGATTCCCGCCTGTGTCAAAATTTTTCTTTCCTTTATTTATTTACTTCCTGTTGTTCAGTAGTGAAAAGGTAATGAAAAATTAATTAATGTTTTTAGACGATTTGTTTATTATTTCCTTGTTATATTATTGGTTGCTCGGAGATAAATGGAGTACTGCTACTCATCCACTTCACTTAAATTCTTCATTAATATTAATAAAACTTAAGTAGCTATACTTGAAGCCTGCTCAAATATTATTTGAAGCAACAAAATCATTAAGCTCATCAAAATACGAAACAGTAATGAAATAACTCGATACGAAGGGCTCGAAAACATTTAATAGGTTTCCGAGCTCCGAGTAATCAAAGTTTGTAATCTGATTAGAATTGTTATTCAATATTAGATTAAACGTTATATTCTTGGTAATATTTAATACGATTACACTTCTTGTTATGGTTTTACTAATATTATGCAAGATATAGATGACCTATAGTGCCGGATTAGAATGTAACTACACCTTTCTACGCATGGGTGTCGTAAGAGGCGACTTAGGGTATAGGGCTTTTTTAAGTGGTTTTTGGGCGATTCATTTGGTGACCCATCACCAACGATACTTAATTTTAATAAATAAAAGAAAGAATAACTTCGACACAGGCGGGAATCGAACCCGCAACCTCGGGTATACGCCCCGACGCTCTGCCAATTGAGCCACCGTGTCAATGGCTGCCAGCGCAAAATTCTTCTATCTTTTATTTCTTTTACACGTTCAAGTAGTGTTTGCGTTTCCTACCTCCGAATTTTAACTACTTCGGAAGGCCGTTTATCCATCTTTTCAGATAGAATCACGCGAGGTCACGGGTTCGATTCCCGCCTGTGTCGAAGTTTTTCTTTCCTTTATTTATTCTTTATTTATTAGTAATAATCCCCACATGAGATTTTCATGAACAAAAGATTTAGATACTTTATTTTTCCCATCTTGTCTTATCAAATCCCAAATGTGACAGCGGTGTTTTGTTTATGGCACCTATATATTAAGCAACTATCCTACATATCTCCACTTACTGTAGACCTAAACTTTACCGATACATATTATTGCATACACCGATGCACATAAAGGTTTCCATCTCCACACCCCAAGTCACGCGCCAACCGACCACGCAGCGCGCGTATTCATAACACTTCCGAATCTACATCAACTTTATCACGAAACGCCATCTTGTGGGAAATCTTCGAACTCCCCCCGGGACTGTTCGTGACTTTTTTGAATTGGTTCCGTAATATTTATACAACGTATGAAGGTGATAAGTTTTTTTATTAACTAATCACTAAAGTTCTTGAAGTTCAGTTGGGAAAGGATAGTAGAAAGGGATTTACAGATCACCCAACAATCACCAAAAAGCCCTAATACCTAATACTTTATTTTTATCTTAATTACCAAATAAACATTACATCTTCTTTCTTTCAATACATTCAGTGGCCTCGTACGACGATCACTGCTAAAAATAATTTAGTACTATATTGAGCTAGCTGATTCAAAAAAGCTAGAAAATCCTCAGCCACATTAGAAAGTTGATAGGGGACACAATGGTAGAAGTAAAGTATCATTGGTGATGGGTCGCCAACCACATCGCCCAAAAACCACTTTAAAAATCCCCATAACCTTAGTCGCCTCTTACGACACCCGTGGTAAGAAAGGGGTAGTGTCATTCTAAGCCGGCACTACACGGCTTATAGAATTAGAAAAAACAATATAAATAACTTTCAGGACAAGAAATTTCTGTCATTGTTCTAGAACAAAGCTATCGCATTGCTCTTTTGATCCCCAAAATGTCATTCACACCACAGGCTCGTTCGGATCGTAACTCACGTCGCTCGAGAATAATAATTTGGGTTCACACAATATTTTCTGTCTCATTCGTCGCTATTTACACATTAAACCGTCCATGTTTTACATGTGCCTCAGGCCAGAACCAACTACAGGCAGAATTCATTTATAAAATACGAGTTTCTAGGGAATATAATGAAATTCAAAATGATTTATTTATTTATTTTATTTATTTATTTATTTATTTTATTTTATTTATTTTTATTAGGAACATCAACAGCGACATAAGTAATAATACATAGTTAATAATAGAAATCAAGTAAGGCCAATGACAGATGTCCACAGATGTACAGAAAACATATCTAACAATAATCTTGTTTTTACGTTACATTTGATTTTCAACACATGTTTTTTTTATAGCAAATAACTCTAACAAATAAATACAAATTTTAACAGGAAATAAAATAGATATTAACAACAATATTTAAAGCAAAATTGTTTTGATCCACGATATCTCAGGGGTGTGTGTATGTGCATGTGTGTGTATATGTGTGCGTGTGTGTGTGTGTGTGTGTGTGTGTGTGTGTGTGTGTGTAAAACAAATAAAAATCTGTGACATACATAAAGGCATATAAGAATGTATGTGTTATTAAATGATACTCATAATATAATATGTATATTAAGAATTAAAAAGTACGTCCATTACAGCTTTCCTGAATGCGCATCTACTTAGATTAAATAGATCTAAATCATGGAAGTTTTTATTATATTCGGATAAAATACGACTAAAAGGAGCGTTCTGTGAGTAGTTAGTTCTGGAAATTGGTACGGAGAACAAACTATTTATGGTATGGCGAGTCCTATATGATGGCGTGTTAAGTCCAACCTGTGCAAGTAAGTTTGGGTTATCCAAACGACCATGTATTATATCATGTAGAACGGTTAGGTCAGTTAAAATACGGCGATCCTCTAATCTTAACATTTTATGAAATTTACAACTCATTTCGTAACACTTATGGAAGTTCTTAGTTTTAAAATTTAAGTGTCGTACAAAAATATGTTGTATTCTTTCAATCATATGCTTGTACTTAATGTATTGAGGGGACCAAACACTTGAGGCGAACTCCAGAATACTGCGAACATAGGCATAATAAACCGTCTGTATACATTTAGGGTCTTTAAACGTTTCACAAGTCCTCATTACAAAGCCCAGATTTTGCACGATTAGTGATATCAACAATGTGTTGTTCAAAAGTAAGCTTTGAATCTAAAGTAACGCCGAGGTCTTTTACTGCATTAACTCTCCGGATAGGCTGTTTATTAATATAGTAAGTATTAATGATGGGTTTATTACTTCGTGAAAAAGTAATTTGCACGCATTTTGACACATTTATGTCTATTCTGTTCTCGTTATAGTAATCGGTGAGGCGATCCAAATCCCTTTGTAGCTTATAACAGTCGTCAGCTTGTCGGATACCACAATAAACCTTTTTGTCATCTGCATACATTATAAAATTGGTCTCACATATGGCTGTAAAAATATCGTACAAATAAATATTATATAAAAGGGGACCCAAATGGGATCCTTGGGGTACTCCTGATGGTATGTCAACAAAACCTGATCGAAAACCACCCAAAACAACAGCTTGATGACGGTTAGATATATAAGATTTTATCCATCTAAAGAAATCACCTTGCACCCCTAAAGCAAGAAGCTTGCGAAGAATAATCACGTGGTCTCCTCGGTCGAAAGCTTTTTGAAAATCAGTATAGACTACGTCAACTTGTATACCTCTATCCATACAACCAAGGACAAAATCTATGAATTCAATGAGGTTGGAAAGTACAGATCTACCTTTAAGAAAACCATGCTGTTGAGACGGAATACTATGTTTTACAACAGGATAGATACGATTTCGACATATTTAACTCCAGCATTTCAGCAATTAAGCGATTACTTACCAATTCATTTTTTCAAAACATTTAAGTTAATTATTTTTATATTTTTCTTATTTAGCAATAATTAATTTAGTTTTTAGTGTTGTTACCGTTATTTCTATTGTTCTCAGTCTGTTATTTGAATTTTCTTTTAGTCTGTAAGTTGTTGTTTTCTAGTTTTTATTGTTATAGGTGGAGATTTTTAATTGGCATTGCACTGTTTACTTTATTGTTTAGTTAATGTATACGCTGTAAATCTTCCAAATAAAATAAAATAAAATAAAATAAATAAATAAATGTAACGATTAATCTTGGTCAATTTTAGTTATATAAGTAAGAAACTCTTAAGAAATTATGAAGAAAGCAAAAGAGATTTTTCAGGTTCCGACAAAGTGGCAATTGAAAGTTTATGCCATCATCAAGTAAAATAATAGCGTGAGAGAATAAATATATGTATAGTAGCTGCATCTAAAGAGCTTAAGCTTAATTAGCCCTTAATTACAAGAGAAACGGGTAAAAAATCTGAAGGTGAAACATTTATAAAACGAACGAAACGAAACGAAGTAATATTTTTAATTTCCGTCCAAGATACACTAGATAGGGTGGTGTAGTGTCGGCTTAGAATTACAATAACTTTTTTCTTCCCATGGTGCTGTCCAAGGCGTCTTAGGTTATGGAACTTTTGAGGGATGTGGTTGAAGATCCATCACAAACCATCCTTGTGTTTTGTTATTAAATTTCTTTACCACCCAGCTTATAAAAAAAGCGGCCAAGAGCGAGATGGACTCGCTAATGAAGGGTTCCGTTCAAGTTTAAAATGTTTAGTTTAAAATGTTATTTACTTTTCACTGATTTACTATAAGAAAACAATAGTTCTCGTTTTATGCGTAAGGCCTGTGATAGTAAAATTATTGTTATATATTTCAGTGAAATCAATAAATTAGGTAAGTAATTTGATTTATGACGTTTAAAAATAGAACTACTGGCTAGATCTCATTCAAACCAATTTTCGTTAGTAGTTTGTATAGTAATACATATCATATATTTTTTTCAGTTTTATCATGCCCATATTTTAGAAGTTACGGGGGGGGGACGCACATTTTACCACTTTGGAAAAGTCTCTCGCGCAAACTATTCAGTTTTGAAAAAAATGATATAAGAAACCTCAACATCATTTTCAAATACCTTTTGATAGATACCCCACACGTATAGGTTTGATGAAAAAAAATAATTTGAGTTTCAGTTCTATGTAACCCTAAAAATTTTGGTTTTTTTTTTCAGATTTTATTTTAAAATCTTAATGCGGTTTACAGAATACATCTACGCACCAATTTTCAATAATGTAGTTCTTATAGTTTCAGAATAAACTGGCTGTGACATACGGACGGACGGACGGACGGACAGACAGACAGACATGACGAATCTATAAGGGTCCCGTTTTTGCCATTTGGCTACGGAACCCTAAAAAGGCAGAAAATTTTCCAATTATGATAAGGTTTTGGAGTTTTAGTTACCCCTTTTTGGGGTTTACAGCCGTTAGTACACATAGGGATTGTTATCGTATATTTTTTTTAGTTTAATGGTGTGTTCAGAGCTAACCTGACGTTGGTCGTGGCTGTCAGTCATCCGTCCGCTAAAATCTAATTTTCAAAGAAAATTTTAAAGAGCGTTCAGAGCCGTCCTGACCGTTCCGTACGCACGACAGTACAACGTATCGTGCGTGCTGACCATCAGGACCGAGTCAGGTTAGCTCTGAACCCACCCATACGCACTCATAAACGTAGGGGACTTCATATACGCCCCCGGAACTTTGCGACCGCCGATTGTGACACACCGTTGTTGAACTGTCAAAACGCATACATATTTATGACATGACAAAAACAATCTTTTAACTTTCGACACTATTGAAGTTGAAAAAATAAGTACTTATAAAATAAATAAAGAATAAATAAAGGAAAGAAAAACTTCGACACAGGCGGGAATCGAACCCGCGACCTCGGGTATACGCCCCCGTCACTCTGCCAATTGAGCTACTACCTCCGAATTTTCACTAATGCGAAAGGCCACTTGTCTACCTTTTCAGATGCAAAATGCAAATGGTGAAAACGCCTAACTATCACATAATTTAAATCTTTTTGTTCATGAAAACCTCATGTGGGGATTATTACTAATAAATAAAGAATAAATAAAGGAAAGAAAAACTACGACACAGGCGGGAATCGAACCCGCGACCTCGGGTATACGCCCCCGTCCGAATCTCCTACCGTGTCAATGGCGGCCAGCGCGAAATTCTTCTATCCTTTATTTCTTTTACACGTTTAAGTAGTAAGTAGTTCTTTATTTATTAGTAACAATCCCCACATGAGGTTTTATGAACAAAAAGATTTAAATTAAATAACGTCCGTCCGTCCGTCTATTTTCTTATCTAGTCTGGAAGCTGATTCAATGATCGTTTACGTCGTGTATCCTCGAAGGACTGAAACATAATATATAATACTAATACTTCTAAAAATCACGTAAAATTATCTCACCTAATGTTCATAGTATCCAGTTTTTCCATGACATTGCACTCAAGTGATAGGTGGCAAGCCTATTGGGTGTTTTATACGAAAACATTCACAAGACTAAGTGCGTGGGCTTCCTCACAGCGTTTTCCTCATTGTTAACAACCAAGATAAATTAACCACACGTATGACATTAGAAAAGAAAACTTTTTCAGGTTAGAACCCACGTCCTTCTACATTAGACTCAGTACTCTTCCCCATGGAGCTACCAAGGACTGAAAGCTGAATAAACAAAAAAAGGGATCGAAATTCAAACAAACGCACTTCGATAAAACGTGCAGAATCTAAATATCTCCAAATATCCATGCGTGGGATAGACTGGGAACGTGCCCCGAATTCCGAGCTCGGTATACCGAAGTCTCATTGTCCATGGGAATTTTGGAATCCCGCGGGAAATTTCAAAACTAGATTACGTACGTTTTTATAATACTCGTTTAAGTTGACTGATACCGAAACATTTATACGCATTGTCCCCATGACGAATGGGAATTTTTGTCACGTAAATATTGCATTTTATATAACTCCCGTGGGCACAGTTGGAAAAAACGCTTCTCGTTTCATATGAATGACATACTTGGTATGAAAAACAAAGGCATACACTGGGTCGCACTCGTGAAGCATATCAAACAATGTAGTATCGGATGTGCATAGCTGTACCACGTTGCTTCTAATTTCAGAAATATTAGAAGTAGGCTTAGAATAGTACTACCTCATTTCTTTCGGTGGGTGAACGTAAGAGGCGACTAACGGTATTGGGGCTTTTAAGGAATTTTTGGGCGATGCGGCTGGAGACCCATTACCAACAACCTTTATCTCACCATCCTTTCCCCTCTCAACTTTCCAAAAGTGGCTTAAGTATTTCCAATTCCTTAGCTCTGGCTACCCCTTCTAGGGATTTATAGCCGTATGTATATGTATATGTATGTATATATATAAAAGAAAGAAGAAAGTGGTGCTAGTTACACTATTTATAACTCAAGAACGGATAAACCGATTTGGCTGAAAATTAGTGAAGAGATAGCTTAGACGCAGGAAAAGGACATAGGATATAATAATAAAATAAGGAAAGATTTATTTATAAGTTTGTATGTCGGTAATGAATTGGTTCCGTGGCAACTTAACCGATTTAAAAAAAAACTTTACCTAATGGAAAGCTAAATTTTTCAGAAATACATAGGCTATATATCACCATGCGAAATATCGTAAGGGGTAAGCAGTGAAAATTACTTAACACCATCTGTGCGAAGCTGGGGTAAAACACAAGTTTCAAACAGATGATGAAGCCGCGTATCTGAAGTAATGTAATTAACGGGAAAGGTCCTGCATCCATTCCATGACATACGAGTATAAACATAACATAAACATAAACGTTCACACCGAATATCCCCGAAGGGGTTGGCAGCGGTACTAATACTTCTGAACATCACGTGTCTTTGATGGACAGTGAACTCACGTGATAGGGGGCAGGCCTATCGCCGTTTTGTGACATATACACTGTCACATGACTAAGCACAACTCAGCCATGTGGGTTTCCTCACGATGTTTTCCCTCACCGTTAACCAAACATTCCAATGCTTCTTTATTTATTTTGTATCGACTAGATAGTCTCACTTGTAGGTTAGTTAGTGACTGTTTTTACCATTCATTGGCAACGGCACTACTAACCGCACTACTAGTCGTGTCTTCCACAATGAACGGCACTAGGCACTACCAAGTCAATTTAGATCCTGCCTCAGCCTCAGCCTCCTCGTTGTGTTTTTTCAATATACCACTGCGTACCACCTACCCCTAATAAAATGGTTCACAATATATCATTCAACATTCAAAGCATGAAGCATATAACTCAGACAGACTGCATACTTGTACCTACTCGTATTTATACTCGACCAAATCCATCACTAACGCCCGATTTCTGAATTGAGTATTCCAGCTGAGAACAACTAAGTATCGTTCTGTCGCATTGAAATCTTAACAACTGAATAAGACAAAACGATACTTAAGTTGTTCTCAGCTTGAATACTCGATTCAGAAATCGGGCGTATGTAATTTATTATCATTAATGTGTAAAATTAATATTATCCATACATACTAAATATAATTTGATTTTTGGGCGATGTGGTTGGAGACCCGTAACCAAAAACATTTATTATTACCCAATCAACTTCCAAAAGTGGCTGAGGAATTTCTCATTCCAAAGCTCTGGCTACCCCGTTAAGGGATTTATAGCCGTAAGTATATGTATGTATGTATGTACTAAATATAATGGGGCCATAATAATTCATTCATTCTTTCAACAAACAACTAACACTTTCAATAAATAATAATAGCGTAACTATAATTATATGTATTAATTATATTTCTAAAACGTATTTGTGTATTTTATTTAGGTATTTGTATTACTTGTATATATAAAAGTATGTAGTTATGTATGTATGTGTGTTCATATATGTGTAATATTATATTATTTTGTGTAATTAATATTTATGTTATTATTTATTATTTCAATTGAATAAGTTAGATTTAAAGTAAGCTTGTTTTGTGCATCTACCCAGATAACTAGTTTACCGATCTCACCTTCCAAAGGTTGTCTGGAAGAGATCGCTTTTAGCGATAAGACCGCCGATTGTACCTCATTGTAAACTGTATGATAATTTCTAATGTAAATTTGTGTTTGATGTACAATAAAGAGTTATTCTATTCTATTCTATTCTATATCAGGTACATGCAGTAAAAGACAGTTCAATTATTTTTATCTGCAAACATAAAAACTACCTTTCAACACCCCAACATTTCACCTACTTAAAACACCCACATCAATTGCAAAAACCTACTTACAGCTATCTATCATCATCTTTTTTCCATAAGTAAGGTACAAACTTCATAAAATTCGGCTCGCCATAAAACCGATAACACATAAAATATAATGGCTACTTACGGAACCATTAAAGGACAATTTATCGACATCCCTTCAAGTCGCAGGGTACATCACTATTCGTGGTATGCACAAGAATAGTAATATAGGAGCATTTCAAGTGAAAATATGATTTTCTATCAAAATATATGGGATACGTGCGTTTGAATAGCATCACGACTGTTTGTTTATGGGGTAGACGTGACGTTTGGATGTTAACGTCGCTGATATTCATACCAGAGTTTTTTTTTGCAATATAAAATACCTTAGTAGTCTGTTAAAGACTATAAGTATAGGAATTAACCAGGGGAACAAAAAAATATTAGCCAACTAACGTACTCACGTATTGGGGTAGGGAGAGACTATCGATCGCAACGGCAACGTTAATGAAATAAAAAATTGTAGATTTTAAATAGATTCGAATCGATTTTAACACGGTAAATACATACATACATATACTCACGGCTATAAATCCCTTAACGGGGCAGTCAGAGCTTTGGAATAAGAAATTCCTCAGCCACTTTTGGAAGTTGACTGGGGAGAAGAGACGGGTCTCCTACCACATCGCCCAAAATCACTTTAAAAGCCCCTTTATCCTTAGGCGCCTCTTACGATCACCCACGGGTAGAAATGGGGTAGTGTTATTCTAAGCCGACTCTACACGGCAAATGTAGATAATTTTCTGTAACATGAGTTTCTCTTAATAAATACATTTAAAAAAATATAATGCAACAAACCTTTATACTTTTTTCTAAACTATAATAATTATATATGGGATAATCAACACAACAGCAATATATCAAATACAGAATCAATACAAAAAGTCTAATGAATAAGGCTTATATCAGATGATCACAAGTGAACAATAAACATACATACATACATATACTCACGGCTGTAAATCCCTAGATGGGGTAGCCAGAGCTAAGGAATCAGAAATTCCTCAGCCACTTTTGGAAGTTGTGTGGGGAAAAGATGGTGAAATAAAGGTTGTTGGTGATGGGTCTCCAACCGCATCGCCCAAAAATCCCTCAAAAGCCCCAAAACCGTTAGTCGCCTCTTACGTACACGCACCAGAAGAAATGGGGTAGTGCTATTCTAAGCCGACACTACACAGCAAATACATACCTACACGTGACCTCTTTAAAAATCAAAGACATAATACATTATCAATAAAAGAAAAATAAAATAGTTCAAACCCGACAGGATGTAACTAACAATTGGATTGATGTACCTACCAACAAATAAATAAATATACGAACACATTAACAAAGATCAAGTTAGGCCCAAACTAAGTATTATGATACTAACTCAACGATACATTTAATATTATTTAATACACATATAAATAACATCCCAGGACTAAGACACAATAATTTACGCTCATCACATAAATGTTGCTCTCAGCGGGGATCGAACCTTTGGACCGAGAAGCTAGTCATCTATTCCAGCGGCAACGGACGTCGTCATCTTTAAAATTTTAAGGAGCTTGCGCATTAATCTTGTTTAAAATTACATACATACATATACTCACGGCTGTAAATCCCGAGAAGGGGTAGCCAGAGCCTTAGCTTTATTAAATAAGGAATTAGAAATTCCTCAGCCACTTTTGGAAAGTTGAGTGGGGAAAAGATGGTAAAATAAAGGTTGTTGGTGATGGGTCTCCAACCGCATCGCCCAAAAATCCCTTAAAAACCCCAATACCGTTAGTCGCCTCTTACGTTCACCCACCGGAAGAAATGGGGTAGTGCTATTCTAAACCGACACTACACAGCAATACAAGTTTAAAATTATACCCAACTAAAGAGTTACCACACCAACGAAACTCTTTCGAACCGCGTTCTAATCTGTCTAATTAACCCTTCCCAATACAACGCCCAGAGCACGCAGTAAATGTAATCCTAGTGTAAAAGATAGAGGGTTTCCACCCCCGCCAGGTCTTCAATCAAACCGGGTAAATAACAAATTAACTGGCTGAGTGGTCTGATGAGGGATGATGATCGATGCAACACCCTTTCATTGCGATGTTGGAGGAAAGCCAACATATGAATGGAGGCTAAATATCACCCTTTGATAATATAACAGGGTGCTATCCGTTGTGATGAATTATTCTTAAGAATTACCTACCGTAATTATGATTGGGAAATAATAGCTTGAGTATGTGTAAGAATATTAATCCTGTTACATTTTATTTTGCACTAGTGGATCGGCCCAGCTCCGCACGGGTAGCGTAGTTTTAAAAACATCTGAAGTTTCTTCAATCACTGCTCAAGATTTATGAAATTTAGCGCCTTGCCTTGATTACAATTTGTAGCACTTCAGAATATTGTAACTTTGTGATTTTGAAAGCGCTTTTATGAACGGTTCTATATATCTGAACATAAGCTAATTTGCAGGTTGAGTTGGTAGAGTTGAAGTTGAGTAAAATGCTATGAAATATTTAAAACAATCTAAAAAAGAAACAATGTAGGATGAAACTACTGGCGCCATCTAGTATGTTATATGCAAGTTAGTAAGGATTTGGTTTTGGTCTATTTTATTTCATTGTATAACTTTGGTGTTTCTGTACCGACTTCTATGATTCTTTTTTGATTGAATAGGTAATAATGTTATCGTTTTTAAATTAAGGGTGAGTGAGAGTATAATAAACGTGAAAGTAAACATATATCATCAATCAGAATGCTCCGAACTGTCAAGCTATCAGGAGTTACACGTGTTATTGTGAGTTAAACATAAGAGATAGGCATATGCTGTTGTGGGATATTTTTTAGACAATTTTATGTAGAATATTTTCGTTATATGTGATTTCTATGTATTACGTATGTTTACATATCATATCAATAGTAGTAACGGCAAATGAGTCTTTAGTAGGTTTATCTTCTTTCATTCATTATGAAATAATTAAATGTCATTGATCATGACGTATGTCATATAATTACAACTAAGAACACATTTTCTATGTAACTTTAACCATTAAGGCTGCACACGCGACGGAAGCTTAAAAAATGGAGTTACTTCTCCCGTTTTCCCAAAATTTCCCAAAATTCCCCTTTACTACTCTGCCGCAAAGCATACTATAACCCGCCCAGGAGTATGAAGAATAATTGTACCAAGTTTCGTTAAAATCCGTCGAGTAGTTTTTGTTTCCATAAGGAACATACAAACCGACAGACAGACAGACAGACAGACAGACAGACGGACAGACAGACAGACAGACAAAAATTTTACTGATTGCATTTTTGGCATCAGTATCGATCACTAATCAACCCCTAATAGTTATTTTGAAATTATATTTCATGTACAGAATTGACCTCTCTACAGATTTATTATAAGTATAGATTTAGTTAAATATTGTTAACTAGTGGGTAACCCTGGCGCGACTACGTCGCGTCCAATAAAATGAGTTTATTTTGAAATTTTCCGACCTATCACAGCGCAGCTCTTTTGAATTTTTCTGATTGGCCGGTTTGAAAAAATTCCGACCAATCACAGCGCATCTCTGATCGACTAAAGTTTGTGCGCGCTTATGACACTCAAGCAAAGTCTATGGGCCAAAATCAAAACTTTGAAATTCTGTAACAATTAACTTAATCCAGGTACATCAGATGTCTGAATTTTGTGCACACCACGGCCGCGAACTGTACAAAACGATACCTGAACCAAATTTCTAGCTTAACTCATCGCGTCACAGGCTTCCGGGCTCTTGCCCGTAAGAGGCTTACAGAAATAATATATAAAGATACCAAACATTAAAAGAAAACCCTTATATTTTGATACTAATTAATAGTACTCAAGCTTTGAATCACAAAAAATGATAGCCTGAGATTTAACATAAGCCAGCCAACTTTCAAACGTTCTGTTGGGTAAATATTAGAAAAAATAAGATTTTAATGGCCTCATACGGCACGGAATAAATGCGTTACTGCTAGACCAAGCCAACACTATACAGCTTAAACAATTCGATATTTGTGTTATAAAGCTCAGCTGTGAAAAAAACTACCCAATTGAGACCACGATACATAGTAACGTAAGCCGGTAAAGTATATACTTATTAATAAAAAACACTAAATTTTAAATCTGACTTTAATAAATAACCAAGTTTCCAGTAGAAAATCAATCAAATTGCTGGTATTCAGTTTGGCATAGAAAAGATGTGAATTAAATTAAATTTGTCTAGCTTTTATCTGAAATTTCAAACAAAAAAATAGTCCTGTAGAATACATAAATAGACCGACAGCCAATCCAAAATACAATTTAGCAAAGTTCGGTTATAAATAACAATTTCAACACCTCCCTTAACGTCTTCACTATCAAAACAGTTAACCCGCAAATACCATTTCCGGACCTTTCGTAAATGTTAAGGCTCTAAATCAAACCGGGTGAAATGCTACGACGAAGACAGGTAATAAATTCACCAGCCAACGTTTGAAAGCATCGAAGCCTGAATTTCAGTACGGGCCGGTTTACGTTGCAACGTGATTTACGATGGAAAGTCAAGTGCGTGTCGGGCTATCAGCTGTAACGGTTTCGGAGTTTTTGTATCATGAGTTTTAAATATATACCTTGAACCTAAATTTGTGTATGTTTTGGATAAATACTTATTATTTAATTATTTTTTATAGATAGCGACGCGACGGTAGAACATAAGAACGGCTGGGCTGGCACAAAATGGCGATAGACAATAAATTGTCAATCGTATTAACTAGGTGGGCAATAAAGTTTTGAATGCCGAAATTAGAGCAAAACAGAACAAAATTAAAGAGATGGAATAGAGGAATGGTGTAAAAAAATTATGATGTCAAAAAAAGTTTGAGCGTAGCTTCGCTACTTTTGCACAATGGAAAATTCTATGAGCGCTTGCTAACTTTGTTGCTTTAAACTTTAAAAGGGGTTATGATTCCTCTATGGTAACATTTATTCGAATAATCTCTCCGCCACAACCTGGTCCTTGATGCCTTTGACCATCATGCAAAATTTGGTTGAGCTCGGATATACCGTTCAGGAGGATTTAGGTTACACGCGAAATACAAAAGTCGGGGTAAAAGTAGCTTCGCTCCAATTACTGTATTGATTATGAACAATCTTAATTTTATGGGAAAGAGACAGACGAGATACGATACGGATGAAATAATCGTTGTCGTTGATTTGAAAAGTAATTAAGTTTGGGCTCGATCTGAAGGATAGACGACCGGACATAATCTATAACATATTCGTTTTTTCTAAGAGCATTCCTTTTTTGAATACGGAGCCCTTAAATTGGAGATTTTGCACCCTTCCATAAAATACAACATTTTACAGCCCTGTCGTGGTGAATCAGTAACGTACCTATCTTTTCCCGTGGGTATCACAGAAAGCTGGCAAAATCTATGGATATTGGAGAGCTATTCTGTTAGTTTATGATGTTTCGTTTCAATCAAACTACCTAATTTGGATTCCCGCAATTTGAGCCGAGTTGACTTCTCAGCTTCACATTCTGGAGTTTATAGCATTGAGTATTTCTATAGACAAAGTCACGTGATGTTCAGAAGTATTAGTACCTCTGCCAACCCCTTCGGGGATATTCGGCATTAACGTTTATGTTATGTTATGTTATTTCTATAGAATGAAACCTATTTCCATAAAGGAAAAAAATATGTAAATAGCCTAATACAAACAAATCCAAATTAAAATACGAGTACATACATACATATACTCACGGCTATAAATCCCTAGAAGGGGTAGCCAGAGCTAAGGAATATCATAAAATACGAGTATATGCACAAATTATTCCAACGCCCTCCTCATTCAACAAACATAACTAAATTCTTGCGGCATAGCATAATGCGAGAAGGGTCATGAGATCCTTCAAAAAACAATTGAAACGGATAATTTGAGGGGATGAAATTGGGGACTGTCCACTTACGTAGCGTTAGTTACAGAAAATACATACATACATATAAATATGCTATTAATATTGGGGGTTGGAGTAGGCAGATATTATCGATCACCAACTTGTAGTAGTAGAAGAAACATTACGAATTAAACCGTAAGATGATGGTCACAGATCTACTGATTCGAACAAATTCAAACCAAAACATAAACATAAACGTAATTTAATGTTTTTGGACATGAATTCCTCATGTGGGGATTATTACTCATAAATATAAGATGTTATTAAAGGAAAGAAAAATTTCGACACTGGCACTGACACTGGATTTTTGAAAAGGTAGACAAGTGGCCATCCGAATTAGTTAAAATTCGGAGGTAGGAAACGCAAACACTACTTGAACGTGTAAAAAAGAAACAAAGGATAGAGAAATTTCGCGCTGGATGCCAACTGACACTGTAGCTCAGTTGGCCGAGCGACGGGGGCGTATACCCGAAGGTCGCGGGTTCGAACCCCGCCAGTGTCAAAATTTTTCTTTCCTTTAATAACATCTTTTATTTATGAATAAACATAAACGTTCACGCCGTTTATCCCCGAAGTGGATGGCAGCGCCATCTAGTGTCCAGAGAAGGTACCCACGTTTTGCTTAGACAGTGTACTCACGTGTTATGGGGCAGGCCTATCGCCGTTTTGTACGAATACACTGTCACATGACTAAGTACAATTCAGCCCATGTGGGTTTCCTCACGATGTATTCCCTCACCGTTAACAACCATGATAAATTAACCACACATATGACTTTAGAAAAGACAAATTGGTGTAGGCCCTACCCAGGATTTAAACTCACGCCCTTCTGTTTTCGGGCGGGTGTTCTACCCACTGGACTATCATGTCGTTTCAAACCAAAACATATTACATCTTAACATATATACACGACATTATTTCCGATTGGGGTAGACAGAGAATATTGATCGCCACTTTGTACGGTCCTGTCAAACCTCTCTAGCTTCATTTACATGCATGAGTCTTATCATACATGCTATTTTATTCTTCAAAAGGAATTATGCTCATAATCTTAGTTTAAGTCTACCATCGTTAAGCAGTGTTTATAAGAAGATAGGGAAGAAACTACCTAACATATAATTTACCTTACAAAATAAAAATAATAATAATTATTTTTATATTGCCGTGTAGTGTCGGCTTAGAATATCACTACCCCATTTCTTCCGGTGGGTGTACGTAAGAGGCGACTAAAGGTATTGGGGCTTTTAAGGGATGTTTGGGCGATTTGGTTGGAGACCCATCACCAACAACCTTTATTTAACCATCTTTTCCTCACTCAATTGTCCAAAAGTGGCTAAGGAGTTTCTAATTCCTTAGCTCTGGCTACCCCTTCTAGGGATTTATAGCCGTGAGTATATGTATGTATGTAAAATAAAAATAACCGAATAATATGGCGTTACTGATGATGATCACAATCCTCATATGAATTTTGCAAGAACTGTCTTTTTATACTGCGCTAATCCTTATAGATATTATAAACGATATATTGATATTAGCTGAACCGGCAAACGTAGTTTTACTAAATAATAATAATAAAAATGAAAAAAGTTAGGGGTGGGCAAACCTTATCACTACGATTTAGAAAAATATATATTACCCTTTTTTCAGACCTACCAAATGTAGATGAAATATTTAATTAAAATTTGTTCAGGCGTTTCGGAGTAGTTTGCTGACAAACACTGTTACGTGAATTTTATATATTGATATGTTACAAACTTAAATAGATTTCCTTACTTACAAAATTATAAATTTCACTTACAAATTCGGACAACGTTTTGAATCATATTTCTTAATTTTCCCTCTTCTCAAATCTCATTACATCAACCATACAACCCGCCTGTGAGTCAACAACAAAATATTACTTCAATTAAGAACTAATCTTATCAACATCAAGAGGTAATTTCTGCACTGCCGTAAGCTCCGAGCTGAAGCTTTAACATTAACCTAAATAAGTTATCAAAGTTGCAACGGCCGGCACTGCATTACTGGCCTCCATTTTCATTCCCCGAATTATACACAAAAGGATTATTTCAGCTTTTATTATGCACTGAGGAGCCATTTTGTTTCTGTAGGGTCACCATGATTTGTGTTGCAGCTGAACTTTTTTGGGGTTGAAAACTTGTTTTTAAGTTATGGCGACTATATTGCTTTTGGTTAAATTAAATAATGCTTTTTTTAATGGCTGTGGGTGATGAGAAATTATGGTTTGTTATTGCGCGCAGTGTGTGGGGAGACAGTAGGGACAACTGAAGTCTGGTCGCATGTGTTAAATATTAATTTTATTTTTCATCAGTAACTGACTAGTACTCCGGTGACAGTTGACATAGATGTTTTAGCCTCTTGGTTATATTCTCAATAGTTTAGTGATATATATATTCCAAGAAGGGATAGTCTGGACTTCATTAAGATATTATAAAATATAATTGTAGAGGACGGATCCCAATCCCGAGAGAAGATCAAGTGTAGTGGTATTCTAAGCTGATACTACACAGCAGCAGTGTTGCCAACGTAGGCGATTTTTCGTAATTTAGGCTACTCAGATTGGAAAACGGCGACCAAAAAATAGTAAAGGCCGTTTAGCCTACTCGAAAAAGATTAAATTTACTTTTATTTATAATCGAATTACGACACAAATAAGCACAAAAAAATAATCTACATAAGAAGATATAGGACAATCAAGATAAAAAGATGGCAAAACTCCTTGGCAAAACCCTTCACCCATATTGAACGTTTCATCTCTAAATACCTCTGAGATCATGTTGGCAATACTGTGAAAATAACACAGGTGGAGTTGCAAAAATTTAAATTCGAATCAACCGAATATTCGAATCAGTATGTTTATTAGATCTATTCGAAACAGGAATTTTTATCCGCTTAACCTTTAGGAGTAATAACAAAACAGGGCAAGAACAGAAATTGCTCGCAGCAGATCAAGCAGAATAATGTTTTAGAGTCTGGCTAATGAGTCTTTGGACACGCCAATTTAAAATCTTTTCTTTCTTTAACTTTAAAACACTGTTTTGATACTTTTATTTTCTTTAAATAACTTCAAACTCTAGTTTAAAAGACTTGTTGTTTAAGTGTTAAGTACTGATTTTATTGTATGTATGTACAGGAAGTTATAATATAAATACATAAGTAAATAGTTAAAAAGGTGCTTTTTATTTTAGTTTCGGGTTTCGGCTACTTTAGGCTACTCAAGCATTGAAAATTGGGCGACACATGGTCTTGACTTGTTGGCAACACTGCACAGCAGTACATAAGAGCTAATAGCATATATATCCGTCAATACATCTAACTATATATCGACGGCCCCTACGTAAACTATCGTAACTGCAAAAATCAAAATTTTTGTTTTTTCATATTTAAAACGTAACTGTGAGTATCTATGATCTACATTAATTATTTTTTGTTTTTATTCATTTTTAAAACAATTTTTAATTGAATACTGTCGAAACTGTACCAATTACGCGCCAAATACCACTATATTAAGTGGTAGATTCGAATTGCTCTCCTGTAAAGTTAAGGTTTTGCAGTTACGATACTTTACGTAGGGGCCGTCGATATATTTACCAAAAAAATAAACTCGCGAATATTATCCGTCGTGTACTGCCGGCTTAGAATGTCAATATCCCTTTCTACCTACTATCAACTTCCAAATGTGGCTGAGGAGTTTCTAGCTCTAAAGCTCTGGCTACCCCTTTTTGGGATTTGTGACCGTGAGTATATGTGTTTGCGAATATTAATCCAACTAATTTCAAATCGTAGCGACCCTACAATTCTAAGCCGCATCCCCAAGACTAATTAACGTAGAGATATTCATAACAAAGGGAACTGAGCCATACTTGTAATGTTTATAAAAAAAAACACGTTTTTGGAAGAGTACCCTTTCATTATCTCGGACAAATCACGCCTTAGGGTCAATCTGAGGTAGGCAGAGATAACAAAGGGTTGCTTGATATTTCCAGTTATTTTCGTTTGATTCTGTATGGTTGCTCTTTTGTTCACAATAACAAGTTTGCTTATTATTTAATAACAATAAGGCCATTAATTAATTGTAAATTTGGTTTCATATTTCAGATGCTTAAAGGTATCAAAATTTACAATTATTATTTATACGAGTTTTATTGCAAATCTACTTCCAAATGTGGCTGAGGAGTTTCTAGCTCTGAAGATCTGGCTACCCCTTTTGTGATTTATGGCCGTAAGTATAGGTATCTATGTATTGCAATATAAGTTCCGCCATTTGCGCTGCCTATAAATATTGTCCTTATCATTGGCTCATTGTAGTATGAGATAAGATACTAAGAAAATTGAAATATACATAAAATAATTCGGATTACCAACCCATTCCTGAGGGTATTGGGGCCTTTTATGTCATTCTTGACAATGTTGTTGGAGATGAAGAACCATCACCGACTATCAGTTATATTACAATCATTTCCCTATTTACGGTTATAGGGTTTGGGCACATAGACAGGATGGATGATACAAAATTGGTAAAAGGGAATAGAGCTAATGTGGAAGGTAATACTAGTAGACGACACACTTGGACAAAATTGAGAGAGTGCTCAGAAAGGCAGGCGTCCGAAGTATGAAGAATAAAAGAGCATGTATGAAAAGATTGATGGATGCTTAGATAAAAACAATAAGAAGAAGATGCGGCAACCTCTGCCCGCGCGCGGTCCTACTAAACTGAGTACAATGTACTTGGTTTGCTTCAGTCGAGTTTAGTCCGCTACGATACTTCAAGTCGACGAGCTGACATAATCTTTGACATTAAAATAAAAATTTTCATACAATTCGCGCTTAAAATGCCTGGCTGTGCCTTTATTCAGTGCACAAATCATTCAAGGCGTAAAAACAAATCACAGGGAATCACGTTTCATGCGTAAATACACCAAAAATATATTTACAAGCAAAATATTATTAATTTCGGCCATTTTATCCTTGAAATCTGACATGTTTAAGTGACAGAGTCAGACTATACGAGCCCATCGCTCTATCTTTATCTTTGCGTCATGTCGTGTGTGTTCGTATCAGTTCGTATGGATGTAGTGCGGTGTGGTGATAAACCGATAAGGCCCATATTTAGTTGACAATTTGTACGCTCACGCCGCATCTTCTTCTTTTATTTTTATCTAAGGATGGATGTTAACAAAGCTAGAGAAGTTTGCCAGGATCGTACGAAAAAGCGATCGATAGTCTCTGCCTGCCACAATGGGAGCGAATGGCTTGAGTATATATTATTTTATATTTATTTTTTCCCTACTTACTTTTGAAAGTGGCTGAGGATTTTTTTATCCAAATACGGCTACCCCTTGCAGCAATTCATAACCATGCGTATTATATTAATGCATAGCTTTTCTAAGTAAATTCAAGCTATGCTATTTTAGAGACATTTTTACAACAAAAAGTCATGAAAATTATGACAACATCTTCAAATGTAATGTTGGACAACCGTTTTAAAAGAACACAGTTGCAATTTTTGTTTATGCATGAACAAAAAAATATATAAACCATTTCCAACTTGCCAAAGTTGTCACATTTAGAAATCTAAATAAAGCAAGACGTCCCCTAAAATAAAAATTCCCAGAACGAAAAAAAAAGAAATGTTAGAAAATCGGAACAAAAACGTAAATCCCAAAGAAGTATATTTGAGGAAAAAAATGCCCTTCTTTGAGGCCCATTTAAAAGATTGATAAGAATGCCTTTTGTAAGGAAAAAGGGAATCAAGTAAATGTCTTTCCGAAGGTCCACTGGGCGCTGGTAATCCATTTCTCCCGATTTAAAGTATTCATGCCATAATTGATTCGTCCTGAGAAAGTTAAATTAAGTTCTCGAAGTTGCTTTTGTGTATTTTCCTCGTATCAGGAACGGACGTGTTCGGCCCTTTATCTAATTGTAATCAGAGAATGGCAGAAAAACCTTACATTATTTTGTGAAAAATAATTTCGGATAAACGGTGTTCTACACTGAGCTATCGCGTCGTAAAGAATATAGGTAAATATAATAAATATACATACAAACATATACTCACGGCTATAAATCCCTAGAAGGGGTAGCC
Source organism: Bedellia somnulentella (assembly GCA_963576735.1). Lineage (NCBI taxonomy): Eukaryota > Metazoa > Arthropoda > Insecta > Lepidoptera > Bedelliidae > Bedellia > Bedellia somnulentella. The sequence continues at coordinate 830,291 of OY755186.1, forward strand.
AGAGCTAAGGAATTAGAAATTCCTCAGCCACTTTTGGAAATGTGAGTGGGGAAAAGATGGTGATATAAAGGTTGTTGGTGATGGGTCTCCAACCGCATCGCCCAACAATACCTTAAAAGCCCCAATAACGTCAGTCGCCTCTTACGTACACCCACCGGAAGAAATGGGGTAGTGCTATTCTAAGCCGACACTACACAGCAAATATACGGACATATTTTACACAGCCCCAAACTAAGTAAACTTGTATTATAGGATACGAACTCAACGATATGTTATATATTACATAATACACATAAATAACATACAAGACTATGAAACAATAATTTATGTTCATCACATAATTGTTGGTCTCAGCGGGGATCGAACCCGCAACCTCCGGACCGAGAAGCTAGTCACCTATCAACTCGACCACGGACTTCGTCAAAATAATAAGTGCAGGATAAGTATATAACATAACATAAACGTTCACGCCGTTTATCCCCAAAAGGGGTTGGCAGAGGTACCAATACTTCTGAACTCACATGGCAGTGCCATCTAGTGTCCAGAGAAGGTACCCACTTTTTGCTTAGACAGTGTACTCTCGTGATAGGGGGCAGGCCTATCGCCGTTTTGTACGAATACACTGTCACATGACCAAGTACAACTCAGCCATGTGGGTTTCCTCACGATATTTTCCCTCACCGTTAACAACCATGATAAATTAACCACACATATGACTTTAGAAAAGACAAATTGGTGTAGGCCCGACCCAGGATTGGAACTCACGCCCTTCTGTTTTCGGGCGGGTGTTCTACCCACTGGACTATCATGTCATTAAGATAAGATATATATAAGATAAGATAAGTATATAGAGACATATTTTTTGATTCCCTAGTCTTTTATCTGGGGGCACGGCAGTGCCCCTGCCAAGTCTCGAGCAAAACGGGCACGGCCGTACCATCTTTTCTCGAAGCGGTTCGCGGCTGTTTCGCCCCCCCTATATCTTCGACGTGGACAAAGCTAGGAGTTTAGGTTTTCGGTGAATAATAGTAGGCATTAGACCAAGCTTAAGTTCGAAATTACACGCCAAATGAATTAATCGTTTAGGAGTTACGGTCGATCAAAGTTACACCATTTTGTCACTCACTGACTCACTGACAGATCATCAAAAATCTAAGGTACTTCTAGCAGACTTAGAAACTTCAAATTTTGCACCAAGATAGGTCATTAGCCACATATAAAGGAAAAATTATAAAAACATTAAAAAATTATATGCCATTGAAAACAATTTTATATTTGCGGTTTGGCAAGAACATTATGTATGGATTTTGACTGCATTGTTAACTTTGTTCGTTGTTCAAGTACCTATTCAATTGGATGAATACATACATAGAATAGAAAAGAATAATATAAATGTAATACATAGACTATCATTAATACAAATTAATACATAAAGTTCATTAAATTAAAGCTAAAACTCCATTGTATTGCGATAAATATTGTATGCGCGCTCGATAGATGGCGTTGTACCTGTCTGAATCGCGCTATGGTTTCGTTACAAAGCGCAGTGTAAGTAGTACTTCAAAATAATTCGATAATTTTCATTTGATAGCGCCATCTGTCTATGAAAACCTATTTCGAAACTAAAAAATATTGTAGTGATAATTGATATTCGGAGAACTTTACGTGTTATTTAGTTTAGTTTAGTTATAGTTTGTAAGTTAGTAGATATGTATTTATTTAGTTAGTTATTTGTTAGTTAGTTTAGTTCTATTTAGTTTGCATATATATATATAAGTTTAAGCCCTATTGTTATAGAAGTAGTTGTAAATATAGTGTAATGGAACGTGAAATATTGTACATAAATGGCGACCTTTGTCCACACAGAGTCATCTCTATTCCTGGAGATGGGTCGTGTTTATTTCATTCGTTGTCATACAGCATGTATGGGAGTTTTCAGTCGTCAAACAAGCATACGTGGCCCTTTCAAGAGTGACTAGTTTGGGTGGATTACATTAAATAAATGTGAATTTTAGTAGTATCAAAGCTCAGAAGACAGCAATAGCTGAATATAATCGACTCCGAAGTATATATCGCCCAGACTTGTCTACCTTAGAAGTAACGAAGCCTCAGAGAAGAAACAAAAGAGATAGAGATAGAGAATGGGTTCTAAGCAAAGCAGTAGCTGACGTCCAAGAAATTGTGAGGTCACCTAAAAGTAAAAGAAAGAAATACACTTACAAAAAATAAATGAGATCCCACCAAAAACATTAAATGTAAAAAAATGCCAAGTCTCTCGATGCAGTCTTTCCATCGTAAAAAGTTTTGAGATCTCATAGAAGCCAAGTCCTATTCAAAATATTTCGTAGTTATAAATCAACATTTAGTAATTGTATCAATAGTTTTCTTTACATTATAATTATAGTGACTTGGCAATGAGCACAAATTAAAAGCTGCTTGCTGCCTGGAATTATATGCAAATGTTACTGACGAGACCAGTGATCAGATTATTTGTTATGTTTGAATCATGATGGTCACTACCGACTACATGCTCCAATACAATAATTAAGAATACCTTACGGGCCATCGCTTTATAAAAGTAAATGAATCGAGAGTGCACTAAGACTGACTGCCGTTGCCGAAATTCGGTTGGGACGACACGGATAAACCAAAAGAAAATTAATTTTGTGATATTAATGTTTACGCATGCGGTGTGTGTAACTTTCAACTCCTCCAAATACGCCGTTTTATTTGTTTCTTCTTGTGCTCATTGCCAAGTCACTATAATTATAATATAAAGAAAACTATTGATACAATTACTAAATGTTGATTTATAACTACGAAATATTTTGAATAGGACTTGGCTTCTATGAGATCTCAAAACTTTTTACGATGGAAAGACTGCATCGAGAGACTTGGCATTTTTTTACATTTAATGTTTTTGGTGGGATAATACTGTCACCAAAAACATTTATTATTACCACCTTTCCCCCAATCAGAAGTGACTGAGGAATTTCTTGTTCCAAAACTCTGGCTACCCCGTTTAGGGATTTATAGCCGTGTGTATATGTATGTATGTAGTATTAGATCATTTTTTTACGACTCTTTTGCTCATCAAATGAAAAGAAAACTCATATTTTCATCTTGTATAATACGTCCTTGATGTCACAAATACAGTAATTAACAAAATATAACGCTCATACACGATTTTCTTTACTTTTTTCCCGGCAACGGAGAATAAACTTTCATGTCTTCTTTAGTGATTTCATAGGATGTGTCCACTCTGCAATATTGAGACTTGTATTATATTAAGTTTAAAAAAATATAAGACAATATTAACGTAAGAAAAAACTGAGATTTAATTTTTAGCTAAGAAGCCCTAACATAAACATAACATAAACGTTCACGCCGAATATCCCCGAAGGGGTTGGCAGAGGTACTAATACTTCTGAACATCACGTGACTTTGTCACCTGGTGTTCAGAGTACCCACGTTTTGCATGGACAGTGTACTCACGTGATAGGGGGCAGGCCTATCGCCGTTTTGTACGAATACACTGTCACATGACTAAGTACAACTCAGCCATGTGGGTTTCCTCACGATGTTTTCTCTAACCGTTAACAACCATGATAAATAAACCACACAATGACTTTAGAAAAGACAAATTGGTGTAGGCCCGACCCAGGATTTGACCACTAGTCGTTTGCACGATAACCGAGTGTTCTACCCTATCACTGGGCTATCACGGTTGCTAAGAATTCCTAAATATATAACCTAAGACTTGGTATTAGGAATCAAATAATATAAAAAAGATCTCAACAGTAATAGTAGCATGAGGCTTATGAGAGCGCGTATGTCATATGAGAAGTGAGAAACTGACAGATTGCTCATACAAAATCTTACAGTATCTCTATCAGTTCTTGCTACGGGGGCATTTATTGCCAACAGGCAATTGCCTTATTGATGTTTAAATATATTCCCTAATTTTTCTTATTAATTATACTTCAGTTCGTGTTTTATACATATTTTTTACTTAATTTGCTTTGATTAATAAATAAATTACCTTAAACTGCGCAGTCGGCAGTCCGATATGTAGCTCATCTTTGTCTCCTGGGATCCAAACGGTGATAGCTTCCGTCTTGATATGGTCATTATACTAAAAATAAGATAAAGATATATTATTAATAAATAAAGAATAAATAAAGGAAAGAAAAATTTCGACACAAATTTGTGTGTGTCGAAATTTTTCTTTCCTTTATTTATTCTTTATTTTTTAGTAATAATCCCCACATGAAGTTTTCATGAACAAAAGATTTAAATGAAAGATATATTATATTTTAAAGAAAGAAAGAAAACATTTATGTGTTCAAAATTCGTATAAAAACAGATAAAAATTTTAGTTGCCGTGTAGTGTCGGCTTAGAATAACACTACCCCATTTCTACCCGTGGGTGATCGTAAGAGGCGACTAAGGGTATAGGGGCTTTTTAAGTGATTCTTGGTTTCTATGTATGTATGTATGTATGTTTCTAACCTAGAAACATACATACATACATATTCTCACACCGTTAGTTCCCATTGGGGTAGGCAAAGACTATCGATCGCCACTTTGTACGATCCTGGCAAACCTCTCTAGCTTCATTCACATTCCATCAATCTTTTCATACATGCTCTTTTATTCTTCGTACTACGGACACCTGCCTTTTTGAGTACATTTTCTATTTGATCCAAATGTGTCCTCCGAGGTCGTCCTCTACTAACATTACCTTCCACATTGGCTCTATAGATCTCTTTTACCAATTTACTGTCATCCATCCTCTCTATATGCCCAAACCATCTCAACATTCCTTTTTCTATCTTTCTTACAATATCATCTTTAAAAACTAAAACACTTTAAATCTTAGAATCACTAAAAACAGTATTATTACACTCAATTGAAAACAGTATTATAACACTAAAATTACCTGCTTATCCCCCTTTTCCTCTTGTCGCCAGGCTCATTAAACCTATGGTGGGAGTCCCCTCCTCCTAGCAGCGAGGAGTCGGCCGGAGTTGTCAGCACCTTTATGGGGGGAAGAGAGACGTTGCTCTTCATAGAGCTTAGTCTTGATGTCTGAAACAAACTCGGTCATTAGATAAACATACATACATACATATACTCACGGCTATAAATCCCAGGAAGGGGTAGCCAGAGCTAAAGAATTAGAAATACCTCAGCCACTTTTGGAAATTTGAGTGGGAAAAAGATAGTAAAAATTAAGGTTGTTGGTGATGGGTCTCCAACCGCATCGCCCAAAAATCCCTTAATAGCCCCATACCGTTAGTCGCATCTTACGTACACCCACCGGAAGAAATGGGGTAGTGCTATTCCAAACCGACATTACACAGCATAATCATTATATAAAATAATCATTAGATAAAAGAGATTATAAACTCAAACCCAAACGTTCACGCCGTATATCCCCGAAAGGGGTTGGCAGAGGTACTAATACTTTTGATTAGCACGTAACAAACATTGTCACCTGGTGTTCAGAGTACCCACGTTTGCTTGAACAACGTAATCACGTGATAGGGGGCAGGCCTATCAGGCAGGTTTTGTATGAAAACACTGTCTCATGACTAAGAACAACTTGGCCATGTGGGTTTCCTCACGATTAAAGATATAACATATTGTCGAATAAATATTATGAAAGTATTATTCATTATTGGTGGGCGCTTTAAATGTAAATGTTTTTTTCGGAGCTGGCAGGTTGTCAATTTGTGATAAACAATATTTCAACCACATCGCCCTATGATCACATCTGATATCTCTTACTGAGTTCATAGGATGTCCTCAGATAGAGTAATCTATTCTTAACTGACACCTTGTAAGTGGTATTGTTACATAATAACATAACATAAACGTTCACGCCGAATTAGTAGTTTATACAAAGTGTTATCAGTTGTGTCGCCTGCCGTCCGTTGATGAACTTTGAATCATAAATACAAATAAGTTAACGAAATCACGAACTAAATTGAAAGCTATTGGAATATTCACCGTGTCTCAACATAGCACGCTTAGCTACGTGTGTTACTATAGTGACCCTCTCGCAGTGCGCATCGAGTTCTATACCACAGCGGCGCTATTCCTTTTTGTGAATCTAAATCGAAATTGCTTAAAACTGAAATTGCACTAGGCCCAAAAATAATACAGAATAAATAAAAACAAACACAACGTAATCGTTTAAGCAATATTTAAAAGATGGCGTTAGAGTGCGCTGGATGTCTTCAAAAAATAACTAATAAAGAATATTTAACATGCTGCTTATGCAAAGATAACCTCGACTTACAGTGTGCAAATGTTTCTATTCAGAGATTCCTAAATACACTTACAAGGGATCGTAAAGCAATATGGAAATGTGATAAGTGCATTTCAAAATTACCTAGAGGAGACAACACAAACACTCCCGTACGCGTGAATTATAATAATTTGAATGAAATATTATCGCCGGAGATAATCAACAGTCCAATAAACAACGTAACTTTAAGGCCAAGGAAAACAAAACCAAGTTTAAGCAACGAATCACTACAGTCTTTCGACAACCTTAGTATTCTAGACACCACTATAGATCAGGAAAACCGATCGACAAACGCAATGAACTTTAAAAGTACAGGGGGAACTACTAGCGAGGTTATAACATTAAATCAATTTGAAAAGCTTCTAGACAGAAAACTCGAAATTTATAAACAGACCCTTCTAACAGAACTCACGGAAACTTGGAGTTCAATATTTACACAACAAATAAACAGCTTTAAAACCGACATAACTACAAAATCCGATAACATAATGGTTAAACAGTTGACAATTAAACATGAAGTAGAAAAAATAAACCAATCCATAAGAAAGTTGGACGGCGAAAGTAGCAAGCTACAACAAGAGATAAAAGGAATTCAAAAAAGCCTAACCCAACAAGACTCTATATCAAGACAAACTCAAAGCAAAATTGATACCAATTATGAAGCTAATAAAGGAAATAAAATTGTTATATACGGCATGGATGAACATCAATGGGAATCTGAAAAAGATTTGTATGATAGGGTTATATTCCTATTCCAAGATGTATTGGATTTAAATATATCAGGATATATAGAAGATATTAGAAGAATAGGAAATAGAAATCATAGAAGACCACTTATGGTAGAACTACTGAGTAAGAAAATGACAAATTATATATTAAAAAATCGAAGATTCTTTAAAAATACAGGCATAGCTATAACAGAATGGTTTGAAGGTATAGCACTCCAACACCGAAAAAAACTTATTGAATGCCTAATATCATTTAGAAAAAAGGGACATAAAGCAAATATCATAAACAATAAACTAATAGTGAATGGGAAGGAATATATTCCAGATCAAGCAGAAACTGATGCTTCAATCTCTGACAGCGCGACGCAATCCCAAAAATTGGTTAGCATGGCTAAGGACTTGTCTATAGAAAATACTCATCAAACCGAATCACCGCAACAGAGCTTACTATTAACAGATGAAGAAACCAGTGACAGTAAAATAATACCTCAACCGACTTCAAAAAATAAGTTTTTTCGATAATAACACTTTTTTCCAGATCTTATACCAAAATATTTGCAGTCTAAATAAAAAACGGCATCTAATAGAAACGGCAGTGGAAACGGAAAAAAGCATCAAAGTCCTTTGCATTTCAGAAACGTGGCTATCGTCGTCTAAACTCGACCTTCTCTACGTAAGCGGCTTCAATCTCGCAGCTTACTACTGTAGAGCAAACCATGAAGGCGGTGGCGTCTGCATCCTGGTGAAGGACGACATGGACCACGAAGAACTACATGAAATATCAGATATGTCAAAGGAACTAATATTTGAAGCTTGCGGAATTGTAATGTATTCATTAAATCTCATATTAGTAACCATATACTGGCCAGATAAAAAAAGGCATCCCGACATATTCTTTAGTTCATTACAAAAAATATTACTATACTTAAATACAAAGCACGCAAAAAAAAATGTAATGATTGGAGGAGACTTCAATGTTAATATGTTCGAAAACTCAGCTCTAACTACCAATCTTTTAGAACTTATGAATAGTTATAATTTTAACCAAAATGTCAAAGAGCCCACAAGAGTGACTGAAAGTAGCCAAACATGCATAGATCTTTTATTCACAAATTTTCACTGTAAGCGGAATAATATTATTGTTAAAGAGTTTGGATTCTCAGACCACAGAGGCGTACTCTGTAGAATTGAATGTAAAAAAAACATAACGCGCAAGGTCTGGTTTACTCAAAAAAGATTATATAATAAACCAAATATAGATAACTTTGTAAGAGAAATCAATAAAATTGATTTTAGTAAAGCCATCACTTTAAACAAAAATGCAAATGAAAACTTCAATGAATTTAGTCACACAATTAAATTAGTTCTTAACAAAACTATACCTTTAACTAGAGTAGCAATTAAAACTTATGATAAGAAACCATGGTTATCCACTGGCATTAAAAATTCATGTAAAAATAAAAGACTCCTAAAAATTTTAAACATAAAAACCAACAATCCCATTCTTAAACAAAATTATAAAAAATATGAAAAATTATTGAAAAAGGCAATCTTTACATCAAAGCGACTTGTCAATATAAAAAGAATAAAAAAATCCGAAAACATAGTAAAAACCATGTGGTGTATTATAAAGGAAAATACAAACAAAATTTCTAAAAAGGAAAAGAAAAATATGATTATCAACATAAATAATATGCCAACAGATGACCCAAATATTATAGCAAACACTTTTAACGATCATTTTTCATCCCGCGGAGATGCAGAAGAGGCGCAAATCTTAAAAGCTCCAGTAGGCCGACCAGTTACAAAATTATCAGAAAATTCTATGTATCTTGGAGAAACGTCTGTGCAAGAAATCATAAAAATTATAAAAGGATTAAAGAACAAAAATAGCTACGGCCATGATGAGATTCCCCCAATCCTAATTAAAAAATGTTACGAAAAGCTGGCCCCTCCATTATGCTATCTTGTAAATCAGTCGTTTGCTGAGGGGATAGTACCAGATTCACTTAAAATTGCTGTAATTAAACCCCTCCATAAATGCGGTGATAAGAAAAACTTTAACAACTTCCGCCCAGTAGCTCTTTTAACATCATTTTCTAAAATTTATGAAACCGCGATGTCGTCCCGTCTGACCAAATTCTGTGAAAAATACAAAATATTTAACGACCATCAAAACGGATTTAGGAAACATCGATCAACGTCACTAGCCGTATTTAAATTTGTACATTTCATATTAGAAATGATAAATGGGAAAAAACATGCCGTCGGCGCACTTCTCGATATGAGCAAAGCATATGAACGAATTCTACATAGGATAATGCTATTGAAACTGCATGGTATTGGCGTGAGAGGACCAGCATATTCATGGTTTTCGTCCTATTTAAGCAATAGATTTCAGTACGTCGTAATAGATTACTATGACCACATCACGGGTGATATAAATAAAATAGAATCGAGAAAAATTCATGTAACCAAATCAATTCCACAGGGAAGCGTACTAGGTTGTATTCTGTTTCTGTTGTATATAAACGACTTACCGGATATAATAGATTCTCCATGTACATTGTTTGCGGATGATGTATCAGTCCTTATCCCATGTAATGACGATACCGAGGTGAATACGAAGTTAAATATGATGTTTTCAAAAATAGAAAATTGGCTTAATGATCACAATCTAAAAATAAACTATAAAAAAACAAAACTTATGCAATTTCGCCCCCACCAAAGACAGCCACTTAAAATAGATTACTCTTTTAATAAAACAAAATTGGAATGCGTCGATAGCTATTCACTTTTAGGATTAAATATTGATTCTTATTTAAATTGGAAGGGACATATAAAGAAAATTGCCTTAAAGTTATCTAGATTCACATATGCGCTCTATGAGTTAAAAAAGTCAACAGACAAACAAACCGCCATGAAAGCATACTATGCATACGCGCATTCTTGGCTGCAATACGGCATTATCCTTTGGGGTAACAGCACGGATACTTTAACATTGTTTAGATTGCAGAAAAGATGCATTAGAATAATAGTTAATATAGATGAGACGACAAGCTGTCGATCATACTTTACCAATTTAGGAATACCTACTCTTACTAGCATGTACATATTAGCGATAAGTATTTTTGTTAAGCAGAACATGCATTTATTTCCCCAATATGATAGACCAAAAAATTTAAGACCACAATCGCGATTGGCTGCCCCCCAGTCGAAATTAAGCTTAGTACATTCTGGTCCATACGCAATGGCTGTAAAAATTTACAATAATATTCCGCAACAAATAAAAAATGAAACTAATATGGTGAAATTTAAAAAATACCTGAAAGACTTTCTCATTCGTAAATGCTACTACTCTTTAAATGAATATTTGGACTTATCTAATTGATCTGTATTATTACATTAGTATTATATAAACTATAACTAGACATTTATAAAGTAAAATATAATAATATTATATTATTTAACTTATAATTTATTTAAATTGGCTTTTTAACTAGATAGAAAAAGACGTACAATTATTTTTTGACATGAATTTAATATGCGGACCTTTAATATATTTTTAATATTTTTAATTTAATTAACTTGTAGTAATAATAAAATAAGCTAGTATTATAATTTAGCAATAAAGTTTAGTTTTAAGTTTTTTAATTTTTCCGTTTTATATCATACTTGTGTTTTATTCAGAATTGTCTTTTTTTCTTTTTATTATTTACCTTTTATAACTTTTATTTGTAAGTTTATATTATGCGGTGCCCTATCAGGGTTCAAGTTATGGCTCATTAAATAACAACCTGTATCACCTTGTATGTACCACTTGAATGCAATAAATGATTTGAATTTGAATTTGAATTTGAATATCCCCGAGGGGGTTGGCAGAGGTACTAATACTTCTGAACATCACGTGACTTTGTCCCCTGGTGTTCAGAGTACCCACGTTTTGCATGGACAGTGTACTCACGTGATAGGGGGCAGGCCTATCGCCGTTTTGTACGAATATACTGTCACATGACTAAGTATAACTCAGCCATGTGGGTTTCCTCACGATGTTTTCCCTCACCGTTAACAACCATGATAAATTAACCACACTTATGTCTTTAGAAAAGACAAATTGGTGTAGGCCCGACCCAGGATTTGAACACTAGTCGCTTGCACGTCAACCAGTGCTATCACTTGGTATTGTTATTGCATTGAAATCGTGAACATACCCTCTTTGAAGCAGCTGTCTCCAAGCTATAATTCGTTACTTTTTCTAAAACTTCACTGTCATTTCCCACTTCCAGTGATGATGGAGTTTCTTCCTGAAAACGTTAAATATTTTCTATGTTACATCTACGGCTTTGCAACATAACAAAAGCTTGTGCTAATTTTAATATAATTACACTTGTTGCAACATGATACATCACGCTATATGTTCCACGTCTCTTCTCTAACAGACCTAATAGTTAATCCTCATCATCGTATAATATCAGGAAATAACACATGAGGAATATTTTACGAGTTGGGTAGACACCACTACCTAAAACCCTAAGCTTATTCAGTGTTCAAAAACGCATGCTTGTGATCTATGTTTCAATACATTTAACTCGACAAAATTTCAGTACAGCTAAATTTTGTCGCAAACTTACTTCAGCTCCTATAAGCGAGGATTCGGTACTTGGAGGGTAACAAACTTTACCAGGAAACCTGAAAATATACACATTTTTAATTCCTCATCTTCAAACTAAATACAAACATCAATACCATTAGGTTCATTACATATTAACATATGTACAATACATATACTTACAATCATAAATCCCAGAAAAGGGGTAGCCAGAGCTTCAAAGCTAGGAAATCCTCAGCCACATTTGCAAGTTGATAGGGGACAAGATGGTAGAAATAAAGTATCTTTGGTGATGGGTTTCCAACCGCATCGCCTAAAACCACAGAAAGGCCCCTACCCTTAGTCGCCTCTTACGACACCCGTAGGTCGTTACATTCTATGTCGACACTACACGGTAAGATACGTATACAAATTTTCATTAACATAATTTTATTTTTCGGATTCGATTTCAATATCACCGGAGCCAATCTACATCAGAAATATCTGCAACACTCACCAGCAATCAGGAGGAATATCTTCAACAACAGGATAGATCAGAGACGTATGACTTTGAGTTCTCAAATCGTCTTCTGGCAGTTCTTGATGCACGACCGTCATGCTCTGTTGAGCCCAAGAGTCTTTTGGACTTGGCGTCGGCATCTCATCAGGAATCCAGGACTCTTTGCGGCGAGGAATGTAGCACGGAGGATATGCTGTAGGGTCTTCACCAGGATCGTGGCGATAGAAGTGCCTAGTATTCCAAATCAATTAAGTTAATAGTGCTTCTATTTCTACATTTACATACAAAAATCATTCATTTATTCATACCCTCACGGCTCATAAATCCCTAAAAGCGGTTGCCAGAGCAACGAAATTAGAAATTCCTCAGCCACCTTTGGAAAGTTGAGTGGGGAAAAGATGGTAAAATAAAAGTTGTTGGTGATGGGTCTCCAACCTAAAGCCGGGTATACATTGGTGCAATGCAACATGTAATGTAATGTTCTGCATTACATTACATGTTCCCTGCTGCCGAGGACGTGTGGCGCGCGCGGTACGCGCATTGACTACGAAACACCTCGGCTGCTCTAAGCTAAAAACAAGTATGTCGATTTTTGAGCGTTTGCTTTTTTTTACACCGTTGGATTCGTCATAGAAAGACCCTTATTTCTACATTATTAAAACTCTAAATATCTTCTTATTTAAGGCGCTATTGATGAAAATAATAGGGTAAGACTATGCTAAAAGCATTTTTATTCTGCATTGGCGTTACTGTAAAGGTCAAGTTAAAAAAAATATTAATTTCATTAGGAAACTACATCACGTCGGACATATCCAAAAATCATCAAGATCCGACAATCACTTTAGGAAGTATTTAAATTTATAGAAATAAAATGTTTTTTCGCTCTCCTGTAAAATTTGCCAAAAACGACATACTTGTTTTTAGTTTAACACAGCCGACCTGTCACCGCATTTTGTTGCAAACATTAGCCCTCGTCACTCGTGATATTTTCTTTCACCGCAACACTCTATTTCAGTCGATATATTTACAAATCACGGAGTCTGAAGAAAGCCTTCTTGCTCTGACGATTATCAGTACTCCTCTATCAATAAAAGTGACTAGTGATCACTCCACGCACCGTCTTTCACTGCCATTATCGTTCCACATGCGAACGAAACGAACGTCCGTCCACGGCTAATGTTGACGTCAAATTCTTGCATTGCATGTTGCATTGCACCAATGTATTCCCAACTTAAGATTTTGTTTTTTTTATTATTTATTCATTATAAAGAATAATTACATTTTATAATGATTATACAGTGCTCACTTATTCCATTTCTAAGGTTTAATTGTGACCACCGTTACAGAGTATATTACTTTGCATGTTACATTGCAGCAATGCAGACGTCAAATTCTTTCATTGCATGTTGCATTGTATCAATGTATACCCACCTTAATCGTCTAAAAGCAACTTTAACAAACGGGGAAAGCTAAATAAAACATTTAAATAAGGCTCCATTCCATACCGTTATTTCCGCCCTATCCGACTTAGCTTAGGTACACTCCTTTCCGCCGCCAAGTCACAAGTCATGGTGACGCCGCACAGGCCGCACCGGTGGGGTTTTAGTCGGTAAGAGTCCGACATACCCCCGTCGCTCTCTCGAGCGACGGGGGATCCATGAGGATTTCCCCATCGGTAAACAAAAAAGAAACAAAAAAACCGTTATTTGCGCTTGAAATTATTAGCAAGCACTACACGGCACGGTGTGTGTGTTGATGGTATTGGCGGGAAACTAATAGGTTAAGATCCCAGTAGATGGATCCCAGTTTCTAGAGGCCTTTGTCGATAACGAAGACAGTTAAAAAAAATCTAATAATTTACAAGAATTCTGCGTTTTAGTGAAATAACAAAATGGAAAACCAATCAAAACATAAGCAATTATGAGTATTGAACCCTAGTACAATCTTTGTTTCCCTATATTTCACACATTGACTTAGAAATCAATCTAGAAAAGAAAATATTTCGATACCAGCAGGACTTGAACCGCGTCATCCCGCCCCCTGATTATGTATCCTTCGCGACCGTCAATTGTGTCAAAAGTTGCAAGATTATCGCTGTCAATGTCAAAAATTTGTATGCAATTTGACAGTTTTGACAGCGACAATATTGCAACTTGTGACACAATCGTGGTTGCAAAAGATACGTAATCTAGGCGCCGGTCTACGGTTCAAGACCTGCTGGTGTCGAAATTTTTCTTTCCTTCATTGATTAGTAAAATAATCCCAGCATAAGATTTGATGTTATAGTTACCAATCAATTAATTTGAGCCAAGCGATTTCAGTGCAGTGCGCAGTAAACGGAGACGCCTGCTTTTGTATAAATATCTCGTAACACATGTGTAGCGCTTCGTCGACTATGTCCTGGCATATTTCAAACAAGATCAGATCGTTTTCTTCCTTCGCTAAAATATCCGACCTAAAATATAAGGTTAAGATTCTAGTCTTTTCCTAATCTTTAAAAAATATTAATTGCGGCTATATTCTGAAATTCTTAAAAGTTTTTCATAAATTACGAGTCTCATCCAATAGTTGTTAAATACTAGAAACATACATACATACATATACTCACGGCTATAGATCCCTACAAGGGGTAGCCAGAGCTAAGGAATAAAAAAATCCTCAGCTACTTTTGGAAATTTTAGTGGGGAAAGATGGTAATACAAAGGTTGTTGGTGATGGGTCTCCAACCGCATCGCCCAAAAATTCCTTAAAAGCCCCAATACTGTTAGTCGCCTCTTACGTACGCCCACCGGAAGAAATGGGGTAGTGCTATTCTAAGCCGACACTACACGGCATAACTATATACTAAATCCAGAGATGCGATTTATTTGAAATACTTCTATTTAAAATGCAAGTACAAAATGCAAAATACCTATTTTGTATTTGGCATTTAAATGCTTTTTAGTAAGAAACATTTTGTATTTTATTTGAAATACCTTTCGATATGTATTTTGTATTTTTAAACGGTTTTATTTAGCTCACCCCGTTTGGTTCTTTATTCTTGGGTCAAATTTAGTAATTCAAATTTCACCCTCTTCCTATCAACCGATTAATCTGAAATTTTGTATACACTTTGGATTTTGGTGACAATACAATTATATTTATTCATTATCATTATAAATTCAAGATGGCCGCCGCTACAAAATGGCGGATAATTTTGGTTTTATTTATCCCATCAATTTGGGTATCAAATGAAAGGGCTCAACAAGCAGAACACAATATACTATAAAAAAAATGAAATCCAAGATGGCGGCCGCTACAAAATGGCGGATAACGTAGGTTTTATCAATCCCATCAATATGGGTATCAAATGAATGTGCTCAACCAGTAGAATACAATGTACTATATAAAATTAAAATCAAAGATGGCGGCCTCTACAAAATGGCGGATAACTTAGGTTTTATTTCAATCCCATCAACATGGGTATCAAATGAAAGGTCTCACCAAGTAGAATACAATTTACTATGCAAAATTAAAATCTCAGATGGTCGCCATACAGTGCACTATACCAAATCAATATTTTAGATGGGCGCAGCCACTAGGCATATAATAATAAGATTTAAATTTAGAAAAGAAGAATGTTGCCTTTAATACTATCATCTTCTACAATACATAAAATGCAGTGCAGCACTGTGGATTACGCAGTCGTATACCTAGGTGCGAAACTGTTTGAAGAAGGTCAAGCCTACGGGGCTCTTAGTAGAGTCAGATCTTTGCAGGGACTACGTATAGAGGAGTTGGACTGTAATGAACTAACGGGCAAGACACCTTGCAATAATGAAGCACTATATGAATTAAACAGAATGCGAAATAAAAACTAAAAACTAGAAAATAAAAATAGGTAAAAAAACTTTTTAAGTTAAACGGTTTTATTATTAACATACAGAGAAATGTTTAAGATAAATGTACTAAAAACCTAAAAATAATAATAAAATAGATACAGTCGTGGGAATTATATACATATGCATAGACTAGACTAAAATAAAACCGTGGGGCACGTTAATTGTCTACAAATTATCGACTTATGTGCGATAGAAGAAACGTTTAATTCGTCCTTGGGCAGTTGGCCCGCAGACGGTGAGGAAATTACTTACTATTTTCTTGCTCATGGAAATTCCAATAGTCATACACTCCATGTAAATAAAAGAGATGTTTCAACTAGTTTCTCGTTGGAAATTTACACTGCTGGCTGGCGATGAATCGGATTACTGCTTGCAGTTTGTCTTTAATCGACAAAACATATGATAAAAGTACTACTCGCTCAACACTATGAAACCCTAAAACTCGCTTATAATCGAGCTTGCTAGCTTGTTTTCACATTCTGCCCTATTTATCACATGTCCATCGTTGTCGGTTGAACAACTGCCCAATTATAGTGTAACATTACAAAACAAACATTTTAATCAACGATTGAAGACAATTGACGTGCCCCACGGTTTTATTTTAGTCTAGTCTATGCATATGTATATAATTCCCACGACTGTATCTATTTTATTATTATTTTTAGGTTTTTAGTACATTTATCTTAAACATTTCTCTGTATGTTAATAATAAAACCGTTTAACTTAAAAAGTTTTTTTACCTATTTTTTTAAACGGTTTTATTTAGCTCACCCCGTTAGTTTTTTATTCTTGGGTCAAATTTAGTAATTCAAATTTCACCCTCTTCCTATCAACCGATTAATCTGAAATTTTGTATACACTTTGGATTTTGGTGACAATACAATTATATTTATTCATTATCATTATAAATTCAAGATGGCCGCCGCTACAAAATGGCGGATAATTTAGGTTTTATTTATCCCATCAATATGGGTATCAAATGAAAGGGCTCAACAAGCAGAATATAATATACTATAAAAAAAAATGAAATCCAAGATGGCGGCCGCTACAAAATGGCGGATAACGTAGGTTTTATCAATCCCATCAATATGGGTATCAAATGAAAGTGCTCAACCAGTAGAATACAATGTACTATATAAAATTAAAATCAAAGATGGCGGCCTCTACAAAATGGCGGATAACTTAGGTTTTATTTCAATCCCAACAACATGGGTATCAAATGAAAGGTCTCACCAAGTAGAATACAATTTACTATGCAAAATTAAAATCTCAGATGGTCGCCATACAGTGCACTATACCAAATCAATATATTAGATGGGCGCAGCCACTAAATGGTATATAATAATAAGATTTAATTTAGAAAAGAAGAATGTTGCCTTTAATACTATCATTTTCTACAATACATAAAATGCAGGGCAGCACTGTGGATTACGCAGTCGTATACTTAGGTGCGAAACTGTTTGAAGAAGGTCAAGTCTACGTGGCTCTTAGTAGAGTCAGATCTTTGCAGGGACTACGTATAGAGGAGTTGGACTGTAATGAACTAACGGGCAAGACACCTTGCAATAATGAAGCACTATATGAATTAAACAGAATGCGAAATAAAAACTAAAAACTAGAAAATAAAAATAGGTAAAAAAACTTTTTAAGTTAAACGGTTTTATTATTAACATACAGAGAAATGTTTAAGATAAATGTACTAAAAACCTAAAAATAATAATAAAATAGATACAGTCGTGGGAATTATATACATATGCATAGACTAGACTAAAATAAAACCGTGGGGCACGTCAATTGTCTACAAATTATCGACTTAATGTGCGATAGAAGAAACGTTTAATTCGTCCTTGGGCAGTTGGCCCGCAGACGGTGAGGAAATTACTTACTATTTTCTTGCTCATGGAATTTCCAATAGTCATACACTCCATGTAAATAAAAGAGATGTTTCTACTAGTTTCTCGTTGGAAATTTACACTGCTGGCTGGCGATGAATCGGATTACTGCTTGCAGTTCGTCTTTAATCGACAAAACATATGATAAAAGTACTACTCGCTCAACACTATGAAACCCTAAAACTCGCTTATAATCGAGCTTGCTAGCTTGTTTCCACATTCTGCCCTATTTATCACATGTCCATCGTTGTCGGTTGAACAACTGCCCAATTATAGTGTAACATTACAAAACAAACATTTTAATCAACGATTGAAGACAATTGACGTGCCCCACGGTTTTATTTTAGTCTAGTCTATGCATATGTATATAATTCCCACGACTGTATCTATTTTATTATTATTTTTAGGTTTTTAGTACATTTATCTTAAACATTTCTCTGTATGTTAATAATAAAACCGTTTAACTTAAAAAGTTTTTTTACCTATTTTTTTAATATTCAGCGTCATCAACAAACGTTATTCCACGCGTAGACTGTTTAGTCTTTCCTTTTCTTTTCGTTAGTCTAGTTTTTTTACATTATTTTAAGTGAGTATTATTATTATTAATAACAACAGAATTTATTTTATACGCATACCATGGAAGTATTATTTAAACAGGAACGCGCGCTGGCGACCTAAAGTGTCCTGAAAAAGGATGGCTAACTAGCTAACTGTGTCTCGTTTTAAGTAGGGTGACCATCTGTTGGTGTTTAAATAAGAGTTCCTCTAAAGGATACAAAAACACTTATATTTACATATTTTGAATGTTTTTGTTCATGAAAACCTCATGTGGGGACCTGATGCAGCCTTTGACACGGTAGCTCAATTGGCAGAGCGACGGGGGCGTATACCCGAGGTCGCGGGTTCGATCCCCACCTGTGTCGAAATTTTTCTATCCTCTATTTATTAGTTATATTTACATACATACATTATAAAAAAATATATTAAAAAACACTTATATTTACATATATACATTGTTTTTGGTAAATCAACGTGTTTTTTATACATATTTATTCTTAATTAATAGATTATAAAAGAATAGGTAGCCAGTGCTTGAGAATTAAAATTTCCTCAGCCACTTTTTGAGCAAAACCAAATTCAAATCGTTTAATGCATTCATGTGGTAAAGTTCGAGATGATACAGGTTATTTTATTTATTGTTCCATAACATGAACCCATATTTATCACTATTAAATGATAAAAGCTCCAAAACACTCAAACAGATGATAAATTGTGGACACCA
This sequence comes from Bedellia somnulentella, assembly GCA_963576735.1. Lineage (NCBI taxonomy): Eukaryota > Metazoa > Arthropoda > Insecta > Lepidoptera > Bedelliidae > Bedellia > Bedellia somnulentella. The sequence goes on from OY755186.1 coordinate 849,498, forward strand.
CATTTATCTTGTTTCGATGGGGATACCCGTGACAAATATTAATATCCCTTTTGCCAAACTTAACCAATTATTTATCTCCAAATCGATAGGCGACAATAATAATTAAAATAAAACACAAAAAAGGAACAGTTTATAACCTGCTTTATATAAAATACTCCCTATAAATAAGTTTAATTTGTTTTTCTTTGAACTTAATCTCGACTGGCAACCGTGCGAGTGGGACACACTTCTCTCTCACACGGCTCTCGTTCTAGGACGTTTCTCTGCTTGACAGTCTTTAAAAGATAATTAACTTTATTGCATGGTAATAAATTGCATTTTTGTTTACCATATTTTTGTGAGTACTCTCTCCTGTTTAGTTAGTAGCTTCATGACGCATACTGATAAATATAATAAATATCATTCAATTTGGTCAATAAGTATTTTATTTTGAAAAAGTATTTTGAAAATACCTATTTTGCATTTAGCATTTGAAATACAAAACGTAAAACTATTTGGTACTTTGCATTTGAAATAGGAAATTTGAAATGTATTTTGCATTTTCTATTTAAATGCTTTTTTAAACCTATTTTGTACATCTCTGACTAAATCTATACTTATAATAAATCTGTAGAGAGGTAAATTCTGTACATTAAATATATTTTCAAAATAACAATCAGGGGGTGATTAGTGATCGATACTGATGCCAAAAATGTAATCAGTAAAATTTTTGTCTGTCTGTCTTTCTGTCTGTCTGTCTGTCTGTCTGTCTGTCGGTTTGTATGTTCCTTATGGAAATAAAAACTACTCGACGGATTTTAACGAAACTTGGCACAATTATTTTTCATACTCCTGGGCAGGTTATAGTATACTTTTCAGCAGAATAGTGAAGGGGAATTTTGGGAAATTTTGGGAAAACGGGAAAAGTTACTCCATTTTTTAAGCTTCCGTCGCGTGTGCAGGCTTAATGGTTAAAGTTACATAGAAATCATGTATGATGGAAATATTCCACATTAAGTTTTCATTAAAATATTGCTGAACAGCATAAGTCTATCTTTTATGGTTGACTCACAATAACACGCGTAACTGCTGATAGCTTAGCAGTTCGGAGCATTCTGACTATATTTGTTTACTGTTATGTTTATAATACTCTCTTTTATCTCTAATTTCAAATAGTTTATATTATTACCTATTAAATAAAAAAAGAATCATAGAAATCGGTATGGAAACACCAAACTTATACATGAAATAAGCCAGCGCGCCGTCGTCGTCGCACGTGAATACTGAATCATGCTATAAGGATTATTTTGTGTAGCAGATGCGCGGAGAAAAGATAGCCGGGAGTATGTGTGTGTATGTGTGATGTATGCAAAGTTTATAACTCTGGCTTATTTGGGAAATACTGAACCGTTCATAAAAGCGCTTTCACAATCTCAAAGCTACACTATTCAGGAGTTCTTTAAGTTGTAATTATTGCGCTAAATTTCGCAAAGGGCGAGCAGTGATTGAAACTGCCTCGGATATTTTTAAAACTCCGCTACCCGTGCGTAGCTGGGCCGATCCACTAGTAAATACTAGAAAATAACGGAAAATATGAGTATTTTTAGATAAGCTACCTTTATGTTGTAACGCTTTGTCCATTCAACTTCCAAGTAATAAACAAGTGTTTGCTGTGTAGTGTCGGCTTAGAATAGCATTATCCCATTTCTTCCGGTGGGTGTACGTAAGAGGCGACTAACGGTATTGGGGCTTTTAAGGGATTTTTGGGCGATGCGGTTGGAGACCCATCACCAACAACCTTTATTTTTACAGTTTCCCCACTCACCTAACCAAAAGTGGCAGAGGAATTTCTAATTCCTTAGCTCTGCCTACCCCTTCTAGGGATTTAGAGCCGTGAGAATATGTATGTATGTTTGTAATAAACAAGTCAATGAATTATACATACATACATACATACATATTCTCACGCCGTTAGTCCCCATTGGGGTAGGCAGAGACTATCGATCGCCACCTTGTACGATCCTGGCAAACCTCTCTGGCTTCGTTTACATCCATCAATCTTTTCATACATGCTCTTTTATTCTTCATACTGCGGACACCTGCCTTTTTGAGCACATTTTCTATTTGATCCAAATGTGTCCTCCGAGGTCGTCCTCTACTAACATTACCTTCCACATTGGCTCTATATATCTCTTTCACCAATTTACTGTCATCCATCCTCTCTATGTGCCCAAACCATCTCAACATTCCTTTTTCTATCTTTCTTAGAATATCATCTTTTACACCACACCTTTCACGAATCACATCATTCCTCACACGATCACATAACCTTACATTACACACTTTTCTGAGGGATCTCATTTCTACTGCATTCACTCTACTTTCATGCTTCTTCTGCCACACCCAACATTCACTGCCATACATAAGCGTAGGAACAAGGACAGCATCATGCACAGCCATTCGGGCCTTTTCAGACACCGACTGACTAGACATTAGACTATCCAGTGCTCCATTTACCGCATTACCCTTTTTCACTCTTCTCTCGATATCTTCGTCACACTTTCCATCCCTAGTAAACAAACTTCCCAAATATACAAACTCTTTCACTTGTTCCACTTTCTTACCATTAATCTCAATCACGCATTCGGTCATATTCACCTCTCTCTCAAAAACCATAGTTTTTGTTTTATCCACATTCACCCTCATTCCCTTTTTTTCAAAAGACGCACATGCAATATTCATCATCTCTTGCAGCTCTTCCACCGATGATGCAAGTAGCACTTGATTGTCGGCATATAAGAGGCATTTAATGATGAATCCACCCATTCTCAATCCATAATCACTTTCACGCAACTCTGTTAAACAGTCATCCATGAACAAATTGAAGAGCCACGGGGAAGCTACACAACCCTGTCGGACACCCCGAGAGATCCCGAACCAGTCAGTATTTTCCCCTTTTACTCTCACACATGCACTGGAATCCTCATAGAGTGATACCAGTGCACGTATAAGTCGACTCCCCAAACCGAACTTGGATAACACCTCCCATAAACACTTTCTTACCACCCTATCATACGCCTTTTCTAAATCAATGAAGGAGCAATACACCTTTCGGTTCTTAGCTAAGAACTTTTCGGTGATGCTCCTTAAAGAGAAGATTTGGTCCATACATCCCATTCCTTTTCTAAATCCTGCTTGCACATCCCAAATTTTATCATCCGTTTCATTCATCACTCTTTCAATCAAAACCTTTGCATACAATTTACCGACAATGCTGAGTAGGCTAATTCCACGGTAGTTTCTAGCCTCCTGGTGTGACCCCTTTCCTTTATATAAAGGCACAATTACCGCTCTGCACCAGTCTTGTGGCACTTTGCCACTCGACCAGCATTTTTGGAAAAGGAAGTACAACCAGGAAGCCACCACCCCTTTACCAGCCCTCAGCATTTCAGTGTTTATCCTGTCATACCCTGCCGCTTTCCCTAGTTTAATACTTTTCATTGCTTTCATTATTTCTTCCATACTGATCTCACTGTCACTAAAGTCACCCATAACGTCGTTCCAATCAACATTACTGCCGATTGGCGAAGAAATGGATATATCCTCTTTTTCAAAGAGTCCCTCAAAATAGTTCTTCCATACTCGTCTTATGCTACTTTCATCCGTCGCCAATTCACCCTGTTCATCTCTCACAACATTCACTCTCGTGTTTTGGGAAACTCCCTTTTCTTTCCGGATATATTTCCAGAACAACTTTTGGTTATTCCGGAAATTATCAGAGAGTTTCCTCTAACACCATTCTATCAGATCACGCTTTTTCTTTTCTATTTTCTTCTTAACCTCATTCTTAAGTCTCTTATATTCATCTTCACTATTCTTCACTACATCATCTGTTACTCTCGCATCCATTCGTTTACTAGCTTTAATCGCTAGTAAATCTAACCAAGCTTTCTTCTTATCTCCAACTGCCTCTTTCACATCTTTATCCCACCAACTTGTTGGTGGTCTATTTGTTCTTTTGCTCAATCCACATACTTCCGTCGCACATTCAACCATTGACGATTTGAGCACATCCCATACTTCTTCTATTTCCAAATCATCCTTCATCTCTACGCAACTTAGCCTGTCGTCCAATTTCTTCATATATTCATCTCTAATATTTTCATCCTCTTCCAATTTCTCCACTTTTATTCTAGCAAATTCAGTTGTCGACACTTTGGCCCTGTGACGCCAACGCGTGCACAGACCCCTCAATCGTGATATCACGAGAAAGTGGTCTGTGCCAACGTTAATGCCCCTATGGACTCTGGTGTCAACAACCTTTGCTCTTAGCCTTTCATCCACTATCACAAAATCTATCATACTTCTCTCGCTTCCCCTCTGTCTTGTATACATATGGATATCTTTGTGTTCAAACAACGTGTTCGTAACACAAAGATTCCTCTCCAAACATACATCAATCACTTTCTCACCATTCTCGTTCACTCTTTTATCACCAAACTTTCCTAAAACTCTTTCACAACCATTGCGTGACACACCAACCCAACCATTAAAATCTCCTAACATAACAATTTTCTCATTTTCATCACACCCATTCGCAACATCGTCTAACAGATTCCAAAACTCCTCCCTCTCGGATAGTGATCTGGACATGTCCGGGGCATACACGCAAATTATGCGCATCCGGACAAGCCCTACCTTCACCTTTATCCATAGGAGCCTTGGACTCACACACGCATAATCTTTCATGCACTTAGCCATCCTTTCAGATATCAGAAGTCCCACGCCTTGGCAAGCTCTGTCACTCTCGGCAACTCCCGACCAGATAGCTGTAAATGGACCAAGTTGTGAAACCTCTTTTTCCTTGCGCTTCGTTTCATTCACACACAGACAATCTAGTTTTCTTTCTTCCATAATCAAACATACTTCATCTAATTTTTCATGCATCCCTCCACACACATTCATCGTACCAAAGCGGGTCTCTTTAGCCCACTTTTCCCCCCGTGAGGAACCACGGCGTGATGAGTGGCGAGCTACATCGCCGCTCAATGAATTATATTATTTACTAGTGGATCGTCCCAGCTTCGCACGGGTAGCGTTGTTTTTATAAATATCTGAGGTTTCTTTCTTCAGTCACTGCTCAAGCATTGTGAAATTCAGCGCAATGTTTTCAATTTATTAAATTTATAGCACTCCCTAAACAGTGTAGTTTGGTGATTTTGAATGCGCTTTAATGAACGGTTCAGTATTTCCGTTTAATAGCAAATTTTGGAATAAACCGCTATGAAGTATTTATAAATAACAATCTAAAAAATAATTCATTACGTGTTGTAGGATGCAACTACTGGCGCCATCTAGTATGTTATATGTAAATTAGTAAAGATTTGGTTTTGGTCACGGGCGCGATGGCTTATTTTATGTATAATTTCGGTGTTTCTCTACCGATTTCTATGATTCTTTTTTTATTGAATAGGTAATAATGTTACCTTTTTTAAATTAGGGATGAGTGAGAGGTTTACAAACGTAAGACTAAACAAATATAATCAGAATGTTCCGAACTGCTAAGCTATCAGGAATGACACGTGTTATTGTGAGTCAACCGTAAAAGATAGACATATACTGTTGAGGATTTTTTTTTAGATAATTTTATGAAAAATATTTCCGCCACACATGATTTCTATGTAAGTTTAACCATTAAGGCTGCACACGCGACGGAAGCTTAAAAAATGGAGTAACTTCTCCCGTTTTCCCCAAATTTCCCAAAATTCCCCTTTACTTTTCTGCTAGAAAGTATACAAAAACCTGCGCAGGAGTATGAAGAATAATAGTACCAAGTTTCGTTAAAATCCGTCGAGTAGTTTTTATTTCCATAAGGAACATACAAACCGACAGACAGACAGACAGACAGACAGACAGACAGACAGACAGACAGACAGACAGACAGACAGACAGACAAAAATTTTACTGATTGCATTTTTGGCATCAGTATCGATCCCTAATCATCACCTGATAGTTATTTTGAAAATATATTTCATGTACAGAATTGACCTCTCTACAGATTTATTATAAGTATAGATAACTTGAAAGTTTTATTTTTATAATTTTAAGCACTACCCCATTTCTTTCCGTGGGTGTTCATAAGAGACGGCTAAGGGTATTGGAACTTTCTAAGTGATTTTTGGGCGATGTGGTTGGAGACCCATAACCACAAACATTTACTTTACCATCTTTTACCAATCAATCTTCCAAAAGTGGCCGAGGAATTTCTTATTCCAAAGCTTTGGCTACCCCTTCTAGGGATTTATAGCCGTGAGTATATGTCTGTATGTAAGTCCTAAAAAAAAGTGGAACCTACTAATAAAATAAAAATACCTTTTTTCAAAAGCTAGAGACAAATAGTCACAATATGATCACTATAACTTTTATTTCAATATTAATCGACTTAAATTTTTAAGACTCAAAGACTCAAACCGTATTTCCCGGAAAGGGTAGCCGAGGTAATAGGGGGCAGGCCTATCGCCGTTTTGTACGAATACACTGTCACAAAGTACAACTTAGTCATGTGGGTTTCCTCACTGTTGTCCCATGTTATCCCTCACCGTTAACAACCACACATATGCCTTTAGAAAAGACAAATTGGTGTAAGCGACCCGGGATTTGAACCCTTATTGTCTGCATGATAAGCGGGTGTTCTACCCACTGAGCTATTACGGGCCTTTCGCTAAATTCTTAATAGATACAATGACATACCAAAATTTATCCGAAACGTCCCTAGGTAGTCCAAGTAACAGCCTGTTATCATCGATCGGTTGCAGCTTTATGCCGCGTCTAGATAGTTGAAACTTACTTTCCATAAATATTAATAATATCACAGATGCAAGGTTAAAACTAACACTTGTACATATATAAATACAAAATAATTTATATAGTAATAATTAATTTAGGTATATAAATAGACTGACGCGCCAAAGACATTTGTAAAACTTTTATTTTATTTTGCAATAATTTTGACAGGTCCAATATCATCCTTTCACAGGTGTAAAAATTAAGCTTTATTAAGAAAAAATATGAAAAGTTCGGTATTCGATATTCATACTTATGGTATTCGATCAATTGAAGTCCTTAATTTGTATTTAAACATGCGATAAGTTGAGATAACAACATTCTGGGATTAATCACCACAGCATTGTAATCATGTTTATTCAATGTAGTAAATACAGAGAAACAGTTGTTTGTTGTAATTCAGTGGCAAAGTGTGATTATTGATTAGCATTTATCGTTTATTGAATTTATCGTTACATAAACGGCCTGAATAAAAATTAAGAAGCATAAACTTATAGATTAAAGTGTCTATGGCCATTTTACTAGATGACAGCTGAAAAATAAGGAGAAAGTGACAAGATAAAATAACCGAACGCTGTTTTTCAAAAATTAACTTACATTACAGAAATTTTCTTATTTTGGTGTTAAATAAACGAGAACATTATGCACTTTTACTGTTGACGAAAAAAACTTATTCATTGGTTTACTTTTAGGAAAAATAATGAGTATTTATGTTTAATATTTAGCACACTATAGAGTTTGAATAATGTATAGTTTAAAAGGAATATTTCCGGAACCAAGTAAGTTTTATCCTTTATTATAATTTCAAATAAAGCGTACTAGTTTTAATTACATTATCAAAACATATGTTTTGAGACACAATGTTTATTTAAATATATATTTTTACGAAATATTTTGGTAGTTAATTTCAAAATTCATGTGCGATAAATCGACGATGACACTAACTCAAAACAGATGAAGTTTTCGACATAACAACTTAGTTTTAAGATGTCAGGTAAGAATATAAAATGCATGCCTTACCGTCTGCCAGTTTTACTCAACAGACAACAATCTTAAAGTTATTTTAAGTAGTAGGATAAGTATCTGAAACATCGTAAACATATAGTTAACTATCATAATATTAATTAAACAATGCATATTTTTATCATGGTCTTTCAAAGCCACATCAACATCTACTTTTCTACATATATGTATGTACTGTAATCTGTAAAGATGTACCTTAGACCATATTTTAGCCAACCAACATTGTAAAAAACAGAGAAGGTGGGTGAAGGGTTATGGCCCACCCTCTTGAATTCAATGAACTCCATGAATGAACTCACAGCCATAAATACTTAGAAGGGGTAGCCAAAGCACTGCAATAAGAAAAGACATTCCTCAGCCACTTTTTGAAGTTCAGCGGGAAAAATTTTGTAAAATAAAGGTTATTGGTGATGGGTATCACTTAAAAAGCCTCAATACTCTTTGTTGCCTCTTATGTATATATACACCTATGGGAAGAAATAGGGTTGTGCTATTCTAAGCCAACACTACACAGCTATTTGTGGGTTTAATTATTTTCCTAAAAACTTGGCTAAACTAAGTATATCAGAACTACCTCTGCTATTAAATGGTTAGAGTATTCATTTCACAACCGAAAGCTGTGTAGTGTTTGCTTAGAATAGCACTACCCTATTTTTTCCGGTGGGTGTACGTAAGAGGAGACTAACAGTATTGGGGCTTTAAAGGTATTATTGGGTGATGTGGTTGGAGACCCATCACCAACAACCTTTATTTTACCATCATTTCCCCACTCAACTTTCCAAAGGTGGCTGAAGAATTTCTCATTTCTTAGCTCTGGCTACCCCATCTAGGGATTTATAGCCGTGAGTATATGTATGTATGTATGTAACCGAAAGGCTTCAGGTTTGATTAACAGAGCCTCTGACGGAACACACAAATAAAATTTTAAGATACAAGTGTCAGCTACATCATGGTAATTGTTGTTAAAGTCTACCAAGCACTAAGTCAGTATGGGGGACAATGGCTAAATCATCATATACAGGGTAGTCTCTACCAGTAAGACAGTCTAGTATGTTAGTTCTCATTTAAATACTATGTTTAATGAACAGAAATTCCTCAGCCACTTTTGGAAAGTTGTGTGGGGAAAAGTTGGTAAAATAAAGGTTGTTGGTGATGGGTCTCCAACCGCATCGCCCAAAAATCCCTTAAAAGCCCCAATACCGTTAGTCGCCTCTTACGTACACTCACTGGAAGGAATGGGGTAGTGCTATTCTAAGCCGAGACTACACAGCATAAATACTATGTTTAATGAACAATATTTTATGAACTTATCAAGTGGTTAGCAAAACCAGATGAACAAAAATAGTGTTGGACTTGAGATATAGATGTAGAGCAATCAATTTGGCTTAAAATTACAGTAACCATGCTTTACCCTATTGTGACCGCTATTATTCTGTAAACTCTTGGGCATTAGAAAGAGACATATGAAATGAAATGAAATGAAGCATTTATTCGACGATTATAGGTGTAAAGGTCTTCAGGTATTTACAAGTGCGCATAGGATGGCAACACCAGTTGCTTAGTGCCTAAGTACAACTAGATGGAAAATATAGAAATAATCATATTAAGATCTTATCTGTACAGGCCTGTTGAACAGGCTTGTAATTTATGAAATTTAAATTTAGTTAGTCAAAAGACTATGATTAATGTACAATTTGGAGATCACACACATTCATATATTTATGGCTGTAAATCCCAAAATTCCTTCCAAATTTGAAATTCTTCAAATTTTTATACATGGACTTAGAAGGCTGGTAACTAGGAATTCTTACTAAATTGAATATTCATCTGAGCTTATATATTTGAGATTTTTACCTCACCCATGACAAAATAGTTAATTTTTAAGAAAAGTTTTACTTAGTTTGAAGAAAAGATGGACACAAGTTGTATAGCGCAGCGTTACTTTCCAAATTTGCATTGTAAGCGACACACCACAAAAATCCAACCCCCTCAATTTGAACGTGAGACTGGTTGGAATTAACCCGTTCCCAACCCGAACACAATTTCCATTCAAAGTCGTAATATTTTAAGCGAAACCGAAGTACTTGAGACGCTTCTCAGTTTCGGCTTTCACGAGACCCTCGTCCCGCCTATCTTTCATATGTTCTTCTCTTGCAAAAACAATTTAGTTTTACATTTCCCTTCAACGCCTTGCTTACAAATGACGACGATTGACAAAAGACGTTACATCTTACTATTAGTGGAGGAGCAATTGATACGTCAAATGTTAAGACCTTCATAATAATATCGAAACCGAAATAAGGAGATTCGTAGACACGGGTTAACGTGGCAATGGACAAATCACATTGCAAGTAGAACCGATGAAGTCTATTGGCTGATAATTATAAAGCAAAACTGAATCATAAACGTATTAATGACGTGTCCACCCATTCGCAGTTTATACTCGCCGGTTAATTCAAACTAGGATTAATGGAAATCGACTACACTTATTACTTCAGAAAAGTTTCATAACATATTACATACATAAACGTTCACGCCGAATATCCCCGAAGGGGTTGGCAGCGGTACTAATACTTCTGAACATCACGTGACTTTGTCACCTGGTGTTCAGAGTACCCACGCTTTGCGTGGACAGTGTACTCACGTGATAGGGGGCAGACCTATCGCCGTTTAGTTAAATGTTAAAAAGTTGTTTGTAAAAGTTTCATTTTATGCCCAAATTGCTTACACGAATCTCTGCATTAAAAAAGAAAAGAAAGAAAAGAAAATATTTATTCGTTGCATACAAATTTAAAACACTTAAACACAAAAACAAACAACAATCACAGTAAATCCAGATAAAAATCAAAAAGTCTTGCAACGAAAGGGTTGCTAACTCAGCGTATTGTTGTGAGTGTAACCTCACAACACTGATTTTCAGTTAGCACCTGACAATAAAATGACATACGGTCTCATTCATAATACATAAACCCAAAAACAAAATACTAATATAATTATCATAATAAACAGGAATTAATAAAATATAAGCATATAATTAGTCAAAATAAAGCATAGAATATTATAAAGATATAAATAAACCATAGACGAGACTGTATTCGCTATACCTAATCAGCTTAGGGGATAGGCGGTATTTAAGGTATAGGCAGCATTAGAACGATGGTCTTCCCATTGAGCTAAAAACTGCTCACAAATACGTTCAAACTTTTCGGAATGTATAAAGTGGTCCTGCATCTTCTGACTAGAACCTTTGCGGTGGTGGTGACTGGTCAACAAAATTTTAACTTTGTCGTGCCACACGGACTTTTTTGATATTTTTTACTTTAATTGGTGATCGTAAGAAAAATTTAACAGATAAATAAAATTAGCTAGACAAGGATTTTATTCTATTGAGTTATTTAAAATATGAAGAAAAAACACAGATCTCGTAAATTAACAGTTTTTTTTTTAGAAATGACTTAATAATCTATGATTTTCTTGAATATTTAGCTTCTGGTTGGTCCCTTTTAATTGTCCAGCAGTAATGTGCTAACATATTTGGGCTCCATTTGCCCTGGTACCGCTTTCCCATTTTAAAAATGTCCTGATTGAACCTCTCACCGTGCTCGTCGCTGACAGCCCCTAAATTCTCAGGAAAAAAATCTAGGTGCGAGTCTAAAATATGAATCTTAGGGCCGGCGCTCACTGCCGGCATGGCATGGCAAAGGATTTCGGTATAGATACAGCATTTTTAATCTTATTGCCATGCGTATAGAATTCATTTTGACACAACGATGCCGAGGGAGGCCGCGGTAGGACAGAACGTCGGCATCGTTGTGTCAAAATGAAGTAAAATGAATTCTATACTCATGGTAATAAGATTAAAAATGCTATATCTTTACCGAAATCCTTTGCCATGCCATGCCATGCCATGCCGGCAGTCAGCGCTGGCCCTTAAGTGACATGTTGCAACCCAATGCTTGATATGACAAAACACCAAATCTCCATCCTGAGAAAAATACGTTCTGATGTGTTGATCACAGTTTCGAAAATAGCTGACTTGCATTCTACTGTAGCTAATTCTATTCTTTTAGACGTGACCCTAATAGTTCTGACTGCTTTTTTGACAAATTTAATCACGAACCGAATCATTTAGGTCTCCTTGAGTTATCAAATGTGTCTCGTTTACAATTCCTTTAAACTCAAAGTCATCGTCCTCGTCAACACATTGACCTGAACGGAAGTGAACGGTTGGGAATTGTCGTTCTCAACAGACGTAGTTGCAACTGGTATTAGTTCTGGCAATTTTTTATAGCCGAAGATAAGGGTAAATAACTATGGTTTTTTTCTTGTACAGCAAACGGCATAGATCGTGCACCTTTCTTCCAGTCAGTTAAATTTTTCACACACGTTATGCAACAGACATGAGGGGCCCAGGATTTGTCTTGATGGGCGACAGAAAAACCAAAACATTGCTGATAACACGCCAACACAAGATTCGTAAAATTTCGTCGTTGTTTTGTGAATGTTGCACAGACATGTATTTGAATAGATGCCGCAAGTGCATGTACTTCGCGTGTAAAAACTGAGTAAAATTATCTTAGTTTATCGCCATTTGATTGAGTCCGTGCTCGAACGTTCTCGGTGACAGATGTCAAGCTAAATATAAAAAATGCCTGATTGTGCCATATTGAGTTAAACTATCTAAATAAAGCGGGACTAATTAATAGAAAAGATTTCCTTTCATCGGTAGGTCACTTTATTATTAGATTATGTGGTTTTTATTGCAAAACCAATTATTTCGTGTTCGTTGTGGTTTTACACTGAAAAACTTTTAAACGAGTGCGTATCGCTTAATTTATAATACATTGCCGCTTTTAGTTACAAAGCTATCTAGTATGGCTTGTCTATTAAAACACGCAATGAACATCAAAATGAACGATATTTTCACCTGTCAATCAGGTACATGGTACGGTAGCTATTGTCATATTTCTGTCATTTTAAGCAAAATGTGTTGTACCTACACATATAGTTGTATTCGATTCTAATTCTAATCGATTTTGGGAACAGAGAAATGATAATATTCGCGATAGATGTTCCATGTATCTAAAATATTTTTATTACTACAATGTTTCTGTTAAATAATTAATTGGAATACTCTTGTTTTAACTTTGTTTTTATTTAATAAAAGAACAGTATAATTTTAGTTACAAGTTTTTCTCTAAGCTACATTTCTTAACGTGTGTTATGTGTCAGTCTTTATTTACTTCCTTCCTTCACTCAGTGTTGCCAATATAAATGTACATATATACACGAACACGCCTTCTTACATAAAAAAAAAAAAAGTTTATTTCAGATCAAACACAACTTAACAATTACTACATAAAGCCTACTCCCTAAAAAAGGGCAAAGCCCTGTAAACTTAGGATAAGTAGTAAACTAATAATACATATTGGCGTAAGTTACATGACAGAAACAAGTAAAATTAAAAACATAAAGTTAAAAATTAAAATCTAAAGTTAAAAACTAAAATTAAAAAACAATATTAGAAACAATATATATAATTATAAAAATGTTTACAGAATATGTAAGTGCATTTGGGCTTGTATGTGTGTGTGTGCGTGTTTGTGTGTGTGTGTGTGTGTGTGTGTGTGTGTATGTATGTGTCTATGCATATGTGTTTGATTCAGTGCGAGACTGATATACACATGTACATAGATACACATACGTACATATATATATATATATATATATATATATATATATATATATATATATATATACATATATAATACAAATTTATTTCATACCACCTCTTAATTACGCTAAATATATTTATAATAAAAAAAATATATAATTATACATACATACATTAACTTTAACTAAATCAAAAATTATAGAAAAAAAAAATTAATTAAAAGTAACACGTCAAAATTAGGCAAACAAACCGCCCCAAGTCATACCCGGCCCAAAGGTTCCCATCACACTGGCAGCATTTCCACGCTGCACAGCGAGCGAAATCCTCTGGACCAGAAATACCCCTGAGCGGTAGTCCAATCCCCGATCCCTCAAGCGACGACCAATTTCCCTAACAAAGTGTCTACCCTGGGATCCCCACACCCCCATTGTCTCGACAGCTAATGGTACAAACAAGTAACTCCCCATCAGCAGCGCGTACTTCATTGATTTTTGCCGCGCTGCCATCTCCGCCGCGGCCCCAGGATTTAAACTTGTGGAGCTAATGTGGGATGCCGCCAATGTACATACACACGTAGCATCCCATAAAAGGCAACGACCTCTCTCCCACGCTATTAAGTGAGACCGTCCGGACGTTTCCCGTCGCTGCGACAGAAACCTGGTGGTTCCAAAACGGATGGAATGTCAGCAGACACGAGAGCCCTCCGGACGATGTCATTCATTGAGTGATGGCGAGAGAGTCTCCCTGCGCTTTTGACACAATGTAGCCCATGACGCCCCAGCGAATCGACCGATGAACCACAAATACAGCGGTGTGGCTCACATATGTTGCATCCAAGTCGAAGCGCCACGGCTACACGCAGGGAGTTGTTGTCCAGAAATGTATATATATATATATATATATATATATATACATTTATATATATATATATATATATATTTATATTTATATGTGGATATATATATATATATATACACATATATACACGTATATAAGTTCAAAGCTTCTTAAGTACTACAGTAATTATAATCAATTAGGGAACTATACTCCTTTTAATTTAGTTATCTGCAATTTTATTTTCTGGCTCTATTTTGTATACTTCCCTGCTAAACATTTTAATTTACAAAATGATAGTGAACTTCAATATGCTTAGAATTCTTTGTAAAGTTTCCATACTTAGAAATAGCTACAGCTGCTGAATTATCTTCATAGATTTTAACTGGTTTACAAACCTTAGTAAAGACATCATTCATTACACAAATGAGAAAATTTAATTCTGTTACTGCTTCTGATAATTCTACATATTCAGCAAATGTTGAAGAGTTTGTTACACTACTTTGTTTTTGTTTATTTCCAATATTGAACAAACGAAGATTTCCGTACTATCATCTATAATAGAAAATAACGTTTTTGTATGGGAGCCCCTTTGATATTTACTTTACTGTTATTTAATTATTTATTTTGAAAAGTGATTTACAAGTAAATATACTGTGAAAATTTTAAGTATCTACTTATTACGGTTTAATATTGAGCAAACAAATACTGAAAAAAACACGTTTATTGCAAGGGCCCCCCTTAAAATCCTTTTTCTACTTGTATTTGTTGTTATAGTGGCAACAGAAATACGTCATTTGTGAAAATTTCAGCTTTCTAGTTATCACTGTTTATGAGATACAGCCTGGAGAAAAACAGACAACGAAAAAAAAATACTTGATTGTTTTTCCTTCTCTACAAGTTATTTTATTTGTTTTTTTTCAAATCCGAATTAGTTCTGGGTTGTATTATATTTTGTCATAGCGCCTTCTACTGGCTTTCTTTTTTTGTAGATAAAATTTCTTCTCGGTTTTTTTAAAATCATTTTGTAACTTTCCGAGAACAAATTATTAAAACTAGTTAATTAGGTAGGTTATCAATAAGGACAAGTTATTATAATAATAAAGGCTACTGAACTACTCCCTGATTAACTGACTCATTAACTCACTGATTTAGATCGTTGTTCTCCGAGAAGATGTAGTGGTGGAGGAAAATAATGTAGGAAGAGTTGCTCAGAATAAAAATGAGACCATGAGAAAATAGCGTTATTAAAAAACAGGCATAATTCTAGATTTATCATTCTTCTGTCAATTTATCATTCGTCTGTCGATGCACTCGAATATAATCGATTGAATCGTTTACGCGCTGACGGGGAGTTCCCATCACTAAATTGCTCATCTGACGTCACAGTAGGTGGAAAAATAATGGCACGCTTGGTTTCTATACAAGAAATGACACTTGCGTTATCTATTCAAATACAGATCTGTGGAATCATAAATAAAAGATGTTATTAAAGGAAAGAAAAATTTCGACACTGGACAATTTTCTTTCCTTTAATAACATCTTTTATTTATGAGTAATAATCCCCACATGAGGAATTCATGTCAAAAAACATTAAATTATGTGATAGTTAGGCGTTTCCAACATTTGCATTCTATCTGAAAAGGTAGACAAGTGGCCGTCCGAATTAGTTAAAATTCGGAGGTAGGAAACGCAAACACTACTTGAACGTGTAAAAAAGAAACAAAGGATAGAGAAATTTCGCGCTGGATGCCAACTGACACTGTAGCTCAGTTGGCAGAGCGACGGGGGCGTATACCCGAAGGTCGCGGGTTCGAACCCCGCCAGTGTCGAAATTTTTCTTTCCTTTAATAACATCTTTTATTTATGAGTAATAATCCCCACATGAGGAATTCATGTCAAAAAACATTAAATTATGTGATAGTTAGGCGTTTCCAACATTTGCATTCTATCTGAAAAGGTAGACAAGTGGCCGTCCGAATTAGTTAAAATTCGGAGGTAGGAAACGCAAACACTACTTGAACGTGTAAAAAAGAAACAAAGGATAGAGAAATTTCGCGCTGGATGCCAACTGACACTGTAGCTCAGTTGGCAGAGCGACGGGGGCGTATACCCGAAGGTCGCGGGTTCGAACCCCGCCAGTGTCGAAATTTTTCTTTCCTTTAATAACATCTTTTATTTATGAGTAATAATCCCCACATGAGGAATTCATGTCAAAAAACATTAGATCTGTGGAATGTTGGTTCTCCGCAGACATAACAAAAAGAGTTAGGATCATTATGACACTTCCTCGACATATTCACAGGGTTAATAAATCACAAAACAGCGTTCAAATTTAACAACAAATATTTTTATAAGGATTTACTTGTAAGCGTTTCTGTTAATTTACTGTCGTAGTACTAGTTATAGGTATAATATTATTATTCATAATAAGTATTATATTGTTTGTATTGGTCTGTTAATCTTCCAAAGAAAATAAAATAATAATAATAATAACCGTGTCACAATAAATGAGGCTAATAAACATATGACAACTGTGATTGAATAATAAGGGTAGACAGATAAAACAAAATAAGCTATCAAAGTTCGTGTGGCAAAACCAGTGTTGACCAGAATTAACGGTTACGCCTGTTTCGAGCATCATTCTCCTGTATCATCATCATCATCCGGCTCGCTTTTTTTTATCAAATCCTTTGCATACCTTTGATCCTCGTTCGTACTGTGTTCTTTGTAACGTAATGTGACCCTTTTTATTATATAAAGGTACTAAGATGAATAGGTGCCAATCCAACCTTCGCCCTTGGACCTTTTTCGTGTGTGCATTTTTTTATATGGCGCGTTTAGCCCAGAAACCACCATCCGAACATTTAGTATACCATTTCCTGCCTATCTGCCCATCATTGTACCCATCCTTTTATATCCGATTACGTTAGTCACTTACGACTTAATTAAAACGATTAAATAATTAAGACGCCCATAACAACTGTGAAGCAAGTTTAATAAGAATAGGTCTCGGATTAAACATCATATTATAATATGATAATTATCAATGTTATCATTGGTTAAACTGATTTTTTTTCTATAAAACGTTGACACCGTATATTGGCGAAGGCACTAATACTTCTCAACATCTCGTGATATGGTCACCTGGTGTTCAGACTACTTTATGCTTGGACAGTGTACTTACTCGCCGTTTGGTACGAATAAAGTCACATGCCTAAGTACCACTCAGCCTTATGGGTTTCCTCACGATGTTTTCCCTCACCGTTAACAATCATGATAAATTAACCACACATATAACTTAAGAAGACAGATTAGAGAACTTTCTGCATAACCGACGGGAGTTCTTATCCATTAAGCTATCACTGTTATTATTTTATATTCATTTTTATATTAAGAATTCTTATTAAAACTATAACTGCCCACAAACTGTTTGACAGAAAAATATGAAAAAAGATATTGCTTTTAATGTTAAGACCATTCGTTCTATATTACAATAAACGATATCACATAAAATCTACCAAATTTTTCAATCATGTTGTGTAATGTGGACTTTACAGATTCATTTAAATTTACAGAAAGAGAGCAGAAAAAGAACTTCATCAAAGAAAACATGAAGCAACTTAAGTTTGTCAAACGAAAAGTTGAACCGAGATACAACTTAAAAATGATACCTGCACCTGAGTCTACCACGATGACGACATTTGATAATCTCAATCAAATCAATCTATCAGAAACGCCAAAGAGCAATCTTGGCAAGAAACAGAAAGAGTGTCAAATTAAAAAAGGAGACATGTCTGAATTCTTAAAGAGAAAAGAGTTAAGGCAGAGTGTATCGAAATCTAAAATTGCGCCGATTCAGCAAGATGACGATCATTTAGAGTTTTATGGTTTTCTGCGTGATATTGGTTGTCAAACACAGGAGTCAACAGTTACTAAAGAGCCTATGAAGCTCACGATGCTTTACCAGAAACAGGATGATGTCGATGGAAAGCAGAAAGGGAGCGGGGATTCGGAGATGTTTCCACCAAACAATACACAGGATCGGCCCGATTTGGGACTCTTTGAAAGCGAAAGGAGAGCACGGCTAAACAGCATTTTAGAGAAAAAAGATAACAAGGATCCTTATTTACCAGCAGGTATAATTAACAGTATGTTAAATTGATTAATTCACAATGGAATATACATGATATTTCTTACTATAGATGTAATACGAGGTGACTAAGAATGCTGGAGTTTAGGCGACGCGGTCGGAGACCCACTAACCATTCTTTCTTTAACAATTCTTCCCATAAGTGGCTGAAGAATCTCTATTTCTTAAGCTCTTGTTTTCCGTTTTTGGGCTTTATAGTCGTGAGTATAAATCTGTATGTGTAGAAAATATTAAAAAAAACATACCATAGGCAAATTTTTTAAAGAAATTCTTATTGAAAATAGTATTCGGGTGTAGTAAAAAAGCCATAAACTGTCAAACATAACGCAAGCCTCTTTTGTTGGAGGTGGAACTAGAATGTTTCGGACTCAAAGAACATTCGAGCATTTCGCTTTCGATGAAAAATGCATTATGTTGATCCATCAGAAACACTTAGAATTTTTGATATGGATAACGTTACTTCTTTTAATCCACGACATCTCCAACCCCCGGCCAAAATAATCCTGGATTTACCTTTGGTCTCGCGAAAAATCGCATTTATCAGGGACAATGTTGCATCTTGCGACATAATCGGCGGCCGCAAATATTCGAAGGTTTGTTTGGCAAAACTGACTTTAATCCAAACTACACAAGTGCATTTTGCAGTTTTTGGTACCCTGTTCGTAAGGCATATTCTTAAAGTCCGAAACAACTCTCAATCCTCTTCCACCAAACCGTCTCGCGTGATATTTGATGGGACCAAATAGTTCCATAGCAAATTCGCCCACTTAAATACATAGGAAAATTCCCCAGGCTACCAAAAAGGCGTGGTACCGAAGTACATCCGGTCGCGCAAGGAGCAGGGCGCCAAGACGGCGGCGGCGGGCGCGGCGCGGGCCGACGACGACGAGGCGGCCGAGTGCCCGCCCGGACACGTCGCGCTGCCCGACAACGAGCGGAAGGAGACCTTGAAGATGCTGAGGAGCAGTGAGTGGATTTGTCTTTAGCAGGATTTAGGTATAGGTGTTGGAAAGTCAGGAAAGAGACCATGAAGAAATTGCGGGTATCTATGTTTGTCGGTGTTAAGCAGAATGTAGTCATAGGCGCTGCAAGTAAAGACGACGACGAGGCGGCCGAGTGCCCGCCCGGACACGTCGCGTTGCCGGATAATGAACGGAAGGAGACCTTGAAGATGTTGAGGAGCAGGTCTTTGTATTTGGTGTCCTTTTTAGGTTTTTGTTGAGTTTGCTAAGCAACAACAAGCTAAAGGTGATGTTATAAAGCAATCAGTGTGTCTTTAGCTTTAGCAGGGTGTAGGTATTAGCGCTGCTATACAACGAACGGAAGGAGACCTTCAAGATATTGCCTTTATATTCTATGTTTGTCGGTGTTTAGCAGAATGTAGTCATAGGTTCTGCAAGTAAAGACGACGACGAGGCGGTCGAGCGCCCGCCTGTACGTTGCGCTGCCAGGTAATGAACGGAAGGAGACCTTAAAGATGCTGAGGAGCAATGAGTGTCTTTGTATTTGATGACCCTTTTTTTAGGTTCTTGTTGAGTTTGCTAAAATTGCAGCATTATAGGTATAGGTGCTGCAAGTAATGACGACGTAGAGGCGGCCGAGTGCCCGCCGGGTCACGTGGCGCTGCCCGATAATGAGCGGAAGGAGACCTTGAAGATGTTGAGAAGCAGTGAGTTTCTTTGTATTTGATGACCCTTTTTTAGGTTCTTGTTGAGTTTGCTAAGCAGCAACGAGCGGAAAATTGCAGCATTATAGGTATAGGTGCTGCAAGTAATGACGAGGACGAGGCGGCCGAGTGCCCGCCCGGACACGTAGCGCTGCCAGATAATGAACGGAAGGAGACCTTGAAGATACTGAGGAGCAGTGCGTGTGTCTATATATGTGTTTGTCTTTAACAGGTTGTAGGTATCGGAGTTGTAAAGACAGGAAAGAGACCTTGAAGAAATTGGGGGTATCTATGTTTGTCGGTATTGTGCAGAATGCAGTCATAGGTGCTGCAAGTAAAGACGACGACGAGGCGGCCGAGTCACGTCGCGCTGCCAGCAATGAGTAGATTTGAGTCTTGTGTGTCTTTAGCAGGATTTAAGATTGGAACTCTACCGGCGCTGCTCGACTACAGGAAAGAGACCTTGAAGTTTTTGAGCAGCCGAGTGTTGAACCCTGTTTTTTTATACTTAGTATGTGTTTCTAGGTTGTATATTTTAGCAGGATGTAGGTATAGGTGACAGTTACGAAACCTTAAAGAGGTTGAGCAATGATCGGATATCTGTGTGTCTGTCTTTAAACAGGTTGTAGGTATCGGCGCTGCAAGACAACGAGCGGAAGGAGACTTTGGAAAAGTTGAGGAGCAGTGAGTGTCTTTGTTCTTAGCAGGATTTAGATGTCGGTGTTGGAAAGACAGTATTCTTCCTGTTCCTTCCGTTAAGTCTCCTGACTTTGAAGATGTTGCGGAGCAGTGAGTGGATATCTCTGTGTCTTTGTGTTTTTATGAGTTTGCTTAGCAGAATATTGCTTAATAGTTATTGTGCTTCTCTCCGTCTTTGTCTAGAGCAGAACATAGGCTGCCCGAACACTGGATGAGACCTTGAAGATGATAATAATTTAAGCTGTCGTTGAATTTACGACGCAGTACATGGTCCTCGTTTAGATTTACTTCAGAGAATTGGTAGCATATTTTGACTGACGAAAACATTTACATAGTGTTTCCCCCGTTAAGTACTCTAAATTGTGGACAATTGCGATGGTTGTATAAAGCTGCGGAGCTCGGATACTTAAATCAAGAATTTGGAATATCCGATTGATATCTTACGATTCCGACGCCATTACGCCACTTCATCTGTTTTTTTGTATTAAAATATATATGAATAGGTAGAGAAAGCTCGAGAGGTTTGTCAAGATCGTACAAAGTGGTAATCAATAGTCTATACCTAGCCCAATGGGAACTAGTCGCGCGAGTTTATGTGTGCATGTTTTTTACTTTAGCATTACCTCGTAACGCCCGTATAGAAATTGTTATGACTTGTAAGTTCTATCCAATGTATCTCTAATGGAACAAAAAAAAATATGTGTTGACCGCCCATTATTAAAATTAATGATATCTTTAACAAGAACTATTCCTATGGCTTTATTTTTATTATTAGTCACAGGATTTTGTTTCTCTAGTGATACAACGGGCGTTACGAGGTTATGCCATAATTTAGCTATAAATTTAAAATCTTACTGTATATTATTCCAATTTCATTTTATAAGAACTGCTTCAAACCTTATTAAAAAATCCCACTCCATTTTCGGTTGAAATATCTCAAAATTGCGCATCGATAGAAATAAGGAAGCAAATTTAAATTGGTGTTTCAATATTGATTGCTTAATATTAACAATACAAAGTGTCATAAAGGTTACCCATTTATTTGGGACCTGTCCGGACTTTCAATGTTATAAAACCGTTGCTAATACCCAATTTTTCTTTTTGCTCCAGGTTTCGCCGAGCTAGTTAACGAGCTCAATAAAATGCCAGTTAAAACTGACACTCTAAAAATGCGCAATAGAAAAATGGAGCTCGAAAAGCAATTAACTAAGCTCGAAGATGGCATTAAAGTGTTCTCTAAAGCCAAAGTGTTTGTAAAAATCGGAGAATAAACGTCTCAAATGAAGATTTACGTACCAAAGAACCTACCATATTTGACGAGCCCTGGTGATATCCTTATATTGCCTGGCCATCAACCTATATTTTCCTATAACTGTGGTATATTTGTGTGTATAAAAAAATTGAAAAACCAAAAATGAATTTACGTTGACTTGTGGTTGATTGTTGGAATGTTTAAATTTCGAGATGAAATATTGTTTAATGTATGTAAGTTGTATAAATTGTTTTTTTTTTTAAGTTTGTCAGATCCGTCCTGTAGAAATTGTATTCATTATGTTGTAATAACCGAACGAAGTAAATTATCGTTTTTCTTTCTCTCTTTGTAAGTTAATGTTTTGATTGTCTATTGTTCTTTAGTTAATTATTATAATACAATGATTTTAGAGCTACCAGTGTTTTCATATCGTTTTGGAAAATGTTTATTATAAAATTTCAAAATTTATGTTGTGGTTTAACTCAATTCACGTCTTTTCATATTATTTCCACTTCATCAACAAGAATAATCAACTGTGTTGGACCTGTTGCATTTGGCTACCAGCAATAGTACCATAAGGCAATTGTTCATACAAAATCTGTCAGTGTCTCGCTTCTCACGTGACATACTCGCTCTCACACGCCTAATGCTACGGGGCAGACTGTCTAAGAGAGGAAGAGTATAAATTACCATATGTCCTTCGGTCAGTCAGCGGATCTAGTAAAAGCCTACTCTAATCTGGGGGCACGGCAGTGCCCCTGCCAAGTCTCGAGCAAAACGGGCACGGCCGTACCATCTTTTCTCGAAGCGGTTCGCGGCTGTTTCGCCCCCCCTTTATCTTCGACGTGGACAAAGCTAGGAGTTTAGGTTTTCGGTGAATAATATTAGGCATTAGAACAAGCTTAAGTTCGAAATTACACGCCAAATGAATTAATAGTTTAGGAGTTACGGTCGATCAAAGTTACACCATTTTGTCACTCACTGACTCACTGACAGATCATCAAAAATCTAAAGTACTTCTAGCAGACTTAGAAACTTCAAATTTTGCACCAAGATAGGTCATTAGCCACATATAAAGGAAAAATTATAAAAACATTAAAAAATTATATGCCATAGAAAACAATTTTATATTTGCGGTTTGGCAAGAACATTATGTATGGATTTTGACTGCATTGTTAACTTTGTTCGTTGTTCAAGTACCTATTCAATTGGATGAATACATACATAGAATAGAAAAGAATAATATAAATGTAATACATAGACTACCATTAATACAAATTAATACATAAAGTTCATTAAATTAATAAAGCTAAATCTCCATTGTATTGCGATAAATATTGTATGCGCGCTCGATAGATGGCGTTGTACCTGTCTGAATCGCGCTATGGTTTCGTTACAAAGCGCAGTGTAAGTAGTACTTCAAAATAATTAATTAGATAATTTTCATTTGATAGCGATCATCTGTCTATGAAAACCCATTTCGAAACTAAAAAATATTGTAGTGATAATTGATATTCGGAGAACTTTACGTGTTATTTAGTTTAGTTTAGTTATAGTTTGTAAGTTAGTAGATATATATTTATTTAGTTAGTTATTTGTTAGTTAGTTTAGTTCTATTTAGTTTGCATATATTTATAAGTTTAAGCCCTATTGTTATAGAAGTAATTGTAAATATAGTGTAATGGAACGTGAAATATTGTACATAAATGGCGACCTTTGTCCACACAGAGTCATCTCTATTCCTGGAGATGGGTCGTGTTTATTTCATTCGTTGTCATACAGCATGTATGGGAGTTTTCAGTCGTCAAACGATATTAGGCGTGCTGTCGTCCATTATGTAGTGGAGAATTGGGATGACATGCAAGTCTATAAGTCTATGTTTACTGAATATAATCGACTCCGAAGTATATATCGCCCAGACTTGTCTACCTTAGAAGTAACGAAGCCTCAGAGAAGAAACAAAAGAGATAGAGATAGAGAATGGGTTCTAAACAAAGCAGTAGCTGACGTCCAAGAAATTGTGAGGTCACCTAAAAGTAAAAGAAAGAAATACCCTTACAAAAAATAAATGAGATCCCACCAAAAACATTAAATGTAAAAAAATGCCAAGTCTCTCGATGCAGTCTTTCCATCGTAAAAAGTTTTGAGATCTCATAGAAGCCAAGTCCTATTCAAAATATTTCGTAGTTATAAATCAACATTTAGTAATTGTATCAATAGTTTTCTTTATATTATAATTAAAGTGACTTGGCAATGAACACAAATTAAAAGCTGCTTGCTGCCTGGAATTATGTGCAAATGTTACTGACGAGACCAGTGATCAGATTATTTGTTATGTGTGAATCATGATGGTCACTACCGACTACATGCTCCAATACAATAATTAAGAATACCTTACGGGCCATCGCTTTATAAAAGTAAATGAATCGAGAGTGCACTAAGACTGACTGCCGTTGCCGAAATTCGGTTGGGACGACACGGATAAACCAAAAGAAAATTAATTTTGTGATATTAATGTTTACGCATGCGGTGTGTGTAACTTTCAACTCCTCCAAATATGCCGTTTTATTTGTTTCTTCCTGTGCTCATTGCCAAATCACTATAATTATAATATAAAGAAAACTATTGATACAATTACTAAATGTTGATTTATAACTACGAAATATTTTGAATAGGACTTGGCTTCTATGAGATCTCAAAACTTTTTACGATGGAAAGACTGCATCGAGAGACTTGGCATTTTTTTACATTTAATGTTTTTGGTGGGATTTCTGTTTTCCAGACATATGTATACTAAATTTATGCCTATCTCTGGTATAAATAACTTATTTTACAATATTTTCCGCACTCAAGTACCAAAAATGCCTGATGAAATTTTAATTTTCTGAAGCTCCGTATCCCAAGGTCCTTTCCGTTTGTCGAATGTCGACTTAGAATAACACTAACCCATTTGATTTATCCCGCGGGTGTCAGGCAGGCTTGTCATCTATATTTTAATTATCTTTTCTGCCAAAAGTGGCTGAAGAATTTCTAACTCTGAAGCTCTAGCTACTCTCAACTCATACGTGCACGCCGTATATTTCCGAAGGGATTGGTAGATGTAATAATACTTCTGAATATCATTGTCACATGACTAAGTACAACTCAGTTATGTGGGTTTTCTCACGATGATTTCCCTCACTGTAAATAACCATGATAAATTAACAACAAATATGTTTTTAGTAAAGACAAATATACTATCTCGTCGCGGGATATGACTCGCCTAGACGACAAGCGGTAACCTACTGAGCTAATACTGTTGTCTCTTGCTACTCCTTTTTGGAGTTGCCATCTTATTAATGTATGTATATTCTTTTAATTTCATTATTAATTTACGCAATAAATAACGATTTGTTTATTTAGCGGCATTTATAGTTGAGTTGAGACAACCATATACTGGAATCGAAATAAGTCACTCGTTTCTTAGACAATACCAAGCGGTATATGAGCAGTAGAATTTCAATTAAATCTGAACACACAACGACACAATAATATCTGAAAGCACAACTCGTCAAAGTTATCTGCTCAGATAGGGTGATCATAAATATCTGAACATTTAAGGAAAATATACCTTAAAGCACTAGGCATACAGTTTAAATGTAATCGTACAGATGTAATGAATTTTCCTTTTACAAAATGAGTAGGTATACAGAATATATATAAATCTTCGAAAAGCAACTTTAGAGTCTTGTTACAAGAGACACATTTGAATAAAATATTTGGCAATTTACAAAAATGGTAACATTACTGTCATTGCATATAATTCACTTCATGTATTTATCAAATATTCACAGATTTATGGTGCTAAATACTTACGTATACAGATTGGCAATACAAAGTCGACAGGCGAGACCAAAAAAAAGTACAACGGTGTGCGTAAATGAGTGTGTGTGCGTGACATTAGTATCGCGGATTCCATACTATTCCCTATTAAAATTGATAAAAAATCACGTATTTGTTATTTTTGCCAAATTGTAAACTTAACAGTAATTGTAATATTATGATGACAGAAGATTTTTTTAACATATATTTGCATTGAAAACTTTGGTTTAAGGTCTATAATAAGCATATAGACGTAATTATTACAATCTTAATTTGGACATAAATGGCTAAAAATGTTATGTTTGCCAAAGAATATGTATTTTATTTAGCTTCTGTGCTGTTAAATATTAATAACTTTATGAAAAAATCACCAAAGTTAAGACTTACATAAATCATTTTTTTTTCATGTTTTATGCGAAATCCGTTGTAGGCTGTTATTGTATCCCTGAAAGGTCCTGCCTTTGTTGACGTTTATGCTATGTTTGTCACTTACTGCCAATCTATGTGTTTCTATATCTATGGTTAGTTTAATGCTGCCAAATTAAAATAGGTACGAATGCTTTGCAATATTTCATCCACTATTGTGTCAATCACCGTGGCCTAGCGGTTTAGTAATTGGCCTAGACCTCGCTTTTTTAACATACCCTTTTTATATTATAAATCGATAAAGGACATCAAACTTAACAACTTTGCCTATGGAATGCCTATCTAAAATATTGTAATTTTCAAAATATAATAATAATAAAAAATTGTCGTACCTAGTTCAAACTGAGAATGTATACAATGAGATTCCTTGCTTCAGTGAAAATAAAAAATAAAAAAAAAACATTTGATCTATGGTGTAAACAAAAACATAACCTCTTTCGGTATTTTCCAGTTCAATCGCTCGCTTACCGGTTTATTTTCATGATATTATTTTTCAACGACGATCAATACAACTGGAAAATACAGAAAGAAGTTATATTTTTGTTTACAGAGCGAAAAGCATATATCAAATGTTTTTTTTTTATTTTTTATTTTCACTGAAGCAAGGAATCTCATTGTATACATTCTCAGTTTGAACTAGGTACGACAATTTTTAATTATTATTATATTTTGAAAATTACAATATTTTAGATAGGCATTCCATGGGCAAAGTTGTTTAGTTTGATGTCCTTTATCGATTTATAATATAAAAAGGGTATGTTAAAAAAGCGAGGTCTAGGCCAATTAGAAATCAGAAATATAATCCGTTGCGTCAGGGTTCAAATCCTCAATTGTGTTTAATTTATGTATTTTATTAAGAATTCATGTTCTTTTATTTGTTTTTATTTTTTAGACCTTTAGATTTTTTGTCCTCATTTAATATAATTATATATATAAATACGTATAATACGTTAGAGAAAATTGCATGAAAAGGTATAATTTTGTAAAAACTAGTTTATCTTTTTATTTTATTAAAGCTGCATTTTTATTAATGTAACAGTAAAAAAATGGCATACATCTTTTCAAAAATTTTAAGTTATTTTACCTCTTGATGATTTGTGCCGGCGAAAATTATACAACTACAAACCCATTCCTATATTAACAACATGTACTTACTTGTTTCTATAAAAAAAAAGTATTGGTCAGTGGGTAACTTTGATTATGAACACTATAGATAGAGCGATGTTACGTCATCCATTTTAAAAAGAGAAGCCCTTATTTAAGTTCTTATATGTTAAAAAGAGACACAAAATCTTTATTGTCATCTCTATCGCGTAACCCGTTTTGTTGATGTCACGCTTTTAAAGCTTGACAAACAAAGCGTCGACTTGTGAGCGATTTTGGTTTTCTTTTGATTTTGAGAAAGATTTTATTCATTTGTATATTGTTATTGTGATAAAAGAGACTCCATTAGTCAAACTTATTATTTAGTGAGGTATGGTTGGGTGTAGCGTGCTTGGCTGCGGAAGCCGCAGCGAAAAACACATCGAAGGATTGACTTTCTGAAGTGAGTGAGTTTTTTAATGTTTTTCTACAGATAAATACATAATAAATACATTGCGCGATCAGAAAAAAAGTGATTCAAATGTTAGTTACGTTGAACTAGATTACTAGCATTTTCTTTAGTTATTTTGAGCAATTTTTTAATAGCATAACCTAAAAATATGCAGTATCTCAGTGTTCCCATAATTCACGTTTTTCATCCTACCCTGTCGGTAGGGTAAAATTTTTAAATTAGTAAACTGATGTTAATGAGTGAGTATATTATGAATTTCGTCGCGCTATAGCGACGCTGAATGATTTCCAATTGTTATCTACGGAATTAGTAAGTAATAAATTTGTTATATTTATTTAATTTCTTCGTATTCATTACAGTTTTCCTAAAGACCCGAATCTACGAGAAAAATGGATTGCGGCCACTGGAAGATGCAATTGGAAATCAACCAAATATAAAATACTTAGATGTACGAATACATCATCTTTTGAAAAATGTGACTGAAATAGACGAATGAATTCGAAATTTTCACACGAAACTGATTTTGTTTAAAGGTCAATAGTAAATAATGCAATAAAACTCATGTACAAAATAGTGCTGTCTTTTATTTTTCAAAATACAAACATAGACCCCACTATACCCATGATGACCGGTATGATATTTACATAACTTGCACTTATGGAACAGCTGTTTTTTTTTGTCCAGTAACAAAGTTAGTCCCGTACAAAAATTTATTCGTAATCATGGGAAGATTCATCCCTGATAGTTAGTAAAATGCTTTAGATTTCACGGTGTATTAAACATCAGTATAAATGGTAAAATTAAACAAAAAAGATTGTATAATACTAGGAGCAAGTATGTATAATTATATGATTGCAGGAAATAATACAGCGTGTTAGTTTGACGGCGATTGTTACTTCAATATTAATTCGTATATTAAAGTTTAATGCTTAATATCCACCATATGAAATAAACAAAAAGATTAAAACCGCTTTAGCAGAAAAACTTACTTTCTCCATCAGATGGAAAACTGTGGTTATCTACACTAGCCTAGCGCACACACTCCTACCCGTATAATGTCTCACCCACACACAGAGAACAGCGGGCGCATCATGTGACCATCTAGTCTTGCGCACACTTGCTCGTGACCGTATAAACCGCACTATGACAGCAATGCAATTTTTTTTTTAATTTCGCGGCTATGTTTGATTTTTCTTTGAACTTATCGCCGCGCCTGGTGAGGCTGTGGTCTTAGTCGCCTCGTATTTCAATCCAATATTAAATATGGGGTAGTGTAATTCAAACATTTTCAAGTAAAAAGATTGATGGATGTAAACACACTTATCTTTCTTTGGAACATCAAAAGGTTGTAGAACGCAGGCAGGCGTCCGAAGTATGAAGAATAAAAGAGCATGTATGAAAAGATTGATGGATGTTGACGAAGCTAGAGAGGTTTGCCAGGATCGTACGAAGTGGCGATCGATAGTCTCCGCCTACCCCAATGGGAACTAATGGCGTGAGAATATGTATGTACAAAATCTATCTCTATTAATTAACACCGACGATTATAACAAAACTGTCGTCCTAAATAATCAGCTACCGCTATTTTTGTTTTACTTTACATCTCTGCCTCCCCAATGGGAAGTAACGGCGTGAGTATGTATGTAATGTATGTACTTCATGAGCGTAAGATAATAAAAATAAAAACAAATAGAGACCCTCGAAACGATGCATTTACGTGGCATAAAATAAAGTGCGCAAGAGATACCTATTCATTCATTAACCGACATCGAAATTGGAGGAGTTCTTGGTGTTTACTAAACTCTCTCGGGGCTAAAGGGTTCTAAACGGGTGTATCTGTACTCTATCACAGTTAACTAAAGAATACGAATAAAAATAACTCACCCCGTTTTGATTGGCAGTGGCAGATCCGGGCTATCACCTTTATTTGCGCAAAACGCAGAACATTTTGAGAATTAACATTATAAAACACCAACACTGAACTTTGCTGGTTCGTGTACGCCATATTTACTCAACACAATCACAACACAAGATACTAAAACTGAACTCACACTCCGAAAATTTAATGCGAAAAATCAAAGTGACATCCAATCATAAGCGACACAAACACAATGAGCTACAAACAACAACTAACTTAGTACTAATAAATACTGTTGTTCCTTTGATAAAATGCCGACAAGCCCGCCCGACTTGATACATGCAGATTTTGAATTTCGCGGCGATCGATGTTTACGAATTATGAATTTTTCTCTGAACATACTGCCGCATTCCAACGCAGTATTAACTATGGGGTAGTGTTATTCAAATTTATCACGTCAAATAATAACATGTAAAAAATAAGAAGATATTAGAAGCTAAGTTCGATTACTGGCGATACTTTACTGGCCTTGATTTGATTTGGCCGCCGGTTAAGGGTCACGGCGGGTCGCAGCTGTCAGCTGAGTTGCCCGCCTTGTCATCGCGTTCCACGCACACATTGAGCGTGTTGGTGTCAATAGTACTACTTTCTTAGTGCAAATTTTAACAAAATTTGAAAAAAAATAAGTGTGTTTTTTTCAACGAATTCTGCCTCTATACGTGATAATTAATCATACTTTTCATTGAAAACAGTCGTTACAATTACACCCTGTATAGTAAACAGTAAACCTTTACAATAAATAAAACGACGTAACAATAAATTGACGTAATCAATTTTAAATTAAAAAGTAGCTTTTAGAATGGTGATTATACTATTTTGGGGTAATTGTTTTCTAGTGATCGCAACATTACAGGGAAAAATATTGCTATCTAAAAGAGGTACTCTCCCGTTGCATTATGACTCTGTCTATAGTGTTCATAGTCAAAGGTGGGTAACGATTTAGTATTTTTTTCTAATAATATATTAACCGTACAACCAGTTGTACGGATTAGTTGGTCAGTGGAGAATATCTCCCAGCAGAAAACTCTTTCTAGTTTAGACATTTGATAAAACTAAATGGTGGTTGTGTAGAAAATGTATTCCAGCGTAAGTACTAAAATTAATAAACAAGGAATTTTAAACTGTATGCCTAGTGCTTTAAGGTATATTTTCTCTTAATGTTCAGATATTTATGATCACCTGTTTAAGCAGATAACTTTGACAAGTTGTGCTTTCAGATATTATTGTGCCGTTGTGAGTTCAGATTTAATTGAAAACCGACTGCTCATATATTTGTGGCGAATTGGATGTTCAGATCCTATTGACCTTATTTACCGTAAAGAATTTATTGAAATTTATTGCTGCTCAGAAGTATTTGAGTACCTCGGCCGCTCCGATATATTTGATGGCGACTGTACAGATGATATTCAGTATAAGACACAGTTTGATCCAATATAGAACGTGTAGCTAGCAAGCTAGTGGGTAGGTGAAATAAAAGAGCCGGTATCGCGGTAGTGGTATATTAAGTGTCGATCTCCCCCAAGTAGATGTTCTTGTCGCTGGAGGCGGACAGCAGCACGGGCTGCGCGGGGTGCAGCCGCACGTCGGACACGGCGCCGCGGTGGCCCGGCAGCTTGTACAGCGCGCGCCGCGACGTCGTGTCCCACACCAGCACGTGGCGGCAGGCGGACCCGGCACATACCTAGCGATACAAACAATCAGGAATAACGTTCAGATTCTTTACAGATACATA
This sequence comes from Bedellia somnulentella, assembly GCA_963576735.1. Taxonomy (NCBI): domain Eukaryota; kingdom Metazoa; phylum Arthropoda; class Insecta; order Lepidoptera; family Bedelliidae; genus Bedellia; species Bedellia somnulentella. The sequence continues at coordinate 881,113 of OY755186.1, forward strand.
CATAAATCCCTTAACGGGGTAGCCAGAGCTTCGGAATGAGAAATTCCTCAGCCACTTTTGGAAGTTGATTGGGGAAAAGATGGTAATAATAAATGTTCTTGGTGACGGATCTCCAACCACATCGCCCAAAAATGACTTAAAAGCCTCTAGACCTCTAGTCGCCTCTTACGACCACCCACGGGTAGAAATGGGGTAGTGTTATTCTAAGCTGACACTACACGGCAATAACAGATACTTTTTGAATGATTTAAAACTATTTACTACCATTGCTTTTGAAGGGGTTTTTAGAGAAGAAACGGATTTTTGATTTTTTGCTTTGTGAACTACGAGAAAGCCTTTGACCAGGTCCAACACAAAGTACTAATGCGTCTATTGGAGGATATCGGATTAGACGGCAAGGACATGCGGATCATTCAAAACCTCTGCTGGTCCCAGACAGGCACCGTCAGAGTGGGATGTGAGGAGACCGAAGAAGTGGCAATGTGCAAGGGCGTACGTCAAGGATGTATCCTGTCTCCACTTTTTTTTAACTTGTACACAGATGCCATTATCACTGAAGCGCTGGAGGAGAGGGAGTTGGGCGTCAACATCAACGGGCAGTTTATTAACAACCTCCGATACACCGACGACACGGCCCTGATAGCCTCAACGCCGGAAGACATTCAATTGATAGTGAACAGCATCCACGAGTGCAGTCAGAAAGCGGGGCCTTCGATGAACCTATCCAAGACGAAGATCATGGAGGTGTTTAGAGACAAGACATTAAACCCCTCAGTCACGGTAGCCGGGACCCAGATGGAGAGAGTCTAGAAGTACAAGTACCTCGGCTCATGGGTTGATGAAAACTAGGAGTCCGATCAGGAAATCGAGACCCGTATTGAAATAGCCCGTGCGACCTACAATAAAATGTGAAAGGTACTCAGTACCAGGCAGCTGGATCTGAAACTTCGCATACGATAGCTTCAGTGCTACATTTGGCCGATAGTCTTCTACGGATGCGAGGCTTGGACTGTAAAGGAAGTGACCCGCAAAAGACTAGAGGCTTTTGAAATGTGGTGCTACGGGCGAATGTTGAGGATTAGCTGGATCCAGAGGGTCACAAATGTGGAAGTTCTTAGACGAGCCGGAAAAAGCCGAGAACTCATGATCATAATCAAAAGAAGAAAGGTTGCGTTTTTGGGACATGTACTCCGCCACGATCGATACCAACTGCTTCAAGTAGTCATGATGGAAAGTATCAAAGGGAAACGGAACGTCGGAAGAAGAAGGGCATCGTGGCTCTCAAACATCAGGAAATGGACCAACATAACCGGCGTCGAAGACCTGTTTCGCCTAGCCCAAGACCAAAGGGAATACTCGGAGCTGACTGCCAACCGCCAGTAGTGGAGAGGCACTGGAAGAAGAATATCCTACGGCCGATTTCTTTTTAAATGAAACGTCGTCCTTGCCGATAAATAACAGTCGGTCGAGGTCAGGGACTTTGGTTCAGGAACCTTAGAACAATCCTAGCCGTATTGAGCAGCAGCTACATTTACCATTGCAATTGCAGTTCTGATGCATACATTGGTGCTCGCGGGCCACGATCTTGGGTATTATTGTTGATTCTAGGTATGGGGAATGGATGTGCATTAGCTTAGTTTTTTGTTTGTTATAACCAACCCAACATCGTGAGCCCATTTACATAGCAAATCATAATTTATCTGTAATCTATTCTCCGCCACCTCAATATCGTTGTATGCATACAATCGGCAAGTATAATGGGGCGGTATTCTGATGGATCTGCGGTAGCATCGCTCTTTGGAGCTAAATGCGTGACCCCAGTAGTTAAGCTCTCGATAGCTCTTTGGAACTGACGGGCGGAGAGTAGCCTGACAGCGCGAGAATCGTTTCAACCAGGAATGTTGGAATACGTCTGGCCATGGACCTTTCCAGTTCTGAGCCTGATGGATCGCAGCCACCACATCCTCCTCCGATTTGTTGACGGGATTCATAGGCGCTATGGAATCGCACGCTCTCGACCGACATGAACTATCTGCCCTCTACTCGATCAACTGGCAGCAACCTTAGCTCACGCCAAAAGCTTCGAGAAACTACCTCTGCTTTAAGTGGCCGTTCACCCATCGAAACTACGTTTGGACGCTTCGAAGTTCTGTAGAACTTATTTTGGTCACTCATGAAGATACGATTATGCTGGTACCTCTTTAACCTTTCAGAATATCGCCTGATTCGCTCACCCCAAGCCGCGATCTTCTGCTTTCTTAGATCATCGATAGGCGCCACCAGTCTACATGCAAACTATTATTATTATTACTTAATCATAAATAAAAATATACCTTCGATCCATCCGGCGACCAAGAACACCGAAGCAGATTCTTCTCAAAGTTATGTTGGTGTCCCGTCATCAACTTGACGCATCTCTCCGTTGGCGCGAACGGTCTGACGTCCCATATTCTGAGAGTATTGTCCATGGAATTTGATAGCAGGTAGGATCCATCGTATGAGAGGGCTAGGCCTGTAATCAACATTTATAATGGTGGTTTTGAACTATTTACGTATTGATGATTTCTGTGGACCTTTTGAGATACATACATACATACATATACTCACGGCTATAAATCCCTTAACGGGGTAGCCAGAGCTTTGGAGTGAGAAATTCCTCAGCCACTTTTGGAAGTTGATTGGGGAAAAGATGGTAATAATAAATGTTTTTGGTGACAGGTCTCCAACCACATCGCCCAAAAATCACTTAAATACGATCACCCACGGGTAGAAATGGGGTAGTGTTATTCTAAGCCGCCACTACACAGCAATTGAGATACACAGCACTTTTGAGATAGACTTGAGTATATAGTATAGGTAGGTAGGTAGACATGTAATGGTCAGAATAAATTAGAAATACTGTTTATTGCACATCAAACACAAATTATTTATAAAAATAATAAAACAGTTTACATTGAAGCACAATTGGCAGCCTTATCACTAAGAGCGATCTCTTCCAGACAAACTTTGGAAGGTAAGATCGTTAAATTAGTCATAACATAAGTTTACCATACTAAGGTTTTATTCAAAATGATAGTTAACTGCTCGCCCTGTTGCTTTACCATAACTTTATCAATATAGGGCAGCTGAGGGTCGCTCTCAAAGGTTTATACCTTAGCTTTATCAGATAAAAAGAAGAAAGAAGTCCTAACCAGTGACCAAGCGAAAGGCTTTTGAATTTATTTACTATAAGCTATCACAAATGAAAAAGAAACAAGAACATTCATTAATAGTTTGGTTTGTATTGTGAGCCAAATTTAATGAATATTGATGTATTAAAGTGAAGTAAAATATATTATATAGTAATACTTAAAATAGATAGATAATAGTTAGATGAATAATTTTAGTTGTTTATTATGTTTTTAATCCAGCAAATCTTTCCATTAATGGGTTGTCTGGAAGAGATCGCTCTTAGTGATAAGACCGCCAGTTGTACTTTGGCTTTTATACCGATCTTTTTTGTAATTGTTGTTTTTATTTTGTAATGTGCAATAAAGAGTTTTATTATTATTCTTTGGTATCTTTTAGATTCTCGCCTCTCCCATGGCCGAAAAAGAAAATATAAAATTTTAATGGGAGAGGCGGTACTCCCCGACAAGAGCACAGTCGGTCGGGGTCAGGGAGTCAGGTTCAAGAACCGACGGACGATCCGAGCCGTATCAAGCAGCACCGCTTTCTGCATTTGTGCTGGAACCGACACGCCACAGAAATCCAACCGCCTCAAGTTGGTCGCGAGGCTGGTTGGAATTAACCCGTTCGCGGACAAAACAATTGGGATAATTTCAGTCGAGGTCACACCCCACATGTCGGTGATCTCGAGAGCCAGATCGAGATATTTCCGACGCTTCTCGGTTTCGGCTTTCACGAGACCCTCGTCATGCGGGATAGTGACATCCACTAGAAATACCCTCGACTGCGACCGATCCCATACCACGATATCAGGCTTATTCGCTAGAATAGTCCTGTCCGTGATAACGGATCGGTCCCAATAGATTTTGGCACGGTCGTTTTCTAAGATTGGCTCCGGCAGATACTTGTAATACGGCAGCCTCTGTTGCAAGAGTCCGTATTTCAGAGCGAGCTCCTGATGCAGGATTTTGGCTGCTTGGTTGTGTCTGTGCAAGTACTCAGTGTTAGCAAGAGCCGAACAACCGGAAATAACATGCCTAAGTGACTCTCCGGGACGGCCACATGCTCGACAGATGTCTGTGGTACCGTCCTTTAGGATGTATTTCCGATAGTTCCGCGTCTTGATAACCTGGTCTTGTATTGCACAGACAAAACCTTCGGTTTCCCCAAAGAGGTCCCCGAAACGCAGCCAATGCAGGGAGGCTTTACGGTCCACGAAAGGTTCGTGAAGTACCTTGTAAAACCTCCCGTGCAGCTCCTTCTCTTTCCATACGGACTCCCGATCAGAGGTGCTAAGTACCTCCGGGGTTCGCCAATCCTGTGAGGCCAACGATAAGGGAGTCAGTCCTTTATCACTAGCGACCACCTCTCCCCGAATACTATCATCCGTCATCGTCAAAAAATAGTTTCTGAGGTTGCATACCTCGCGGTTGTGCATGGTTTTGGCACTCAAGAGGCCTCGACCACCACACTTCCGCGGGATATACAATCTCATAACCGACGACCTCGGATGATGCATTCGATGAGAGGTCATCATCGTGCGGACTCGTCTGTCCAGAGCGTCGAGTTCGGTCTGAGTCCATCTGAGCACGCCAAATGTGTACATCAGTACAGGCATGACCCAGGAGTTAATGGCTCGGATCTTATTAACGCCTGACAAGTAGCTATTAAGCACACTTTTCAGGCGTTCATAAAACTCCTCGCAAACACCCTGTTTCACGTCTGCCACCTTCACACCGATGGTTTGTGACATGCCCAGATACCGGTATGTTTCAGCCTCGGAGAGTGCCCTCAAATGATTGGTGCCGACATCGACACCATCAGAGTGCACGACATGCCCCTTCTCAACATGAATGACCGCACACTTATCGACCCCGAGCTCCATCTTGACGGAACCACTGAAATCGTTAGTGATCGTCAGTAGCTCCGCCAATCTGTCAGCCGTGGGGGCGTAAAGCTTCAGGTCATCCATGTAAAGGAGATGAGGCAAGCGTGGTCCGCCTCTCCGAAACTGAAAGCCTGTCCCCGAATTCTCCAAATTCAAATTCAAATCATTTATTGCATTCAAGTGGTACATACAAGGTGATACAGGTTGTTTATATTTAATGAGCCATAACTTGAACCCTGATAGGGCACCGCATAATATAAACTTACAAATAAAAGTTATAAAAGGTAAATAATTAAAAAAAAGACAATTCTAAATAAAACACAGGTATGATATAAAACGGAAAAATTAAAAACTTAAAACTAACTTTATTGCTAAATTATAATACTAGCTTATTTTATTATTACTACAAGTTAATTAAATTAAAAATATATTAAAGGTCCGCATATTAAATTTATGTCAAAAAATAATTGTATGTCTTTTTCTATCTAGTTAAATAGCCAATTTAAATAAATTATAAGTTAAATAATATAATATTATTATATTTTACTTTATAAATGTCTAGTTATAGTTTATATAATGTACTTAGAGGATTCAGGGCCAAGCAAAACCAAACTGGACTCAGGCAATCGCCCTGGAAAATCCCTCGCCTTATACCAATTTGGTCATCCGCGTCCGTCATCCGCTGACCGTCTAAACTCAGGATCGTTCTCCAGCACCCCATACACTGCCCGAGGAAGTGTCGAACTGTACTTTCAATTTTGTACAGCTCGAGGACCCTCATGAGCCATGTATGAGGTACCGAATCGAACGCCTTCCTGTAGTCTATCCAGCCAGCGGAGAAGTTCCGACGGTTGCGTTTGACCAGTTGGCCTACGACCGCGTCGATGAGGAGCAGCTCCTTGCTACCACGACTACCGCCCATACATCCGTTCTGAGCTCCAGAGATCACATTGTTATCAACAATGTGTTGAGTAATCTTGGAGCTCAGAACGGATGTCAAGGTCTTGTAAATTGTACAAAGACAAGTAATGGGGCGGTATTGTGATGGATCCGCGGTAGCATCGCTCTTTGGAGCTAAATGAGTGACCCCAGTAGTTAAGAAGTTCGGAAGCGTCCCACTCTCGAGGGCGCTTTGGAACTGACGGGCGAGAGTAGCGTGACAGCGCGTGAACCCCTTCAACCAGTAATGGTGCAATCCGTCCGGCCCCGGACTTTTCCAGTTCGGAGCCTTACGGATCGCAGCCACCACATCCTCCTCGGATATGTTGACGGGGTTCATGGGCGCTATGGGCTCGCACGCTCCCTCGACCGCCTCGAACCATCGGCCCTCTTCGTGATCAACAGGCAGCGACCAAAGCCCACGCCAAAAGGCTACTACATCGGCTTTTTCCGGTCGCTGACCTGTCGTAACCACGTCGGGACGCTCCAATGTTCTGTAGAACTTCTTCTGGTCACTCATGAAGAGACGATTCTGTTGGTACCTCTTTACCCTTTCAGAATATCGCCTAATTCGCTTACCCCAAGCAGCGATCTTCTGCTTCAGATCATCGATGCGCTCCACCAGTCTACAGGCAAACTCCGGTGAGTTGTCAAAGACATTCTCACCAGGGAATGCCTCCCTGACGAAGCGCACCACCCTCGGCCTATTGTTGCCTGATCTGAAGCTGTTATTATTATTATTTTGAGCATGAATTTAAGTTCCTCGCCTCTCCCATGGCCGAAAAAGAAAATATAATTTTAAATGGGAGAGGCGGTACTCCCCGACAAAAGAACAGTCGGTCGGGGTCAGGGGCTCAGGTTCAAGAACCGACGAACGATCCGAGCCGTATCGAGCAGCACCGCCTTCTGCATTTGTGCTGGAACCGACACGCCGCAGAAATCCAACCGCCTCAAGTTGGTCGCGAGGCTGGTTGGAATTAACCCGTTCGCGGACAAAACAATTGGGATTATTTCTGTCGAAGTCACACCCCACATGTCGGTGATCTCGTGGGCCAGATCGAGATATTTCCGACGCTTCTCGGTTTCGGCTTTCACGAGACTCTCGTCATGAGGGATAGTGACATCCACTAGAAATACCCTCGACTGCGACCGATAACATACCACGATATCAGGCTTATTCGCTAGAATAGTCCTGTCCGTGATAACGGATCGGTCCCAATAAATTTTGGCACGGTCGTTTTCTAAAATTGGCTCCGGCAGATACTTGTAATACGGCAGCCTCTGTTGCAGGAGTCCGTATTTTAGAGCGAGCTCCTGATGCAGGATTTTGGCTGCTTGGTTGTGTCTGTGCAAGTACTCAGTGTTAGCAAGAGCCGAACAACCGGAAACAACATGCCTAAGTGACTCTCCGGGACGGCCACATGCTCGACAAACGTCTGTGGTACCGTCCTTTAGGATGTATTTCCGATAGTTCCGCGTCTTGATAACCTGGTCTTGATAACCTGGTCTTGTATTGCACAGACAAAACCTTCGGTTTCCCCAAAGAGGTCCCCGAAACGCAGCCAATGCAGGGAGGCTTTACGGTCCACGAAAGGTTCGTGAAGTACCTTGTAAAATCTCCCGTGCAGCTCCTTCTCTTTCCATACGGACTCCCGATCAGAGGTGCTAAGTACCTCCGGGGTTCGCCAATCCTGTGAGGCCAACGATAAGGGAGTCAGTCCTTTATCACTAGCGACCACCTCTCCCCGAATACTATCACCCGTCATCGTCAAAAAATAGTTTCTGAGGTTGCATACCTCGCGGTTGTGCATGGTTTTGGCACTCAAGAGGCCTCGACCACCACACTTCCGCGGGATATACAATCTCATAACCGACGACCTCGGATGATGCATTCGATGAGAGGTCATCATCGTGCGGACTCGTCTGTCCAGAGCGTCGAGTTCGGTCTGAGTCCATCTGAGCACGCCAAATGTGTACATCAGTACAGGCATGACCCAGGAGTTAATGGCTCGGATCTTATTAACGCCTGACAAGTAGCTATTAAGCACCCTTTTCAGGCGTTCATAAAACTCCTCGCAAACACCCTGTTTCACGTCTGCCACCTTCACACCGATGGTTTGTGACATGCCCAGATACCGGTATGTTTCAGCCTCGGAGAGTGCCCTCAAATGATTGGTGCCGACATCGACACCATCAGAGTGCACGACATGCCCCTTCTCGACATGAATGACCGCACACTTATCGACCCCGAGCTCCATCTTGACGGAACCACTGAAATCGTTAGTGATCGTCAGTAGCTCCGCCAATCTGTCAGCCGTGGGGCGTAAAGCTTCAGGTCATCCATGTAAAGGAGATGAGGCAAGCGTGGTCCGCCTCTCCGAAACTGAAAGCCTGTCCCTGAATTCTCCAAGAGTGTACTTAGAGGATTCAGGGCCAAGCAAAACCAAACTGGACTCAGGCAATCGCCCTGGAAAATCCCTCGCCTTATATCAATTTGGTCATCCGCGTCCGTCATCCGCTGACCGTCTAAACTCAGGATCGTTCTCCAGCACCCCATACACTGCCCGAGGAAGTGTCGAACTGTACTTTCAATTTTGTACAGCTCGAGGACCCTCATGAGCCATGAATGAGGTACCGAATCGAACGCCTTCCTGTAGTCTATCCAGCCAGCGGAGAAGTTCCGACGGTTGCGTTTGACCAGTTGGCCTACGACCGCGTCGATGAGGAGCAGCTCCTTGCTACCGCGACTACCGCCCCTACATCCGTTCTGAGCTCCAGAGATCACATTGTTATCGACAATGTGTTGAGTAATCTTGGAGCTCAGAACGGATGTCAAGGTCTTGTAAATTGTACAAAGACAAGTAATGGGGCGGTATTGTGATGGATCCGCGGTAGCATCGCTCTTTGGAGCTAAATGAGTGACCCCAGTAGTTAAGAAGTTCGGGAGTGTCCCACTCTCGAGGGCGCTTTGGAACTGACGGGCGAGAGTAGCGTGACAGCGCGTGAACCCCTTCAACCAGTAATGGTGCAATCCGTCCGGCCCTGGACTTTTCCAGTTCGGAGCCTTACGGATCGCAGCCACCATATCCTCCTCGGATATGTTGACGGGGTTCATGGGCGCTATGGGCTCGCACGCTCCCTCGACCGCCTCGAACCATCGGCCCTCTTCGTGATTAACAGGCAGCGACCAAAGCCCACGCCAAAAGGCAACCACATCGGCTTTTTCCGGTCGCTGACCCGTCGAAACCACATCGGGACGCTCCAAAGTTCTGTAGAACTTCTTCTGGTCACTCATGAAGAGACGATTCTGTTGGTACCTCTTTACCCTTTCAGAATATCGCCTAATTCGCTTACCCCAAGCAGCGATCTTCTGCTTCAGATCATCGATGCGCTCCACCAGTCTACAGGCAAACTCCGGTGAGTTGTCAAAGACATTCTCACCAGGGAATGCCTCCCTGACGAAGCGCACCACCCTCGGCCTATTGTTGCCTGATCTGAAGCTGGTCAGTTTGCCGATGAGGACCCTGGCCCTTGTGATACGGCTTTCAATCCGCCTCATCCAGGCTGGTCTAGTTCTAGTCCTGGGACTAGTACTGCCAGCCCGGCGGGAGCCACCAGCTCTTGTTGGCGGCATCCTGACGCCGACAAATTGACAAACTGTCATTGCGGCGCCAAAGAGAATTGAATCCGTATCCCAAAGGTCCATGCTGCTCTCTAAAAATGAGGGCAGCATGTTATTGACGGCCTCAACGACATCCCGAACCTTGATGCTGAGAGGAACTCGGGGCAGCCTTGGCCTCCTTTCGAGAGGCACTTGGCGATATTCCAGGATAGTCTCTTCGAGTGCGCTCCTCACCAAATCCAAATCCAGGGAGACTGTTCCCCAATCGCTTTCCGCACCACCCACATCCGGCAGGTTAGCAATTGGCTCCCTCCGTACTTCCCGTTCAGGGACTGGAGGGAGAACCTGCAAAGGTGGCTCTTCGTCTAGCGGGGAACAGCCTCGCGTCGCAATTGTTCGAGTTCGGTAGTGCTAAAAAGTTCTGAGCGCTGTATGTACCGAACTCGATCCGCCAGGTTTTGTTCTGTGACGGTCAAATTGGGCTCCAGCCGCTGAAATTCGCGGAACATTGCTGCCCGATAACACGTCCGCCCAGTTCTTGATCCTGAGGCCCTAAGGTAGGCCCGCATGGCATTTCTATTCATATCAACCGTCCATGCCATGCGGCGCCTAGCTCCACCATCGGCGGGCACCGACTGCTGGGACTGAGTTGCCCCAGTCCCAACCGATGCCAAGCCATCTGGTGGCTGAGGTGGTCGCGCAGACCGTCCAGGTGGTCGGGCCGGTCTGCGGCGGCTGGGGGACCGCATGCTGCCACGTCCAGCCCCAGCTCCAGACGCGCCCCAGCGATAACCCCTGGGGAGCGGCCCTATACGCTCATCGTCGTCTTGCATACCATTACGATGAGCAAAGATTCACCCGGGGTTTCACTCACTTGCCCCGGGGAGACCGTTATTGCTCTATTTTGCGCTGAGACCAGTTTGTAGACACGGTCAACACCTACAAACTCAAGCGCTGACTATTTGCATTGCTGGAATGGCAAGCTGGTAAACATTTCATCCTGCCATTCCAACAATGGGCGGTGGGGTCATCACATCCCTACGCCTTATTATTATTATTATTATATTTTTAGGGCTGTATATAGGAGATCGGAATCATAGGAGTATAAATATGCCAACGTAAGTATTTGATTTGTTAACAATACACTATTTATTTAAATATTAATAAAATTCCTTACCTGTAACAGTATCCGTATGTCCCTTAACTTTATAGGAGATATCATTATTTCTTATATCCCAAACTTTAATAAGATTATCAACTCCGCCCGAGATAATTTTGTCGCCCGTATCATTAAACACGACAGACGTGACGGGGTATTCGTTATTGAATGACGCTATTGGGTTCCGTTTGCGCGAGTCCCACAGTTTTATAGTGTTGTCGTCTGATGCTGATACTAAAAGTTCTGGGCCACGACGAGCTCCTGGAAAAGACAGTTTTAATTGTTATTATTGTTTTTTTATATGAAAAGAGCATTAGATTTCATACTTTACATATACGTTCAGGTATAAATCCTAAGACGATGTGATAGCTCAATGGGTAGAACACCGGTTATCGTGCAAGCGACTAGTGTTCAAATTCTGTGTCGGGCCTACACCAATTTGTCTTTTCTAAAGACATATGTGTGGTTAATTTATCATGGTTGTTAACGGTGAGGGAAAACATCGTGAGGAAACCCACATGGCTGAGTTGTACTTAGTCATGTGACAGTGTATTCGTACAAAACGGCGATAGGCCCGCCCCCTATCACGTGTGTACACTGTCCATGCAAAACGTGGGTACTCTGAACACCAGGTGAAAAAGTCACTTGATATTCAGAAGTATTAGTACCTCTGCCAACCCCTTTGGGGGATATTCGGCGTGAGCGTTTATGTTATGTTAATATAAATCCTAAATTAGGGTAGACAGGGCTTTAGAATTCAAAATTCCTCAACTTGAGTAGCGCAAAGCTTTTAAAATAAAAGGTTGGTGCTGGATGTCAAGTCGCAATGCAACTTAAAAAGTCCCATTTCTTAAGTAAGCTTTTACTAAACCCGTGAGGACAAATATATTACTGAAACTCCAACTCAACACAACACTAATTTCAGTTATTCCAATAAATGTGATTATAATTATTTTGCAGGCTATTTAGAGACATCTTGAAGAACAATCTCGACAGCTGCGTAGAAAATCACGTTCTTCCGCCTGCATACATATATCAGAGATCAGGGTGCTTGGGCAACAGAAATGATTCCAGTATGTGGCTGCTTAGTGATCAAAGATAGATTAAAGCTGTTAACAAGGACAGGACGAGCAGTCCGTATTTGGCGGTCCTTATGACCTTTGTACATTACCTTTTGCAAACAAGCCATATACGTGGATTTGTAGCGATTCAGACACGATATACTCGCAGGTTAGACTCAATTAAGTCGATACAGAAAGGCGCATTGTATTTTATTTCAGTACGTACATACATATACTCACGGCAATAAATCCCAAAAAGGGGTAGCCAGAGCTTAAGAGCTAGAAACTCATCTAATTTGGAAGTTGATAGGAGACAAGATGGTAGAAATAAAGTATTGTTGGTTGTGGATCTCCAACCGCATCGACCCCAGAACCAAAACTAATAAGATTGCTTGTCTCACGGTATCAGAATCCTATCCCCATCATCCCTAAGAATCTCATTCCCTCTACAACCGATTTATTACTATCCAAACCCTTATAAGAAAGACCAACAAACCTGCAACAGAATTAACAAAATTCGCATGTCCCTTCAGTTTCCTAATCCTAGTTCCCGTAGGCACATCCCAAACAGCCACCGTGTTGTCAGTGGCACACGAGAACAGATGGCTGCCGTCCGGAGAGAAACATATCTCCATAATTGCGCCTGTGTGCCCCTTCATCACCATTATGTTCTCGCATTGGCCAAACACGTTCCATACAACTGGAATTGTTAGAACAATATGTTAGCAAAATAAGAATGTTTTTTTCATGAAAACCTCATGTGGGGATCATGAATTACTAATAAATCAAGGAAAGAAAAATTTCGACACCAGCGGGGATCGAACCCACGACCTCCGGGTGTACGCCCCCGTCGCTCTGCCAATTGAGCTACGGTGTCAAGTGGCTACTAGTGCAAAATTCTTTTTTACCTGCTGGCGTCGAAACTTTTCTTTCCTTCATTTATTAGTAAAATGTTAGCAAATTTAATAACTCAGTGGTAAGGACATTGATTCTAAAAGGTTGAGGCGTGGGTTCAAATCCTGAGTCAGGCCTGCACCAAAGTGTCTTTTTAAGTAATTTATGTGGTTCATTTGTGCCAGACAGTGAAGAAGACATTTGTATGAAGTGGCCATTGACCGACCTATATGACAGTGCATTCACATCATATAAGGGAGGCTTATCAGCCTCTTGACCAATACACTGTCATATGAATACTGATACACTTTAAGGTGAGTAAGTGTAACTCAGCCATGTGGGTTTTCTGGTAATGTTTTTTCTCTCCCTTAATAATCTTGATAAATTAACCACATACCTATAAGATTTGCTGTGTAGTGTCGGCTTAGAATAGCACAACCTCATTTCCGGTGGGTTCGTAAGAGGTGACTAACAGTATTGGGGCTTTTAAGGATTTTTGGGCGATGCGGTTGGAGACCCATCACCAACAACCTTTATTTTACAATCTTTTCCCCACTCAACTTTCCAAACGTGGCTGAGGATTTTCTAATTCCTTAGCTCTGGCTACCCCTTCTAGGGATTTACAGCCATGAGTATATGTATGTATAACTATATGATTATAGAAAATATACTTTGGTGTAGGCCTGATGCAGCATTTGACGATGTCCATGGCCGAGTGGATAGGTGACTAGCTTCTTGGTCCGGAGGTTGCGGGTACATTTATGTGATGAGCATAAATTATTGTTTCTTAGTCATGAATGTTATTGATAGGTGAATTATATATTTTTAAATATATTGTTGAGTTAGTATTCCATACTACAAGTTCAACTTAGTATGGGACTAACTTGATCTGTGTATAATATGTCTGTACATTTATTTATTACTAGCTTTTTGCCCGCGACTACGTCCGCGTGGACTACATTTTTTGCATCCAGTTTACATCCAAAATACCAAAACACTATCTAACTACACTAACTTCTGTTTTTTTTTGTATTTATATTCCCGTGGGCGTTGTAATAGATATAAAGAACATTGAGACTTTTTAAGTGACTATTGAGCGATGCAGTGGGACGGTTGGACGGACCCCATTCAACTTCCAAAAGTGGATAAAGAATTACTATCTCTGGAGCTGTGGCTACCCTTTTTTGGGATTATAGCCGTTTGTATATTCTCATGATTGATTGATGGATGAATTTCATACATTCCTTTTTGTAGTTGTTATATCAGTCAATCGGATCAAGATTAAAATTTCTAGATATATTGTATTTATAGATCAAAAATCTGTACAATATATTTCAATCTCTTAGGGGATGAGTTCCAAAAAACCTTTTTAATTTTTCATAAGAAACATGAAACAAACCATTTTGTAACCAAGTTTCTATGTTCAAAAATGAAAATATCTTGAGTAAGTATGGATAGCAGTTTGGCGACCCGGTGCTGCCCCCTACACTGACTGTTGGTGATGTGTGAGAGATTGCAATCATCGGTCAACAGATGGCGTTACTGAATTAACATTGAGATATTTACTATTATTTACAAACTATGCATTCTGAGGCTTAAACAGAATATTAATTTATGCGTAAGTAAAACATAATATATCTACGAGAATATTAGTTAAAAATAGTTAAAAAAAACAAAAGCTATAAACATATTCTCAAACCTACCTATGAATACGCAAAATTCATACAATATACTTTCAATTATCTCTATTCATACATATTCGCATAGTTGAATGTGAAAAAGAAGGATTAGTGCATCCTATTATTCTAACCTAACACAAAAGCAAAAAAATACGCAAAAAGACTTTGACCACCCGGGATTCGAACCTGGGTCTTTCGTACTTAGTGTTTACCTAACGGTATACCGCTACGCCACGCAGACATTTGTGTAAGTCTCAAATTTGTGATATCCTATATATCTAGTAGTCATACTATTAACAAACAATTAAATGGACAATTATTTTGATGATAATGGATGAAACCCTTATTTTTTCCAAAAATACTATTAATGAAGAGTCCGATAAAGTCGGTTGATGAAAAAATTAATCGTGTAAATATGGGGAACCATATAAAAGTTATGTTTTTTATGCTCCTGTGGGAACCCTTGCGAAATCCGTGATAATTTATATCCTATATGTTGGCCAGGTGTATAACCTACATTCATGCCAAATTTGATCAAGATCGGTCCGGTAGAATTAACGTGATGAACGGACATACCATCAGACAGACATTTTTTTCAAAAATAGCAAATTTGTCTTCAGTATCGAAAATAAAACATATTCCACCGTTTTTTTTTTTTTCTTCAATGTACAGTTTTGACCTCGTTACAGTCTTAATATAGTATAGATTCATTTTTTTATTTAGCATTTAATATCTGTCTTCTGCATGGAAAGTGTTAGTTTTACCACTGAGCTATTGGGTTCTTTATAAATGTTTGCAGTTAAACGGATATGAAGAGAAAATAGAACATATCAATCTATGTACAGGCACTGCTTTCGTTCATATTTGTTAATATTTTTTTTTTTTCAAATTATAAATTACTGTTCAAGTAAAAGAAAAAAACATAGATATCCAAGATTTAGTTTACATGTGTTAGATTCCTAGATTTCAAAAAATGATAGTTTTTAACTTAATTTTGGAGAATAAACTTTTTGACTTTTTTTTTTCCTCTCAAAACTTTTGAAGGACTAATAACCTGACAAGTTTAAATGTTGAAGATATTGAAAAGACATATTTAATAAACTAAACAAATACAGATAATTATTAATAATATTTGCCGGCATAAACTATTATTTCATCCATACTAATATTATAAAACAGAAAGTGAGTTTGTTTGTTTGTTTGTTTGCATTTGCAGAAAGCTAGTTCTATATAAATGATTGATGGTTATAGGTTGCCAATGCAATCACACTTAAAATTACTTTAAAGAAGCTATACCCTTAAGTCACTGAATACGAAATCATATTTAGATATAACAGCAATTTTGTATCATATCATTATATAAGTAAAATAAAATTACATATAATAAGTGTTTAGGTAACATAAAGAAAGGACCATATAGTGATGTTATTGGGGTAATAAATTGGGATTTTTGGGTGATTTGGTTGGAGGATCACCGACAACCTTTATTTCACCATCTTTTCCCCACACAACTTCCAAAAGTGGCTCAGGAATTTCTAATTCCTTAGCTCTGGCAGCCCCTTCTAGGGATTTATAGCTGTGAGTATATGTATGTATGTATGTAATTTGACTCCTAATATCCTCAATAAGCAATAACCAATCAAAAGGAAACCCTATTAAAGAGGTTTGTTAACTGTCGAATGTACATCGCCATTCTTTTTTTAAAGATACAGCAATAATACTGCTTGTCTGGTCCCTGATAATATGTTATCAAAAAAATATAACAGCAAAAACTCAACACCATAGATCTCAACGTTAGAACTACATATATCTGAGTTTTTGTTATTTTGACAACAAAACATGACCCAATTACCAATTTCTTCATTTTACTTCACCCAATCCCCTTAACAAGAGGATATATTAGTTCATCTCATAAGTATCCTGGTAAATATTTAAGGTAATGATATAAAATGCTTACATATTTGTCTATCAAACCCAGCAGATGCAAAATGTTTTCCTTCAGGGTGAAATCTGGCGGTGAATATCTCCCCTTGGTGGCCTTCCAATAACATGATCGGAGCGTATAGGTCTGAGGTGCGTGGTACCTAAGAAATATGCGAAATAATTATATAAAATGAACTCTTAGCATAGTTAAAAGTAAAATTATTTAAAATTTAATTACCGCTGAGGTTATCACGGCTTTTTCTCTTGTACCAGCGACTGTGATTTCATGACGTGTTTTCTTTGCTGGCACTAGTGCAGACGCATCTTCACCTTTTCTTTTTATCTCCATTTTGGTATTTTTACAATTTCTTTACTATAGTTTTACCATTTATTCAGTAACACTTATCAAGCCAAATCAAATACAAAACAGCCACCACAGAGTACACGACACGGACACGAACAAACGAAAACGAAACCAACCAACGCAACGGAGCCGAGCCGAGCGTCAGTAGCGTCACTGTGTTTGACAGACATGTCAATCAACTGAAATGAGTAAAATAGAGCCGTTCTAAATCTAAAACAATAAAAATATTTTTTGCAATGTGTTTTTGTCTTATTTACTTTGTAATTTTAAATTATTTGTCGACTTGGACAATTAACATTTTTAATAGTAAATTATTAAATATATATATTTTTTTATTATACAAGGTATGAATACTAAAATTATAGTGCTTGAATAAAAATAGATATAGGAATTGAACTTTTGTTATTGATCAATTGTCAATTTCACTTGACTTTGTTTTTGAGGTTGATGTTCTTGTTCGTAGTACAATTTGTATAAAAAAATCATTTCTATTAATTAAAAAATATTTGTTATGAATGATAAAATATTACTACTATTGTTATGGCAAAGTTACAGCTAACACTGGCCATCATAAAGCCTCATGCAGTGAAAAATCCGGTGGCTGTTTCATACATCAGAAATGTAATAAAAAATACTTTCGTCGTTATAAAAACTACAAGAATTTCGTTGGATAAAGAAGATGCTGCCAAGTTTTATAAAGAACATGTATCAAAATTCTTTTTCAATCGACTGGTGACCTTTATGTCAAGGTGAGTATGTATTTTCATTTATTTATAAGATTCGTAAAATTGGCCCATACAAAGCCAAGCATAAAAGTTATCGCCAAATTGAGTTAAGTATGCCATCATATTGCTGACGATTGAATCCATAAAGTAGTGAAAACTGTACTAATAAAAAGTGCATGCAAAACAGCACCGTCATGGCAAACTTCAAATGCTCATTTCTTTCAAATTGACCTTTTGTGGGTTGAGTCTCTTCTGCTTAACTATGACCAAATATGATGTGCACTAATTAGGTTACTATTTGTCTCTACACCCTTTTGAATCTGATAAGCAATGTCAGAGTAATAATGTTATAAACAGCATATACCCAACACTCACAATCATTGCTTTATGAGTCTGAGCGAGAGTCTGCCTAGTGCCTATGAGAGCTTTATTGAATAAATTTTTCAAGTGTTCCCAAAAGTACTGAAACTCTTGCCTCCCATGAGATTGTTACAAAACAAATCTACTTTAATCTGTCATATATTTCCAGTGGAGCCATAGACCTACACATCCTGGGCCACACAGATGCAGTAAATCACTGGAGGAAGATGCTGGGCCCAACCAGCGTGTACAAGGGGCAGTTTGAGAAGCCATACTGTCTGAGGAGTATGTTTGGGATCTCTGATACCAGAAATGTGGGACATGGCTCAGGTATATGGAGAAAAGAAAGTCATTTTGGTTATTTAGCATATTCCCATATACAATACTTAAAATACTAATGGTATTGGGGCTTTAAGGATTTTTGGGCCATGCGGTTGGAGACCCATCACCAACAACCTTTACTTTTACCATCTTTTCCCCACTCACATTTTCAAAAGTGGCTGAGGAATTTCTAATTCCTTAGCTCTGGCTACCCCTTCTAGGGATATATAGCCACGAGTATATGTTATGTTATGTAATACTTAAATTATTTATTTAGATTTGTATGAATTTTACATAATTTACATTTTACTTGAATACCAATTTTCTCTATTGGTTTAAAGAATAAACTTATAATTGCCATGACTAACTCCAATAGAGTGTGATTTCAAAGTAGTTGTCTTAAGGAAAACTCATTGCAGTTACATTTTGTACTAAACTAAATTTTGCCTGGATAAGCAATGGTGCGAAATGATAAATTAATTGATAATACATTTAAACTTGAGGATGCAGCATCACCATCAACCTTAATTTAACATCTTTTCCCCACTCAACTTTCCAAAAGTGGCTGAGGAATTTTTAATTCCTTGGCTCTGGCTACCCCTTCTGGGGATTTAGAGCAGTGAGTATATGTCTGTATGTATGTATGTACTTAAAGCTTCAGTTATACATTTATAATACATAGTTTAAGACTTAAATGTTCATGAAATTTAAACCCGAAAGTGTGGCAGACAGAGGATGTAATTCTCTTACACACTCATAATTGTCCCTTGGTGATCAAAGTACCCAAGTTCAGCTTGAACAGTGAACTCATGTGATAGAACGCAAGTACTTTTGTGTAAATATTGTCTTGTAAATTAGTGTAACTTAGCCAATCAAAAAGGATTTTTTGCTAATTCCCTCATACAATCCTTTTTCTATATCTTTTGAACTGAACGCCTAAATATATATTTTCAATGGTGGAACAGTTTCATCTATACATACATACCTACCAAAATGGGTAGCTAGACCTTTAGAAATTCTCCAGACACTTTTTTAACGTAAGTGGGGTAAATATGCGAAATTAACAATATTTATAATTATAATTGAACAAGTGGGTTATTGCTATTTTATACCGACAAACAGCTATTTAACCTACTTAAGTTTATATAAACCTTTTTCTGTTTAAAGTTTTATATGATTATATGATTTGGGTACATGGATGATACGTGATACGTTATAAACGGTTATACGCTCCCAAAAGAGCATGTGTTACCTCAAAAGTATATTCGTCGTGATATTTCCTATACTTATTACAAACAATATGCACTTATATTAATTTCAGATTCGACGGTATCAGCAGAAAGGGAGATCAAGTTCTTCTTCCCAGATTTTTCTTTCTACCACTGGCACAACAGAGACGAAATCCTGTTTCGGAAAGGACCTATTATATTCAATGATTTCTTGTTTCAACATGTTAGAAAATTGTAGGATTATAAATTGTCTTTTCTTGTAGTAAAATGAGTCCACCCACCGTACCAAAAAAAGGGTTAAGTCGGTTATGATTAGTTGCATTGTAAGGACAATATGACAATAGATTTGAAAAATATACATACATACATATTCGTCCGTGAATTCCTAAAAGGGGTAGCCAGAACCTCAGAGCTAGAAACTGCTCAGCCATATTTGGAATTGATAGGGGCAAGATGGTAGAAATAAAGTATCGTTGGTGATGGGTCTCCAACCGTATCGCCCAACAACTGTCAAAAAGCCTCATAGCCTTAGTCGCCTCTTACGAACACCCATGGCAAGAAACGGCACTTAATACTTGTCTGTCATTATCATGTTTTCTATTTTGGACAACCCTAATAGTTATTCTCGTGGGGGGAGTGTGTTTTGAGTGAATGTAATTTAAAATGGGGGAACTACAAAATTAACATTTTTGTAAAACACAATTTAAAAAATAAATACCCACTTAAAAGCCCCAAACCCTTAGTCGATTCTTACGACACCACCGGTGGATAGAAAGGGATAGTGACATTCTAAGCCGGCACTACAACGCAATTACATATATATTTGAAGAATATGTACATCAGTATGTAGGTATGTACATCGAGACATTGTCATGTACCCGCTGCTCTAACATCGATGAAATGTAAAAAAGAGATAGCATGTGCTGTGCTCTCTGTCACACTTTCGGGCTAAGCTAAATGAAGTTCTACTTTCATTTTAAATTTCCTATTGTTACGACTTCAAGCCAAGCGTTTGTCCCTAGTCAGCCAAACAAAATGATCAATTTGTACCACGAGTGCTGTATTATGAGTGTATTGTTTAATAAAGAAATGCTGTTATTAGTTTTAAATAGTTTTGTTATTTATTGTATAGTTTGTTATCTTGTCACAAATAAAGTTACGATAAACTCATGTTGTTTTTATTTTGTAACTCAAAGATGATTAAAGGCCAACAAGAGATTACATATTTCGTTTGTCTGTTTCATTTCACTCAGGGCTATATCTCACCGGGACACAATGACACCAACAAAATGTATACAGCTCTATGGTCGGTATCTTACCTGCATAGCTATTACGAGCGACCTTCTAATCAGCCCGGCTAGTACGAGCGGTGTTTAAACTAGTTATCGCGTGGGATAAAGCAGCCACCTCTTACGCACTTGCTTAGTATCGTATACTGCCATCTCATTCTAACCGTTATCGTGTCGATAAAATAGCGCTCGTGCTTGGCCTTCAGATATCGCGTGGTATAAAACAGCCATCTCTTTCGCACTATATTAGTACCTACTCTACACTGTCATCTCATTCTAACCGATAACGGATTTGGCGGCGCAACCAGTATTGACGCATGCATGAACATGATGTACTGACAGAGCCACTACTAATTAGTATAGCGCTGTTTGCTATCTCACTCATTCGGCTGTCAGTCGCGCCACAAGCGGCACTCACGTCCTTTGCGCACCGCATTCGCTCGTGTACTCTGTCGTTGTCAAGGTGTTTTGCATAGTCATCGATGGCAATGGATCATTTTGATACAAAAAATAATAATCGAAATTTACAAAGTAGGACTCTCATTTGGGATAGTGACTCTTCGGATTATTCCAATAGAGACATAATTTATCATGGTTGTAAACGGTGCGGAAAACATCGTGAGGAAACCCACATGGCTGAGTTGTACTTAGTCATGTGACAGTGTATTCGTACAAAATGGTGATAGGCACTCACGTGAGTACACTGTCCAAGCAAAACTTGGGTATTCTGAACACCAGGTGACAATGTCACATGGTGTTCAGATATGTAAGAACCTCTGCCAACCCCTTCGGGGATATTTGGCGTGGACGTTTGAGTCTTGAGAGACTTAAAATGAAAATGTTGTGTTCTTTTTTGGGGTTCTCCAATTTATTTGGAGAACACAAAAAGGTCAGGAACCGTTCTAAAGTCTTCGTATATGTCTTCGATCATATATACCAAAGATACACCAATAAAGCACAAAAAACGGCCCGGCCAAACAGTGCTTTCTTATATGGGAAGTACTGTTTCACTGACAGTCGCGTGCTAAATCTGGCATTTAATAAGAAAATGCGGTAAGGTCGATAATTGTAGAAAAATAAATATTGAATTGTCAAACAGTCTTGTTATACTCGCGGTCCACGTTTGTGCGTTGAATTTGTATGGAGTGGGGCATCATTAGTATATATGATCGAAGGTATATGTAGACAAATCGTCTTTTTTTGGGCTATCGGCTACGTAAGAATGAACCCACCATCTTTTCTTCCGTAATTTTCTTATTCTGCGCACGCGCAGCATCAGCACAATCTTAATACCAGCTGTGAGATATAACCCTTATACATGTCGCAGCCAACTGGTTAAATCAGCCAGCACATTAAGCAGCTAGCCGCTTAATTAAACGCCGGCTCCTAGTTAAAAGGCTAGCCCGCTTGTAAAATGAATTGTTGACACTGATCGTCCAATAACCCGGCTGATTGAATGATTAGCCCGTATGTTTGGGCTGACGTTAAGTACATTAACGTTAAGTAATTTAATTTTACAAGTTTCATTTTAAGTACATTATTTTTCTGTTAAAATTTATAGAATAACTGTTTAAAAAGTGTTCAATCAGGGAAAACTGGTGTATTTATTGAAATTTCGCGTGCGTTAAGGTGGCGTACCATGAAGCTGTATCGAGCTGGTTACTATGTCAAAAAACTCTGCTTAAATAGTGCTTAATTAGTGTAAAACTAAAAAAAATAGTGCCCCTTTAGTTTAGGAAATAAACACCATTTTCACTGTGTACGCTGGCGTAACGTCAAGCTAGCGTACAAATCGCCGTACTCGAAAACGGCTAATTGTAAAGCAACAGAGTTTACACGAAAAAACTCTTCCCAAATACTTCTCCCCTTATGCAAAATTTCATAACGATTGATCTTGTAGGAACAGAGATATTGAACAAGACTTTTCAATGACATACCGTCCTGGCGCTATGCCAGCGTACACAAATAGTGCTTAAAGAAAGGGACCTTTTCTTTTAATAAACTCTATATGTATAAATAGTGCGTGAAATTCTGCCTCTCGTAGTGTAAAAACTTTATGCGGTTGATTTTATCCAGTTGGCTGCGACATACATACTTATACTCACGGGTATAAATCCTAAAAAGACGTAACCATTACCAGTTGTGTGTAGACAAAATATTGATAAACAAAGGAGATGTAGGGGAAGGGATAGGTCTCCAGCCGCACCGCAAATTAAATTAACAACCCCTTACACCCTAAGTCTCCGAACAAAATGTAAAAAAAGAGAAGAAATGTTTAAATTAATATCTTTATTTATTTTTAATATCACAGATCTTTTTTCTTAAAAACTTTAATCATGTGAATATAACTTTTAAAAAAAATTAAGTATAGAGGACTCAACCCACACTTTTGCCGACTTTGAGTTAAGTATGCCAATGTATTGCTGAGTGACGAATCTTATGAAGTAGTGAAAACTTAGCTGTGTAGTGTCGGCTTAGAATAGCACTACCCCATTTCTACCGGTGGGTGTACGTAAGAGGCGACTAACGGTATTGGGGCTATTAAAGGGATTTATGGGCGCTGCGGTTGGAGACCCATCACCAACAACCTTTATTCTACCATCTTTTCCCCATTCAACTTCCAAAAGTGGCTGAGGAATTTCTAATTTCTCAGCTCTGGCTACCCCTTTTAGGGATTTATAGCCGTGAGTATATGTTTGTATGTAGTGAGAACTATACTTATAAAAAGTGCACGCAAACTGTTTATTTGAAACACCCAACCTACCCCAGTATGAAAATTGCATGTTATTTCAAGCTTCAAACGCTAAGAAATCGTCTTTTTGTGGGTTGAGTCCTTTTTGCTTAACTACGTAAAATTATTATTTTTTAACCACAGAAAACGATGAAAATAATGCCTGATCTATATCTACCAACGGCTTAAAACGTGTAAACTATTTCTGAACCACTTAAGTAAGTTTAGAGGCGATAACACTAATCACGAATCAGTATCAACACTAAATAAAAAATCCACAAATTATTTAAAATGCAAATATGCTTCGAATTTGTAAAAAAAAAACGGAAGTAGGGAAGACACTTAGCTGACACTACTTAAGAAGTGTAAAAGAAACAAAAGAAAGAAGAATTTCGCACTAGTAGCCAATTGACACTATAGTGACGGCGGCGTATACCCGGAGGTCGTGGGTTCGTTCCCAGCTGGTGTCGAAAATTTTCTTTCCTTTATTTATAAGTAATAATCCCCACATGAGGTTTTCATGAACAAAACATTCTAACTATTTAAAATGCCCCAGCATTCTAATTGGCCCAAAGAAAGATATTGTTTGTGGTATCCTAAGCTGAAAAAAACTGTGCACAAATTATATAGTGGCACCCTTCAATGTTTGCAAGTATTTTATAATTTACCTCATTATATGAGACTACGTTCAGACTCAAAGGATTGTTCAGCTTACCTTGAAATTAAGCTGAGAAAACATTGAAGTCTCATGATTCTGATACTAACACAAATATTAAACCTCACATTAAGTACATAAGTTTTGCGGTGGCGGTACTTCAGGAATACATCCAAGTTTGAATTGTTTGCTCTCAAATGCTTCTAAATCTTCTTTGGATAGTTCTTCCAATTTGCTATAAACGTCGTCAGGATTTATTGCTGGCTCAAATACATTTTGTGGTTGTCCAAATACATTTTGTCCTGTTAGCGGCTGAGAATTGCCGAAAAACGACTCTGGATTTGTCGGAGGAATTTGTGTGAAAAGTGTTTGGCTTTGACCTGTATTATTAGTAAACACGTTTTGTTCAGTAATTGGTTGATTGAACGGTGAGCTTTGTTGAGAACTAAATGAATTGTTTGTAGCTGGTGATCCAAAGAACTTCTGCGATGCTGTTGCAAATATGTTGTTCTGGTTCGGTGATCCAAAGGCATTCTGGTTTTGTGATCCCAGTGTATTCTGGTTTGGTTGAGCGAATATGGATTTAGCTTGATCTGTTTGAGCAGCGAATGCTGGGGGATTTTGTGCTCCAAACACACTTGGACTCGAGTTTTGTTGAAACACATTTGAATTTGGACTTCCGAAGACACTAGGTGTTGAATTTTGAGTCCCAAATATACTTGGATTTTGTGGTTGGGCGCCAAAAATATTGGCTTGTTGAGTTTGCGCTCCTACTGCTGAGTTTGAGTTTCCTCCGAAAATAGATGGTGTTTGACTTTGCCCAAAAACTGATGAACCTTGGACAGCACTTTTGAAAACAGAGCTAGCAGCATTTGAACTACCAAATGTATTTGTCATTTGTCCACTGATGAAGGGTGAAGTTATTGATTCCCCTTGGTACAAACTTCTGAGAGCTTTGACTAAGTCTGGTGTAGGTTGTAATAACTGTTCATATTTTTGTCGTGTTTCTTTTGTTAGATTGTTTAACTGCATGACCTGAAAAAATAATACTTTCTCAATATATACATTTATAAATTTATATCATCTTAGAGTAGCATTACAATTTTAAACAACATTTCACAAAATACTTGAACAACTATGAGATACACTGAGTTGTGAAAATCTAAATTGCACATGCCAGTCTTAGAGGATAATTTAATTTGATATTGCGATCTATTTTTAGATGTTAGGAAAAAGTCTACCATGACTGAAAAAATGAGAAATGTAATTGAACCCATCTAATACATACATACATACATACATATTCTCACGCCGTTAGTTCCCATTGGGGTAGGCAGAGACTATCGATCGCCACTTTGTACGATCCTGGCAAACCTCTCTAGCTTCATTCACATCCATCAATCTTTTCATACATGCTCTTTTATTCTTCGTACTTCGGACACCTGCCTTTTTGAGCACATTTTCTATTTGATCTAAATGTGTCCTCCGAGGTCGTCCTCTACTAACATTACCTTCCACATTGGCTCTATAGATCTCTTTCACCACTTTACTGTCATCCATAATCTCTATGTGCCCAAACCAACTCAACATTCCTTTTTCTATCTTTCTTACAATATCATCTTTTACACCACACCTTTCACGAATCACATCATTCCTCACACGATCACATAACCTTACATTACAAACTTTTCTGAGGGATCTCATTTCTACTGCATTCACTCTGCTTTCATGCTTCTTCTGCCACACCCAACATTCACTGCCATACATAAGCGTAGGAACGAGGACAGCATCATGCACAGCCATTCGGGCCTTTTCGGACACCGATTGACTAGACCTGAGACTATCCAGTGCTCCATTTACCGCATTACCCTTTTTTACTCTACTTTCAATGTCTTCATCACACTTTCCATCGTTAGTAAACAAACTTCCCAGATATACGAACTCTTTTACTTGTTCCACTTTCTTACCATTGATCTTAATCACGCATTCAGTCATATTCTCCTCTCTCTCGAAAACCATGGTTTTGGTTTTATCCACATTCACTCTCATTCCTTTTCTTTCAAACGACGCACATGCAACATTCATCATCTCTTGCAACTCTTCAACCGACGATGCAAGTAACACTTGATCATCAGCATATAAGAGGCATTTGATGACGAATCCACCCATTCTCAGTCCATAATCACTTTCACGCAACTCTATCAGACAGTCATCCATGAACAAGTTGAAGAGCCACGGGGAAGCTACACATCCCTGTCGGACACCCCTAGAGATACCGAACCATTCTGTGTATTCCCCGTTTATTCTTACACATGCACTAGAATCCTCATAGAGTGATACCAATGCACGTATAAGTTAGCTCCCCAAGCCGAACTTGGATAACACCTCCCACAAATACTTCCTTACCACCCTATCATACGCCTTCTCTAAATCTATGAAGGAGCAAGACACCTTTCGATTCTTGGCTAAGAACTTTTCAGTGATGTTCCTTAAAGAGAAGATTTGGTCCATACATCCCATTCCCTTTCTAAATCCTGCTTGCACATCCCAAATTTTGTCATCTGTTTCATTCATCACTCTTTCAATCAATACCTTTGCATACAATTTACCGACAACACTGAGTAGGCTGATTCCGCGGTAGTTTTTAGCTTCTTGGTGTGTCCCTTTTCCTTTATATAAGGGCACAATTACTGCCCTGCACCAATCTCGTGGTACTTTACCACTCGACCAACACTTTTGAAAAAGGAAGTACAGCCAGGAAGCCACCAATCCTTTACCAGCCCTCAGCATTTCGATACTTATCCTATCATACCCTGCCGCTTTCCCTACTTTCATACTTTTCAATGCTTTCATTACTTCTTCCATACTAATATCACTGTCACTACTGTCACCCAATGCCTCATTCCAGTCAACATTGCTGCCAATTGGCGAAGAAATAGGTGAATCCTCTTTTTCAAAGAGTCCCTCAAAATAGTTCTTCCATAGTCGTCTTATGCTACTTTCATCCGTCGCCAATTCACCCTGTTCATCTCTTATTACACTCACTCTCGTGTTTTGGGAAACTCCTTTTTCCTTCCGGATATACTTCCAGAATAACTTTTGGTTATTCCGGAAATTATCAGAAAGTTTCCTCTCACACCACTCTTGCGAATCCCGCTTTTTCTTTTCTATCTTCTTCTTCACCTCATTCTTAACTCTCTTATATTCATCTTCACTTTTCTGCACTACATCGACATTCGTCAGTTACACTCGCATTCATCCGTTTACTAGCTTTAATCGCTAGTAAATCTAACCACGCTTTCTTCTTATCTCCAACCGCCTCTTTCACAACTTTATCCCACCAACTTGTTGGTGGTCTATTTATTCTTTTACTCAATCCACATACTTCCGTCGCACATTCAACCATTGACGATTTGAGCACATCCCATACTTCTTCTATTTCCAATTCATCCTTCATCTCCACGCAACTTAGCCTGTCGTCTAATTTCTTCATATATTCATCTCTAATATTTTCATCCTCTTCCAATTTCTCCACTTTTATTCTCGCAAATTCAGTTGTTGACACTTTGGCCCTGTGACGCCAACGCTTGCACAGTCCCCTCAATCGTGATAATACGAGGAAGTGATCCGTGCCAACGTTAATGCCCCTGTAGACTCAGGTGTCAACAACCTTTGCTCTTAGCCTTTCATCCACTATCACAAAATCTATCATACTTCTCTCGCTTCCCCTCTGTCTAGTATACATATGGATATCTTTGTGTTCAAACAACGTGTTCGTAACACAAAGATTCCTCCCCAAACATACATCAATCACTTTCTCCCCATTCTCGTTCACTCTATTATCACCAAACTTTCCTAAAACTCTTTCACAACCGTTGCGTGACACCCCAACCCAACCATTAAAATCTCCTAACATAACGATTCTCTCATTCTGATCACACCCATTCGCAACATCGTCTAACAAATTCCAAAACTCCTCCCTCTCGGATAGTGATTTGGACATGTCCGGAGCATACACGCAAATTATGCGCATCCGGACCAGCCCTACTTTCACCTTTATCCATCGGAGCCTTGGACTCACACATGCATAATCTTTCATGCAATTAGCCATCCTTTCAGATATTAGAAGTCCCACGCCTTGGCAAGCTCTGTCACTCTCGGCAACTCCCGACCAGATAGCTGTAAATGGGCCAAGTTGTGAAACCTCTTTTTCCTTGCGCTTCGTTTCATTAACACACAGAAAATCTAGGTTTCTTTCTTCCATAATAAAACATACTTCATCTAATTTTTCATGCATCCCTCCACACACATTCATCGTACCAATGCGGGTCTCTTCAGCCCACTTTTCGCCCCGCGAGGAACCATCGTGTTTTATTTTTGTTTGGAAACACATTTGAACCCCACGAAAAGCAAGGGAAATAAACTGTCCGCCTAGCCAGAGCCCCGCTTGACTAGGTAAGGTTATTTAGTACCCGGAGTGCACCAAGCTCCGGGACGGCGGCACGCTAGAGACCAGGCTCACCCCTGGCCACGCATCCCTCGGCACGGCAGACCTTGGATTGGTGTAAGGGCGAAGATGGAAAAGCCCTGTTCCCTTAGTCGACTCCTACGAAACACCCACGGGACGAGATGGGGTAGTGCTATTCTACGCCGACACTACACAGCTTAACTAATGTGGAAGAACAATCCAAAACCATTTCATTTGACTATTATTTCAAAGTACAGATCTGTGTTTCAAACAATTCAATATCACATGGATCAGGTTCATTTTATAATTACAATGGTTAAGGTTGAATTTACTTATTGTTTTTCATAATTTAAAGTCTCAAACTCAACGCAAATGTTCATGCCATAAATCAATGAAGGGCTGGCTGAGGCAATAATAATTCTGACTAACATCACATGATGATTCACGGTGTTTTGCTTGGATCTTTTGCTGTTTTGTACCAATACACTGTGATTAAAATTTAGCCATTGCAGTTTTCTCACTATGTTTTCCCTATCTGTTAACAACCATCATAAACTTACCACACATATGACTTCAGAAAAGACACATTCCCAGTATTTGAAGAAATGATCAATAGCGCAGGTGTCGTACCCACTCAACTATCATGGTAAAAATATAAATATATAGACATGAAAAAGTACAATAATTACTTTTTCATTGGATCCCAACTTAAGAATATACTTAAAAATATAAAAAAAACAATAAACAGTCATCATATACATATTGCTTTTGATTGCGATCAAACCTCCAAGTTCTGAACCCAGAAGCTATTCAACTCCGAACTAACCCGACTTTGACAATAAACTAGTTGGGTTGGATAGAATTTACCAGAAAATGGTCAGATGGCTGTTTGTTATAAATTCAAATAACTAGAGACTGTTATTATAAAGACAACCAATATAATATTTGCCAGGATCATACAAAGCGGTGATCAATAGTCCCTGCCTACACCAAAGGGAACTAATGTTATGTGTATATGTATGTATGTAAACACTGTTATTACCATATGTCGGGGTTTTCGGTGCGGGAATGGTTGACATTAGCCAAAGAGTAGGTATTGTCTTAAAACAGAATGTAATTTTAATTTTTGTATTTTTAATAAACTGAAGTTGGTTTTAGAAAAGAATTCTGGCTATAGTATACTAAAAACTATGAACAAGTTATTACGGCAATTAATACTAAAAACTATGAACAAATAATTAAATTATTAAGGCAAAGAAATAGAACTGCGATCACCAACTTTGCGTGCAACAATAGATTCCTTCAAAAAATTTAAATATGCAACTATTACAACTGCCGATGTGGAAAGATTGTTCAGTACGCTGAAATGGATATTTACAGCAAGACATCGCAGATTAACCGTTCCAAATATAGAAAAAATATTAATAGTTTATTCTGAACACCGTGACAACTACTAAACTTCAAAGTTATATAAATATATAATTGCTTTGTTTTTTTATTATTTAATAGAGTCTATATTATGAGCTGTCGCATATACACTCGCATATTATGCAAACTGTCGCAGAGAGGTAGGTATTCATTAGGCATAATATGATACTTTTTCAGACTAACCTATCTGTTTATCTCTACTCTTTCTTAAATCATTCCCACACCAAAAACCCCGATGTATGGTTATTACTCACAGCTTGTTCCAAAGTATTATTAGCTTTTGCTTCATAAATCATCAGTCTAGTTTCCTCTGGAGAAACATCAGTGAAGCCTGGGAAATTGGGTTTCTCCTTGAATGGGGCATACACTGACAGAGTCCACTGTTTTCCATTTAGTGCTGACTGGATGTCTGTCTGAACCTGGTTAACTAGCTGCAAGTCAGTTATGCCTGTCTGAACCGGTTTGCTAGGTTGATTAGCTGGAATATAAGATATTAATATGTAATTTTTTTTCTTTATTTGTTTTCCAAACTGTATTAAAACCTATCCTAGCCTATATTCAACTACTGTACCAAAAGAGTATCAGATTCAATAACTCACAAGCCACTTGTAATTATGATTTGTAGAGAGAAGAATAAAAATTGACAAATAAGTTAATATGATTTGCTGAGCATAACTTCCTACCTAGGTATATAAGTAATGATCAGCTCCCAAAAATAATTTTCAAGTGAGGTGGGCATCAAAATTAATTATCATAATAATCCTTTTTTACCTCACTTACCATTATCATACAATTCTTCTCAAAAACCAGGCCAGCTTTTGAGGAATTTGTCAAATTTTGATTTACTCACAATATTTATCCCTTATTCCTGCTTTTTTGTCTTATTAATAACATAACACCTTTTTTATTGTCTACAAATTAAGTGTTTCTCATCAGCAGTAGTGCTGTTTGGCCACCACAACATCCTTAGTACTGCACTACCCCATCTTATCCTATGAATGTCCTAGAAGGTGACTAAAGGCACTGAGTGCTTTAAGTCACTGTTAGGCATTGTGGCTATAAACCTATACCCAACAATACTTTATTTATATTTATAATTTTCCCAATTTAACTTAAAAAAAATAGCTGAGATAATTAATTTTTAATTTCTTGCAACCACTTAAAGAAAATTATAGTTTGTATAGAGTGGATAGATGACTAGATTCTCGGTCCAGAGGTAGCAGGTTCGATCCCCGCTGAGAGCAACATTTATGTGATGAGCATAAATTATTGTTTCTCGTTGAGTTAGTATCCCATAGTACAAGTCTTGCTTAGTTTGGGGCTAACTTGATCTGTGTATAATATTTCCGTTTATATTTATTTATATAGGTAGGAAAGGCGAAACTAATGAGAAAGATTTACTTACCATGATAAGTATATTTAGATGGATAAATATGTTCAAATTTACAGTTTTGTGCAAAACGACAATGGCCTTGCTGAAAGTATTTACAGACAACCATTCTGCATATACAATGGAACAACTATATTTAAAATGATGGTAAATGTTTTAAAATTATATTTATTTGCGTTTTAATAAAATAAATGTTTTAGTCGAGTCCTATTCCCCAACTTTTTGTGATTTGTTATTGGCCGAGGCTATTTTATTTTCACCGAAAGTATTTTTTTTATATAGTGGCACCATGAAGCTACTAACTAAACAGGAGAGAGTACTCACAAAAATATGGTAAACAAAAATGCAATTTATTACCATGCAATAAAGTTAATTATCTTTTAAAGACTGTCAAGCAGAGAAATGTCCTAGAACGAGAGCCGTGTGAGAGAGAAGTGTGTCCCGCTCGCACGGTTGCCAGTCGAGATTAAGTTCAAAGAAAAATAAATCAAACTTATTTATAGGGAGTATTTTATAAAAAGCAGTTTATAAACTGTTCCTTTTTTGTATTTTATTTTAATTATTATTGTCGCCTTCCGATTTGGAGATAAATAATTGGTTAAGTTTGGCAAAAGGGATATTAATATTTGTCACGGGTATCCCCATCGAAACAAGATAAATGTGGTGTCCACAATTTATCATCTGTTGGAGTGTTTTGGAGCTTTCATCATTTAATTAAGAAAATATAGTGATAAATATGGGTTTATGTTATGGAACAATAAATAAAATAACCTGTATCATCTCGAACTTTACCACATGAATGCATTAAACGATTTGAATTTGAATATAGCTGTGTGGTGTCGGCTTAGTATAGCACTACCCCATTTCTTCCGGTGGGTGACGTAAGAGGCGACTGACGGTATTGGGGCTTTTAAGGGATTTTTGGGCAATGCGGTTGAGACCCATCACCAACAACCTTTATTTCACCATCTTTTCTCCACGCAACTTCCAAAAGTGGCTGAGGAATTTCTAATTCATTAGCTCTGGCTATCCCTTCTAGAGATTTATAGCCAGATTATTATTATTATTATTTATTTATAGATTTATTTCTTGTTAAAAAGCATAGAAATAAACCATAAATGGTTGTAAATTGTATATAAGTGCGTATTTCATCCACACAAGTGTTATCTTAGGGTAATATTAAGTGAATGTGACAAAATAAGTGATTAAAGTTTGTGACGTTTTAACGGCCGAAACCAAACAAAGAAAAGCATCACTAGATAGCTTATTAACTAGTGGTCCGCGCCAGCTTCGCACGTTTTGAGTTAAGTTCTTTTCACTGCTTACCCCCTATTTGGCATGATGATATAAAGCCTATGTTAATTCTGAGAGTTTTAGCTTTCCATTAGTGAAAGAACTTTTGAAATCTGTTCCGTTGTTGTGGAGCCTATTCATTACCGACATACAAACATATCTTCCCGTCTTATAATATTGTAAATAAGTAAATTATGTCCTTTTCCCGGTTCTAAGCAACCTCCCCACAAATTTTAGCCAAATCGGCACATCCGTTCTTTCGTTATAAATAGTGTAACTAACACTACTTTCTTTTATATACATAGATTAGTACAGTAGGAGTAGGCGCAGTCATCAATATAATGGTGAAGTATATGCCTTGTAAATACCTTCTCCTGAGATTACTGATTTGTGAAAAAAGTGTAAATGTGCCCGACAAAAATGTTCTGAAAATTATTGTGTGAGAGAAACTGCCGGTTCTCCGGGGCCCCCCAAGATTCTGGGCCCTGGGCACGGGCCCCGTGTGCCCTTATGGTAAAGACGGTACTGTGCATCAGGTCCCCACATGAGGTTTTCATGAACAAAAACATTCAAAATCTATACTAATATTATAAAGCTGAACAGTTTGTTTGTTTGAACGCTAGGATCTCAGGAACTTCCCAATCAAATTAAAAATTATTTTTGTGTTGGATAGTCCATTTATTGAGGAAGGTTTTAGGCTATATATCTTCATGCTGTGACCCACAGGAGCAAACTATCAGCGAGTAATGTTGCGAAAACGGGGATAATTATTCATATTTTGAGGCTTCCGTGGTGTGCGTTGCGTAAAAGGTTTAACTTACCCTAAAAAATGTACTTAAGAATTATTTTTCGTTAAATGATCTAAAACACTGTCCCCTACAGTATATGTCTACCCTTTAAGATTGACTCACTATAACCATTTTTATGGTAAACAAATTTGGTCGAATTTAATGCATTATTGCCAATTATTTGCCATAATGTTTTATCAACATAATATTAATCCTTATCCAAACCAATATGTTGTTGATTAAGAGTATTTAATTGCGAACTAAATTGTACTTGACATCACTAAATTTAAATTAACAACTTAGGAGATAATATAATTTTAAAATTACTCCGTGACAAAATTGAAACGCGTGACTGAAGCGCAAGACAAGACGTCTTTGTTTGTCTGTCTTTCTGTCTGTCTGTCTGTCTGTCGGTTTGTATGTTCCTTATGGAAACAAAAACTACTTCACGGATTTTAACGAAACTTGGTACAATTATTCTCCATACTCCTGGGCAGGTTTTTGTATACTTTCCAGCAGAGTAGTAAAGGGGAATTTTGGGAAAACGAGAGAAGTTACTCCATTTTTTAAGCTTCCGTCGCGTGTGCAGCCTTAATGGTTAAACTTACATAGAAATCATGTATCACGGAAATATTCTTCATAAAATTATCTAAAAAATGATTCTCAACAGTTTATGTCTATCTTTTACGGTTGACTCACAATAACACGTGTAATTCCTGATAGCTTAGCAGTTCGGATCCTTCTGATTATAATTGTTTACTCTTACGTTTGTAAACCTCTCACTCATCCCTAATTTAAAAAAGGTAACATTATTACATATTCAATAAAAAAAAGAATCATAGAAATCGGTTCAGAACATACATACATACATACATATTCTCACGCCGTTAGTTCCCATTGGGGTAGGCAGAGACTATCGATCGCCACTTTGTACGATCCTGGCAAACCTCTCTGGCTTCGTTTACATCCATCAATCTTTTCATACATGCTCTTTTATTCTTCATACTGCGGACACCTGCCTTTTTGAGCACATTTTCTATTTGATCCAAATGTGTCCTCCGAGGTCGTCCTCTACTAACATTACCTTCCACATTGGCCCTATATATCTCTTTCACCAATTTACTGTCATCCATCCTCTCTATGTGCCCAAACCATCTCAACATTCCTTTTTCTATCTTTCTTACAATATCATCTTTTACACCACACCTTTCACGAATCACATCATTCCTCACACGATCA
Source organism: Bedellia somnulentella (assembly GCA_963576735.1). Lineage (NCBI taxonomy): Eukaryota > Metazoa > Arthropoda > Insecta > Lepidoptera > Bedelliidae > Bedellia > Bedellia somnulentella. The sequence goes on from OY755186.1 coordinate 915,726, forward strand.
CATAACCTTACATTACACACTTTTCTGAGGGATCTCATTTCTACTGCATTCACTCTACTTTCATGCTTCTTCTGCCACACCCAACATTCACTGCCATACATAAGCGTAGGAACGAGGACAGCATCATGTACAGCCATTCGGGCCTTTTCAGACACCGACTGACTAGACATTAGACTATCCAGTGCTCCATTTACCGCATTACCCTTTTTCACTCTTCTCTCGATATCTTCATCACACTTTCCATCCCTAGTAAACAAACTTCCCAAATACACAAACTCTTTCACTTGTTCCACTTTCTTACCATTAATCTCAATCACGCATTCGGTCATATTCACCTCTCTTTCAAAAACCATAGTTTTTGTTTTATCCACATTCACCCTCATTCCCTTTTTTTCAAAAGACGCACATGCAATATTCATCATCTCTTGCAGCTCTTCCACCGATGATGCAAGTAGCACTTGATCGTCGGCATATAAGAGGCATTTAATGATGAATCCACCCATTCTCAATCCATAATCACTTTCACGCAACTCTGTTAAACAGTCATGCATGAACAAATTGAAGAGCCACGGGGAAGCTACACAACCCTGTCGGACACCCCGAGAGATCCCGAACCAGTCAGTATTTTCCCCGTTTACTCTCACACATGCACTGGAATCCTCATAGAGTGATACAAGTGCACGTATAAGTCGACTCCCCAAACCGAACTTGGATAACACCTCCCATAAACACTTTCTTACCACCCTATCATACGCCTTCTCTAAATCAATGAAGGAGCAATACACCTTTCGGTTCTTAGCTAAGAACTTTTCGGTGATGCTCCTTAAAGAGAAGATTTGGTCCATACATCCCATTCCCTTTCTAAATCCTGCTTGCACATCCCAAATTTTATCATCCGTTTCATTCATCACTCTTTCAATCAAAACCTTTGCATACAATTTACCGACAATGCTGAGTAGGCTAATTCCACGGTAGTTTCTAGCCTCCTGGTGTGACCCCTTTCCTTTATATAAAGGCACAATTACCGCTTTGCACCAGTCTTGTGGCACTTTGCCACTCGACCAGCATTTTTGGAAAAGGAAGTACAACCAGGAAGCCACCACCCCTTTACCAGCCCTCAGCATTTCAGTGTTTATCCTGTCATACCCTGCCGCTTTCCCTAGTTTCATACTTTTCATTGCTTTCATTATTTCTTCCATACTGATCTCACTGTCACTAAAGTCACCCATAACGTCGTTCCAATCAACATTACTGCCGATTGGCGAAGAAATGGATGTATCCTCTTTTTCAAAGAGTCCCTCAAAATAGTTCTTCCATACTCGTCTTATGCTACTTTCATCCGTCGCCAATTCACCCTGTTCATCTCTCACAACATTCACTCTCGTGTTTTGGGAAACTCCCTTTTCTTTCCGGATATATTTCCAGAACAACTTTTGGTTATTCCGGAAATTATCGGAGAGTTTCCTCTCACACCATTCTATCAGATCACGCTTTTTCTTTTCTATTTTCTTCTTAACCTCATTCTTAACTCTCTTATATTCATCTTCACTATTCTTCACTACATCATCTTTTACTCTCGCATCCATTCGTTTACTAGCTTTAATCGCTAGTAAATCTAACCAAGCTTTCTTCTTATCTCCAACTGCCTCTTTCACATCTTTATCCCACCAACTTGTTGGTGGTCTATTTGTTCTTTTACTCAATCCACATACTTCCGTCGCACATTCAACCATTGACGATTTGAGCACATCCCATACTTCTTCTATTTCCATTTCATCCTTCATCTCCACGCAACTTAGTCTGTCGTCCAATTTCTTCATATATTCATCTCTAATATTTTCATCCTCTTCCAATTTCTCCACTTTTATTCTCGCAAATTCAGTTGTCGACACTTTGGCCCTGTGACGCCAACGCGTGCACAGTCCCCTCAATCGTGATATCACGAGAAAGTGGTCTGTGCCAACGTTAATGCCCCTATGGACTCTGGTGTCAACAACCTTTGCTCTTAGCCTTTCATCCACTATCACAAAATCTATCATACTTCTCTCGCTTCCTCTCTGTCTAGTATACATATGGATATCTTTGTGTTCAAACAACGTGTTCGTAACACAAAGATTCCTCTCCAAACATACCTCAATCACTTTCTCACCATTCTCGTTCACTCTTTTATCACCAAACTTTCCTAAAACTCTTTCACAACCGTTGCGTGACACACCAACCCAACCATTAAAATCTCCTAACATAACAATTTTCTCATTTTCATCACACCCATTCGCAACATCGTCTAACAGATTCCAAAACTCCTCCCTCTCGGATAGTGATCTGGACATGTCCGGAGCATACACGCAAATTATGCGCATCCGGACAAGCCCTACCTTCACCTTTATCCATAGGAGCCTTGGACTCACACACGCATAATCTTTCATGCACTTAGCCATCCTTTCAGATATCAGAAGTCCCACGCCTTGGCAAGCTCTGTCACTCTCGGCAACTCCCGACCAGATAGCTGTAAATGGGCCAAGTTGTGAAACCTCTTTTCCCTTGCGCTTCGTTTCATTTACACACAGAAAATCTAGTTTTCTGTCTTCCATAATCAAACATACTTCATCTAATTTTTCATGCATCCCTCCACACACATTCATCGTACCAAAGCGGGTCTCTTTAGCCCACTTTTCGCCCCGCGAGGAACCACGGCGTGATAGGTGGCGAGCCATATCGCCGCCATCGTGTTTAATTTTTGTTGCGAAACACATTTGGACCCCACGAAAAGCAAGGGAAGTAAACTGTCCGCCTAGCCAGAGCCCCGCTTGACTAGGTAAGGTTATTTAGTACCCGGAGTTCACCAGGCTCCGGGACGGCGGCACGCTAACGACCAGGCTCACCCCTGGCCACGCATCCCTCGGCACGGCAGACCTTGGATTGGTGTAGGGGCGAAGATGAAAAAGCCCTTTACCCTTAGTCGACTTCTACGACACCCAAGGGAAGAGATGGGGTAGTGCTATTCTATGCCGGCACTACACGGCACACGGTTCAGAAACACCGAAATTATACATAAAACAAGCCATCGCGCCCTTGACCGAAACCGAATCGTTACTAATTTACATATAACATACTAGATGGCGCCAGTAGTTGCATCCTACAATACGTAATGATTTATTTTTTAGATTGTTATAAAAACTCCATAGCGTTTTATTCCAAAATTTGCTATTAAACGAAAATACTGAACCGTTCATTAAAGCTCATTAAGAATCACCAAACTTAGTACCAAGTTTAGGGAGTGCTATAAATTTAATAAATTGAAAACATTGCGCTGAATTTCACAATGCCTGAGCAGTGACTGAAGAAAGAAATCTCAGATATTTAAAAAACAACGCTACCCGTGCGAAGCTGGGACGATCCACTAGTATATAAATATAAGTGTTTTTGTATCCTTTAGAGGAACTCTTATTAAAACACCAACAGATGGTCACCCTACTTAAAACGAGACACAGTTCGCTAGTTAGCCATCCTTTTTCAGGACACTTAAGGTCGCCAGCACGCGTTCCTGTTTAAATAATACTTCCATGAGTGGCACAGATAATATAAATAATGATTTTACGGCCCTGGTTTCTTGATCTTTTGAGCCAACCGAAAATCTATTTAAACTTATGAATGACTCAAACCCTTACTAAAAGTATTAAACAAAGCACAATTAGTAAAAAAACTAAGAAGATTAATTTTAAGTAGCTTTAAATTTAATTTTACTTTACAATAAACGGTTCCTTTTTTATATTCTTTGTTTTGCAACTTTTTGCTTGCACAACTACAACAGCTCACAACACAACATTATTATCATCCCATATTGGAGCCGATTAAATATAAGCGAAAAACTGAATAAAATACTATAAGACAATCCATTAATTTCATATACATCTATCCATCCACGTCAATATTCGGTGTCAATAGCCAAACATTGGCGGAAACGTCAACTTGACATCACAGCTGATCTTCCCGCCAAAAGAATATTCTCATATATTTTTCGGTCAAATCAGCCGCGGCGGATTTATTTGGTTGGGCTAGGGCCGCGGCGCCTTTTTTTTTGTGACCAACAGCTGATTTTGACGTCTTAGTCTTGGAATTTTGGCCGAAGCTATTTACACAGATTTTTTTTAAATAATGATTTTACGGCCCTGGTTTTTTGACCTTTTGAGCGAACCGAAAATCTTTGTTAAGTAATTTACGAATGACTCAATCACTTATTTTATCTCAAAAGCCAAATATTGGTGGAAACGTGACTACTATGAACATCTTACCACCAAAAGAAGATTCAGATGTTTTTCTCAGTCGACATAGCTGTGGCGTAGAATTTGACGTTTTCTTAATATCGTTTGGCTCAAAAGGTCGATAAACCAGGGCATTAAAACCATATTAAATAAGAAAGGAATTTCGCTGGAATGGAAAAGGACTCGCGCCGCGGCTGATTCGACCGAAAAAAATATGAGAATCTTCTTTTGGCAGGAAGATCAGCTGTGCTGTTTAGTTGACGTTTCTGCCAATGTTTGGCTATTGACACCGAAGATTGACGTGGATGGATGGACGGATATGAAATTATTAGATTGTTTTTTAGTATTTTGTACAGTTTTCTTACTTATATTTGATTGACTCCAATGTGGGATGATAATAATGTTATGTGTTGTGAGCTGTTGTAGTTGTGCAAGCAAAAACCGAAAATAACTGGCATATTTTAGCTTAGGTTGCAAAACAAAAAGAAACCGTTTACTTTAAATAAAAATTCAAATTAAAGCTCCTGTAAACAAAGCTTCTTATTTTTGTTTCTAATTGTGCTTTGTTTAATACTTTTAGTTAGGGTTTTATTCATTCGTAAGTTAACATAGATTTTCGGTTGGCTCAAAAGAACAAGAAACCAGGGCTGTAAAAGCATTATATATATAAAGATTTCGGTGAAAATAGACACGGCCATAGACTCGGTACCGCCACGACATGACATAAACAAACATAACCTTTAGCGATGTAAATAAAATTAAATAAACTTTTCAAAACTTTTAGAAAACTATTTAAATATTGTGTAACTGCGACCGACAGTTATTGAGATGGAACAAACTTCACAGATAGTAGCCGTTTCATGCACGGTGTACGTTATTCATGGTAAATAAACTTTCAAAACTTTCTTACACCCTAATTAATTAATAACACATACATACATACATATACTCACAGCTATAAATCCCTAAAAGGGGTAGCCAGAGCTAAGGAATTAGAAATTCCCCAGCCACTTTTGGAAAGTTGAGTGGGGTAAAGATGGTGAAATAAAGGTTGTTGGTGATGGGTCTCCAACCGCATCGCCCTAAAATCCCCTAATAGCCCCAATACCGTTAGTCGCCTCTTACGTACACCCACCAGCAGAAATGGGGCAGTGCTATTCTAAGCCGACACTACACAGCACTTAATTACATACATACATACATACATATACTCACGCCATTAATTCCCATTGGGGTAGGCAGAGACTATCGATCGCCACTTCGCACGATCCTGACAAACCTCTCTAGCTTCGTTTACATCCATCAATCTTTTCATACATGCTCTTTTATTCTTCATACTTCGGACGCCAGCCTTTTTGAGCACACTCTCAATTTGGTCCAAGTGTGTTCTCCGTGGTCGTCCTCTACTAACATTACCATCCACACTAGCTCTATAGATCCCTTTTACCAATTTTCTATCATCCATCCTCTCTATGTGCCCAAACCATCTCAACATTCCTTTTTCTATCTTTCTTACAATATCATCTTTCACACCACACTTTTCACGAATAACACTATTTCTCACTCGGTCACACAATCTAACATTACAAATTTTTCTGAGGGACCTCATCTCTACTGCATTCACTCTGCTCTCATGCTTCTTCTGCCACACCCAACATTCGCTTCCATACATAAGCGTAGGAACAAGAACAGCATCATGCACAGCCATTCGGGCCTTTTCAGACACCGATTGACTGATCATTAGGCTATTCATTGCTCCATTTACCGCATTACCCTTTTTCACTCTTCTTTCAATGTCTTCATCACATTTTCCATCCCTTGTAAACAAACTTCCCAGATATACAAACTCCTTCACCTGTTCCACATCCTTACCATCAATCGCAATCACGCATTCTGTCACATCTTCCTGTCTCTCAAAAACCATCGTTTTGGTCTTATCCACATTCACCCTCATTTCCTTTCTTACAAAAGACTCACATGCAATATTCATCATCTCTTGCAACTCTTCTGCCGATGATGCAAGTAGCACTTGATCGTCAGCATACAAGAGGCATTTAATGATGAATCCACCCATTCTTAGTCCATAATCACTTTCACGCAACTCTGTCAAACAGTCATCCATGAACAAATTGAAGAGCCACGGAGAAGCTACACATCCCTGTCGGACACCCCTAGAGATTCCGAACCAGTCAGTGTTTTCCCCGTTTACTCTTACACATGCACTAGAATCCTCATAGAGTGATACCAATGCACGTATAAGTTGACTCCCCAAACCGAACTTGGATAACACCTCCCATAAACACTTTCTTACCACCCTATCATACGCCTTCTCTAAATCAATGAAGGAGCAATATACCTTTTGGTTCTTAGCTAAGAACTTTTCGGTGATGCTTTTCAATTAATTAATTAATAAGTATTACTCATGCTTATGTATGGCAGTGAATGTTGGGTGTGGCAGAAGAAGCATGAAAGCAGAGTGAATGCAGTAGAAATGAGGTCCCTCAGAAAAGTTTGTAATGTAAGGTTATGTGATCGTGTGAGGAACGATGTGATTCATGAAAGGTGTGGTGTAAAAGATGATATTGTAAGTAAGATAGAAAAAGGAATGTTGAGATGGTTTGGGCACATCGAGAGGATGGATGATAGGAAATCGGTAAAAGGTATCTATAGAGCTAATGTGGAAGGTAATGTTAGTAGAGGACGGCCACGAAAGACACACTTGGACCAAATTGAAAGTGTGCTCAAAAAGGCAGGCGTCTGAAGTATGAAGAATAAAAGAGCATGTATGAAAAGATTGATGGATGTAGACGAAGCAAGAGAGGTTTGCCAGGATTGTACGAAGTGGCGATCGATAGTCTACCCCAATGGGAATTAACGGCGTGAGTGTATGTATGTATGTATGTATGACTCAATAAATGAAAGAATCGTTGACTTTATCTAATTTATTCATTTATTGTAATTTGGCTCACATACAGTTTTATGACAAAACAATATAGTAATCAATATATAATATATGTTACAACATTATTATTTATTTCTTGACTGACATAACACCAAAAACTGTGCTCACAGCAAGATTAAATTAATCAGTCTTATAAATAATAATTATACAATGAAAATAAAGTATATACATTTAAAATAGTTCATATCAACAATAGAATCTCAGTTAAAATTAAAAATATAATTAAAAAGCTTAGCTTAGACACATCCACTGTTGGCTGTAGGCTTGATTTATTGCATTCATTAGTATCGCAAAGACATTAGTTTTAATCCTTAGAACTTAATAAAGTTATGGTTTTATATTGTTTACCTCATCCCTATACTGAAGTTCCACATATGTTTTCCTCTACAATTATCCTTAATCCATGGCAGGAGCCCAATAACCGAAAATCACAGAAAAAGAATTGTAACAATCAGCTTAAGGCTTACAGGAATAACTACAATTATATCAAAACCAAACCAATAATTTTTAGAACAGAGCGTCTTGGACATTCTCTTATTCAGAGTTTAAGTTTAATTGGAAATTTTTCAGCCACTTTTGGAAGTTGAGTGGGCAAATAATGATAAATGAAGGATGTTGCAATGGGTCTCCGCATTGCCCAATACCCCTAGTTACCTATTATATATGTACATCCACAGGAAAATGGGGTAGTGCTATTCTAAGTTTACACAGCAGTAAAAAATCTATCTATATGGTAAATATCTTGTTACAACAAAACACTGTTTTCAATAAAGCCACTGTTGTGTTTATATAAACAAGAAAACATGATGATTATTTAAAATTTTACAATGACTAGATGAAGGTCTTTTACCGATAAATATATGTTGCTGGGTATGACATATGCCAAAGGGAAGGGACATGCCCTTTTACAATGGACACTACGAAAAATCTGAATTACCAAGAGGGCACTGAAAAGAGCTATTATTATTTTGATAGAAAATTAACATAGACAAAAGCACATTTGGTCCGGGTCAGAGACTTAGGTTCAAGAACCGACGGACGATACGAGCCGTATCTCACAGCACCGCTTTCTGCAATTGTTCTGGTACTGACACGCCACAGAAATCCAACTGCATTAGGTTGGTGACATTGCTGGTTGGAATTAACCCGTTCAAGGACATTACAATTGGGTCTCGAGAGCCAAATCGACATATATCCGACGTTTCTTGGTTTCGGCTTTCACGAGACCCTCGCGGAGACATGCGGGATACATACACACATGTACTCACGCCATTAGTTCCCATTGGGGTAGGCAGAGACTATCGATCGGGATAGTGACCTCTACTAGAAACACCCTCGGCTTTGACCGAACCCATACTACTGTAGCGGCGCACTATCAGTACACAGTGACGCGCACTACATAGAAACGCTAACAGTGCAAGAAGAAGCACATTCCACAGCAACACGAAACCAAGTAATATACGTCACACGCGTCATCAAGACTCGCCATACAAATCCTTCATCGCGCAATCGAAGTTTCTAAAATTTTTTATTATATATACAAGTTCCAACTTAATACAGTTGGACCGCGGTCCCCAGGCATACCACCGCCTGGCGGAAGATCTTCCCTTTTCCTCCACACTACGATACCAATATTTATGCTCTAGAGTAGTCCTGTCCGTTATAACGGATCGGTCCCAATAGATTTTTGGCACGATTTTATTACTATTGCCTCCGGCAGGTACTTGTTATAAGGACTCCTCTGATGCAAGAGTCCTTACTTCTGTGCGAGCTCTTGGTGTAAAGTATTGGCTGCGTGATTGTGGAGTAATATATAGAGATGCACCGAAATTCGTTAAACATTCGATGTTACCGAAGTTCGGCAGATTTAGCCGAAATTCAGCCGATTATCTATACTTATAATAAATCTGTAGAGAGGTCAATTCTGTACATGGAATATATTTTCAAAATAACTATCAGGGGGTGATTAGGGATCGATACTGATGCCAAAAATGCAATCAGTAAAATTTTTGTCTGTCTGTCTGTCTGTCTGTCTGTCTGTCTGTCGGTTTGTATGTTCCTTATGGAAACAAAAACTACTTGACGGATTTTAACGAAACTTGGTACAATTATTCTTCATACTCCTGGGCAGGTTTTTGTATACTTTCCAGCAGAATAGTAAAGGGGAATTTTGGGAAATTTTGGGAAAACGGGAGAAGTTACTCCATTTTTTAAGCTTCCCTCGCGTGTGCAGCCTTAATGGTCAAAGTTACATAGAAATCACGTATGACGGAAATATTCTACATAAAATTATCTAAAAAATATTCCGCAACAGTATATGTCTATCTTTTATGGTTGACTCACAACAACACGTGTAACTCCTGATAGCTTAGCAGTTCGGCGCATTCTGATTATATTTGTTTTCTCTTACGTTTATAATACTCTCAATCACCCTTATTTTAAAAGTTAACATTATTACCTACTCAATAAAAAAAGAATCATAGAAATCGGTATAGAAACACCAAAATTAATAGTCCCAACATAATAGTCGCACGCGATCAAAACCAAATCCTTAGTAATTTACATATTACGTACTAGATGGCGCCAGTAGTTGCATCAATTAAAACCTAAAAATTAGCTTAATATAATAGTAAGTTGTAATAAAGGCGCTAATTTCATAACGCTTGAGCAGTGATTGAAGAAACCTCCAATATTTTTAAAACTACGCTACCCGTGCGAAGCGGGGCCGATCCACTAGTAAATAATAAAATGTACACAAAAGTAAATATATAAGTAAATAAATAGGTGTGTGAGTCGAATTTTGGTGTTTGTTTTTGGTCCTTAGAATAAAATCACGGCAAATATAAAAACAACACATTAATAAAATAATCAAACGAACACACAAACATCTAAACTTTCACATTTATAATATTAGTAGGATATAAAAAAAACTTTTATAAATCAAATACTTATCTTATACGTTACGGTGTAGTGTCGGCTTAGAATGTCACTACCCCTTTATACCCACGGGTGTCGTTACAGGTGACTAAGGGTATGGGGATTTTTTGGGTAGTTTTTGGCCGATGCGGTTGGAGACCCATCATCACCAAGAATACTTTATTTCTACCAACTTGTCTCCTATCAACATCCAAATGTGGCTGAAGAGTTTGTAGCTCTGAAGTTCTGGCTACCCCTTTTTGGAATTTATGGCCTTGAGTATATGTATGTATGTATGTACTTATCTTATATTTCTTTCTGTCTTATTTTAAGTCTTTATTTATGTAACAAAGCAACAAAATACTGTCAAATTCTTATAATTCTTCATTGAGCAAAAGCGCGCGAAATTTGACCGAACTTCGGCCGAAGTTGCACTTGCTATAATTGGGAATCCGAGTGGAATATCTCTTGTGAATACTAGTAAAAATAATCCTAACTAAGTACAAAAGTACAGTAGAATATAAAAGTGCTAACAGACGATCGAACATGTACGGCGCGCACCAGTGTTCGTGTTACGGGCCGTACCAAAAACGAACGTGTGTAGCGTGGTTCGCCGCACGTAATTATTATTAATATTGGTGCGGGCTGGTTCGAAGCGCTTGCGGTGCACGGTGCGATGGTGCGCGCCGTACATGTTCGATCGTCTGTAGGCTAGAGCGCATCGCACAGTGCGATGGTGCGCGCCGTACATGTTCGATCGTCTGTAGGCTAGAGCGCATCGCACAGTGCGATGGTGCGCGCCGTACATGTTCGATCGTCTGTTAGCACTTTAACATAAACGTATCCGGCATATCCCATATCAAAAGTCTATACAAGCAATAATTTCAATCGTTTCTGAGAATCACAATACAATAGTTTCACTGTAACTAATGGTCTAATTTCGTTTGGCCGTGTATGTGAATGTGAGACATTATACTCCGAGCTTTCAAAGCTTAAGGTCGCTAAAATGAGGCTGCTCATACAATTTGTTTTGTCTGTTGTAGTGCTACAAATCTTAATGGGATGCCCGAGTGACATTTCTGATGTGCCTACGCTTATCTTAAGCATTGGTGAGTTTGTATTTTTATCTTTTGCAGATGTTTGAAGATTTAATCAGCTCAAGTCAAAGGCTTTATTACTACATACATACATATAGCTGTGTAGTGTCGGCTTAGAATAGCACTACCCCATTTCTTCCGGTGGGTGTACGTAAGACGCGACTAACGGACTTGGAGCTTTTTAAGGGATTTTTGGGCGATGCGGTTGGAGACCCATCACCAACAACCTTTATTCTACCATCTTTTCCCCACTCAACTTCCAAAAGTGGCTGTAGAATTTCTAATTTCATATCTCTGGCTACCTCTTTTAGGGATTTATAGCCGTGAGTATATGTATGTATGTATGTATGTACATACATATAATCACGGCCATAAATACCAAAATGGGATAGCCAGAGCTTTAGAGCTAGAAAATCCTCAGCCACCTTTGGAAGTAGGTGACATGATGATAGAAATCAAATATCATTGGTGATGGATCTCCAACCGCATCGCCCAAGAACTACTTAAAACGCCCCATGCCCCTTATCATATTTATTGCTAACAATATTAAATCTTATTTACGCAAGTTCTCTCTAGTTACATGTACGGTTTTGAAGGGGTATTGTAGTTGCGTAGTGTCGGTTTAGACTAGCACAACCACATTTTTTCCCGAAGGCGGCGTACCAGGCGATTAAGGGTACGACGCTTTTTAAGTGGTTTTTTGGCGTTGTGGCTGGAAACCCATTACAAACAATAATATATTTACCATTTTCTCCCCGAACGTCTTCCAAAAATAGCTGAGAAATTTCTTATTCCAAAGCTCTGGCTACCCCTTTTAGGAATTGATTTATAACCGTTAGTATATACATACATACATATACTCACGGCTATAAATCCCTAAGAAGGGGTAGCAAGAGCTTAGGAATTAAAAATTCCTCAGCCACTTAGTATATGTATGTATATAAATCCATAAATCATTTCATCCATAATCATTAGTCATGACTTGCAGTCTGTCCGTCTGTCACTAAACAAATTTTCGAAAGCTAAGATTGCACTGTCTTGTAACTAAATAAGTAAACGCTATAAGATATGTTGACAAAGTTAGTTAAAAATATGTATATATATGAATTTTAACACTATTTAACTGAACTTTCACGCTGAATGTACTCGAAGAAGTGGCAAAGGAACTGAATACTTTTTATAATAACATTTGTATTTCTTTTCCTCTGTTTCAGCGCAATCCATAGTCACTTTAACCATATTAAAATTAACGAGTGGATTGTCAAACACGATCCATAAGGTGATAAAGGTGAAGAAACTACCATCACTGACGACAGGACTCGTGAATCACTGGAATGTGATACTAGTAACAGTACTCTGTGCAACAGTTCTGTGGTACAACGAGAAAACTGTTTTAAGAAATGATATTATTATATTTCTACTGGCTCATTTTGTATTGGAGTTACCGGGGATGGTGAGTTGAGCCGTATTTTACATACATACATAAACTCACGGCCATAAATCCCAAAAAGGGGTAGCCAGAGCTTCAGAGCTGGACTTCAGCCACATTTGGAAGTTGATAGGGTACAAGATGGTAGAAATAAAGTATTGTTAGTAATGGGTCTCCAACCGCATCGCCCCAAAACCACTTTAGAAAGGTACATATCTTTAGTCGCCTCTTTCAACACCCGTGGGTAGAAAGGGGTAGTGACATTCTAAGCCGGCACCACACAGCTAAATTATCCCTTAATTATTATTTATCTCTTGATAAGTCAGCAATATGATCAAAGATTTATAGTATTTCTCTTCTATTTGTATGTAGGTAAAATTAAAACGATGTTGCCACTTATTTCAATTTAATATTATTATTACCTACATACTACAGTACTACACCAATGTGTAGTGCCGGCTTACAATAGCACTACCTCATATCTTAACGTGGGAGTCGTACGATGCGAATCTTTTCAATTAGTTGCTAGAGGATGTGGCTGGAGACCTATCACAAGCTAACTTCTTTCTTTGCTTACTAAAATACCAAAAGTTGCTTTAGATTTCCTGATTCTAAAGCTCTGCTACCTCCTTTTTGGGATATATAGCCGTGATTATAGGAAGACGACCCCACTGTTCCGTACTGGAACAAATTAGTTTATAATTTTCTTTATTAGGTGTGCACAAGACAACAAAACATAGTTTACATACTTTTTAATTCACGTTAGAAATATATTTATTTCATGTGGCTTATTTTCTCTAACACTACCTCGTTGATGCGGGAAACTGGCAACATTGACGTCTGACGTCTTACAACTATATCCGTTTCCGCAAGTTAGTCTCTCTTTCTCAACACGCCGATGTGAGCACTCACGTTCGTATAAAAGTTACCAAATAAATTCCGAATCAAGTCTATTTCCCGAACAAAGTGAAAAAGGACTGAACCACATTTATCTATGGACCTATGGTGAAAAGTGTAAGCCTGCGCTGTGATTCATCAATAAACTCTCGAGAGTTCGAACGCCACCCCTGCCAGCCACGTGCCTGGTAAGTGTTTAAAGTTTAAATAAGTCACTCGCGGCTACATAAATTATTTTGATCCTATCGAACCGGATCCGATTTCATCTTTTGTTTTGTTGTCTTGTGTTGTGCAGTACTACGTACTCAGTAATTTCAAATTCATTTCAATCGTTTGAGTCGCCATCTTTGTTACGCAAAATGGCCGAGAACGATCATGTTTGTGAACAAGACATATTCGAAAGGGACTTGATTCTCGAAGAACTTAGGCGTACATTACAGTTTGCAACTACCGATGAGCCGCAATTTCGTTCGCGAACTATAGACATTTCAGCTCATCAGAGAAAGTTTACGAAAGTCCAGTGTAAAATAGAAAAAATATTGTTTAAACATAAGTGCTTTGATAAAGATGAACAAATAACTATTCGGAATGAATTTAACGATTTGTATTATGGCATCTTAGCTCATCTTAACGACCTTAAGCAAAAGGAGGAACGTGTCCGTCGCTCAAGTCGTATTTTTCTTTCATCGTCTGAGGCTCCTCAGCAGTGTCATCACAGTAAAACTTTGCCTACTTTACCATTGCCCTCGTTTAGTGGCGATCCTACGGATTGGCCATCATACATTGATTTATTTAAGTCGTTAGTGCATAGCAACAGTGCCTACACGGATGCCGAGAAGCTTAGGTACTTAATACTTACTGTAAAGAACGAACCTTTTAATCTTATAAAATCCTTGCCGATTTCCGAAGATAATTACGCCATCGCTTTAGAAATATTAATTTCTCGTTATGAAAATAAGCGAGTCATCGCGTCAAAACATCTCGATCGAATTCTCGACATCGAAAATTGCAGTGATAAATCGGTTCATAGCCTGCGTCGGCTACTTAACGTCTACCAAGAAAATATTAAGGCACTTGAAGCTATGCAGTTTCCCGTGGGCCAATGGAATTTCATACTTTTAAACATTTTACTACGTAAAATTCCAGTTGGTACTAGGAAGTGTTTTGAAAGATCGCTAGTGAAACCATCTTCTATTCCCGATGTAAACACATTGATCACATTTCTTGAAAAAGAAATTTCCGCTGACGAAATCATAAACATTTCCGTTGGTGGGCAGTCCATTTCACAACAAAATACAAAAGTGGGTAGTTCGCTATCAAGCCGCACTATCACGCAGCAGCGATCATTCAATGCATTAGCTGCAAACAATGTCGGCCTTCCTACTCGTCAAACAGACGAAAATCAACGTAGTTACAACGTAATTAAGAAGCAAACTTGTATATGCTGTGAAGCTCAACATTCGTTGACAAAATGTTCGAAGTTTTTAAATCTTACACCTCACGCGAGGTACAATTTAATTCAAAATAAAAGTATTTGTTATAATTGTTTAAATGTAGGTCACAATGTTATCAATTGCAAATCGAGTTATGTGTGTCGCTCGTGTCACAAAAGGCATCACAGTTTAATTCATTTGTCTAATCAAGCCTCGCCGGTAGTCAGTGACTCCGCTGTTATCACCCTCCCCCCTGCCAAGGTAGACCCAGTGCCGCCAACTCAGTCCGAGTCGAATTCTATTCATAATAATTGCGCTTCGAATTCCAATGCTCCTTCTATGCGAACTAGCACGGTGCTACTATCGACCGCGCTCATCGATGTATGTGTTGGCTCATCTATACTATCGACCGTTAGGTGTGTTGTGGACTCGGGAAGCCAGGCTTCCTTTATAACTGAGTCGTGCGCGCAAAGGTTAGGTTTAAATCGTAAGAAAATAAACATTCCAGTATATGGTATTGGTGATAGCGAACCAGTTAAACCAAAGGGTGTAATTTCGTGTTTAGTCAAACCCAAGGGTAAACAAAACCCTATAATTCAAGTAGAAGCTTTAATTCTACCAAAGTTGATGTCTCACATGCCGAGCGTACCACTTCCCCAGAAAGGGTGGACACATTTAACCAATTTGACCTTAGCTGACCCCGATTTTCGTACTCCACAACCCGTGGAAATGTTGTTAGGTGCGGATATACTATCCCATGTGTTATTAGGTAATATCGTTTCCGGTTTGCCTGGTTCTCCGATCGCTGTAAACAGTGTATTCGGTTATTTATTATTGGGTAAATTAAACTTAGATCCCGTGGTTTCGACTCCACCCCATGTGTGTTTTAGCTCATTCGACAATGACAATTTGCAAAGGTTCTGGGAGCTGGAGTCCCTTCCTGAGAAACGGAGTTACACTCCTGATGAAGAGTTATGTGAATCCCTTTTTCAAAGGACGCATACTCGCGATGGTATTACCGGCCGCTACGTCGTTTCTCTTCCGTTTAAACCCGATGCTCCGCCCCTCGGCGAGTCGCGGCAGACAGCCCTCGCGAGGCTTCATAAGCTCGAGTATAGGCTCGAACGTAATCCAACCCTCAAACGTGACTACCACGCGTGTATCCAAGAATATTTAGATTTAAACCACATGGAGCCCGTGACTAGTGATGCCGCCCTGGGCGCCCACTATTATATTCCGCACCACTGCGTGGTTAAAGAGTCCAGTGAGACCACACGTACCCGCGTAGTATTTGATGCAGGGTGTAAATCATCCAACGGAGTATCCCTGAATCAAGTGCTACTCACTGGACCCAAGCTTCATCCCGACATTGTGGATATCCTTCTTAAGTTTCGTATTCATCTCATAGGTTTCACATCAGATTGTAAACAAATGTATAGAAATATAGGTATGTGTAAAGATCATCTGGATTACCAACGTATCCTCTGGCGGAGTTCACCTGCGGAACCTGTACAGGATTTTCGTCTTCGTACAGTCACCTTCGGAGTTAGCTCGTCCCCGTTCCTCGCTCTGCGTACTATTCAACAGTTAGCTCATGATGAAAGTCACCGGTTCCCGTTGGCTGCACCTGTACTCTTGGAATCTATATTTGTAGATGACGTGGTCGCGGGGGCCAATTCCGAGTCCGATGCCCTAGCGTTACAGCGTGAGCTTATTGGTATTTGCTCTTCGGCTGGGTTTGAATTAAGAAAGTGGCACAGCAACTCGCCGGCGATACTTGCCGCGGTTGAGTCGTCATCTCCTCATGGTGGGCGGCAGGAAACCGTCTTCGTTGCACACCTCGAGAAGGATACACACACTAAAGTCCTAGGGTTACAGTGGGATCCGCAAACTGATTGTTTTAAGTTTAATGTTCAGGTCAGTTCTGAAAAATGCACTAAACGGGCAATCCTTTCTGAAATAGCTAGGATTTACGATCCGCTAGGATTTTTGTCCCCTCTGACCTTATACGCAAAACATTTAATTCAATTACTATGGGTAGCTAATATTGGTTGGGACGAAACCCCACCTATTGATATTATTAATTCATGGAGACTTTTTATTCAAGAGCTACCTATAATAAAAGGTATTTCTTTTCCGCGTCACATTTTAGATAATACTTGTACCGTACAGGTGCATGGATTTGCTGACGCGAATGAAACCGCGTATGCCGGTTGTGTTTATCTTCGCTTAACAAGTAGTGACGAAGAAATTCGTACTTACCTTGTTATAGCTAAAACTCGTGTGGCCCCTTTACGGGTTCGTCTAACAATACCCCGCCTTGAATTAATGGCTGCCTTATTATTATCAAAATTAATAGACAAAGTTCTTTCAATCTACGGCAATCGGGTCGATATAGATAACGTGTATGCATGGTCTGATGCGTCGATCGTGCTAGCTTGGTTACACCAACCACCTCATACTTGGAAGACCTTCGTCTCCAACCGCACCAGTGATATCTTGTCTGTTGTGCCCGCATCTCGTTGGCGCCATGTCCGCTCTGCTGACAACCCCGCGGACGTGGCCTCGCGCGGTGCACTGCCCCACGCGCTACGCGCCCATCCCCTGTGGTATCACGGCCCAGCTTGGTTACAACGACCTTCTCATGCATGGCCGTCTTTCAATGAACAATTTGATACCAATGAAGAGAAGCGTATTGTTTCATCAAACGCGTCTACGACGATTAATACAGATATTGAGATTATACAGCGTTATTCTTCGCTAGGTAAATTAGTACGAATCACCGCTTGGATAATTCGTTTCTACAAAAAATGCAAACATTTAACTAACCACCACTCAGATTATATAACGGTTCCAGAATATAATGAATCCTTGAAAAAACTCGTTCTTTTAGTGCAACAATCGGTTTTTACCGAAGATATAAATAAGATTTCAAAAGGGAATTTGCCTTCTCAATCATTAAGGCGTATTACACCATTTCTTCATAGTGACGGTTTGTTACGAGTCGGTGGTAGGATTCATAAGTCACACCGAGGCCCTTCTATTAGTGAAGGCACTGTTGTTATTGTACGCGACGACCACCTGCCGCCGCTGCAGTGGAAGCTGGCTCGCGTGCACGCGCTCCATCCCGGGACTGACAACGTCACCCTTGTGGTTACGCTCAAAATGAATAACAAATTTTTTAAGCGGCCAGTGGTTAAACTGTGTCCGCTACCTATTGAATAGAGTACTTTATACATATTTAAATCATAGTCATAGGTTAGGTTATATTTTCTTTTATTTTGTTAAAAGTTATATACTTTTAAGGTGAGCGGGTTTATGTTCCGTACTGGAACAAATTAGTTTATAATTTTCTTTATTAGGTGTGCACAAGACAACAAAACATAGTTTACATACTTTTTAATTCACGTTAGAAATATATTTATTTCATGTGGCTTATTTTCTCTAACACTACCTCGTTGATGCGGGAAACTGGCAACATTGACGTCTGACGTCTTACAACTATATCCGTTTCCGCAAGTTAGTCTCTCTTTCTCAACACGCCGATGTGAGCACTCACGTTCGTATAAAAGTTACCAAATAAATTCCGAATCAAGTCTATTTCCCGAACAAAGTGAAAAAGGACTGAACCACATTTATCTATGGACCTATGGTGAAAAGTGTAAGCCTGCGCTGTGATTCATCAATAAACTCTCGAGAGTTCGAACGCCACCCCTGCCAGCCACGTGCCTGG
Source organism: Bedellia somnulentella (assembly GCA_963576735.1). Classification (NCBI taxonomy): domain Eukaryota; kingdom Metazoa; phylum Arthropoda; class Insecta; order Lepidoptera; family Bedelliidae; genus Bedellia; species Bedellia somnulentella. The sequence goes on from OY755186.1 coordinate 934,455, forward strand.
TAAGTGTTTAAAGTTTAAATAAGTCACTCGCGGCTACACCCACATATGACTTTTAAAAAGAAACATTGGTGTGGGCCTATAGGCCGATGGCGAGTTTCAATCTAAATTTCGTTTTCAATCAGAATGAACGAGTTCCGTTAATCTGAGTGAAAACAATACATATCTGTGTCTCTTTTACTCGTGATGCTAACTGTAGCATTACTTACTACTACGGCGTAAAGTAAGCATACATACATATTCTCACGGCTATAAATCCCTAGATGGGGTAGCCAGAGCTAAGAAATCAAAAAATCCTCAGCCACTTTTGGAAAGTTGAGTGGGGAAAGAATGGTAAAATAAAGGTTGTTGGTTATGGGTCTCCAACCGCATCGCACAAAAATCCCTTAAAAGCCCTAATACCGTTAGTCGCCTCTTACGTAGACCCACCGGAAGAAGTCTATTGCGGTGAAGTAACAGTGGTCTTCAACTGAGTTAGTAGAAGAATAAATATTACAAACTACATACGTAACATAAACGTTCACGCCGAATATCCCGGAACGGGTTGGCAGAGGTACTACTACTTCTGAACATCACGTGACTTTGTCACCTAGTGTTCAGAGTACCCACGTTTTGCATGGACAGTGTACGCACGTGAAAAGGGGCAGGCCTATCGCCGTTTTGTACCAATACACTGTCACACGACTAAGTACCACTCAGCCATGTGGGTTTCCTTACGATGTTTTCCCTCACCGTTAATAACCATAGTAAGTAAACCACGCATATGTCTTTAGAAAAGACAAATTGGTGTAGGCCCGACACGGAATTTGAACACTACTCGTTTGCACGAAACCGGTGTTCTACCCATTAAGCTATCACGGTTGCTATTGCAAACTACTTGCCAGTAAAAAAATGTCAAAATTATCTTGATCTCTTTTTGCATCGTATTAGTATTTTTCAAAAGATAATGATTGGCACGTTGGGAACAAAAGGAGGAATGAGAGATGAGAGTTTAATATTGTAGTTGATATAAAAAGAACAAAAAGGTTTATGTGCAGTTTGCTTTACTATGCATATAAATCGTTAGGAACACAATATCACACGCACGTGCACGTGCACGCCGTATATCCTCGTAGGGGTTGGCAAAAGTACTTACCTTTTGAACATCACGTGACATCGTCACCTGGTATTCTGAGTCCCACGTTTTGCTCGGACAAAATAAAGATAATAGAATAGAATAATCATTTATTTGCCAGAATAAGAGTATACAGAGATATCAACAGTTACAAAAATGTCCTTGTTTATTCTACTAACAAGATTAGCGTGCAAATATTTACATCAAAATTATCTTCCTATAGAAAGATAATTTGAAATTAAGAACAAAATTAACATTACAGCACCATAGACAATTTCCATAATATTATTTACAGTCTTAGTTTTATTATATTTGTCAAATTTTAATTATTAAGCATAGATTTATTTTTATTCATTAATTAACAATGTCAAAGTTTCAAATAAAAGGTTTCAAAAAAATATCTTGAACTATTCGTAATGATTTAAAATTGTATTTTTTTTATGGTTGTAGACCCATAATCAACAACCTTTATTTTACCATCTTTCCGCACGCAACTTTCCAAAAGTGGCTGAGGAATTTCAGAATTTCATATTCCTTAGCTCTGGCTACCCCTTCTAGGGATTTATAGCCGTGAGTATAAGTATGTATGTATGTATGTTTTTTTTTCTGATTCCAGCAAAAACGCACAATAAACTACGGCCAAGGAATGGCCTGTAGCTACTACAGTGGATATTTGGGCCACATTCTTTCCCCTGATGGGTACAGCTTCGATGGCATTCAGAGCAGCATCAAGCACTTCGAGCAAGCCGAGAAAGTAGCAGTTCCTGTGCGAAGGATGTTCATCATCATCACCAAGACTCTTCACTGTCCTCCGGATTTACAGTTCTTCAATAAGGAAAATCGGCCTGACTTGCCGAGACTAGAAGCTGCTAAGGTAACAGAACTTTTATGATTTTGTTTGTACATACATATATATATCACGGCTATAAATCCTTAGAAGGGGTAGCCAGAGCTAAGGAATTAGAAATTCCTAAGCCACTTTTGGAAGTTGAGTGGGGAAAAGATGGTGAAATAAAGATTGTTTGTGATGGGTCTCCAACCGCATCGCCTGAAAATCTTTTAAAAGCCCCAATACCGTTAGTCGCCTCTTACGTACACCCACCGGAAGAAATGGGGTAGTGCTATTCTAAGCCGACACTACACAGGAAACTTATATTATTTCCATTTTATTCAATCTATGGAGGTTGCGGGAGGCATATATCCGCAAAGAAAATACGCAAGAAACCATAATCTCAAAAATAGCTATGTAAACAGCACTTATATTTACGTGGCTTCCTGGTTGTACTTCCTTTTCCAAAAATGCTGGTCGAGTGGCAAAGTGCCACAAGACTGGTGCAAAGCGGTAATTGTGCCTTTATATAAAGGAAAGGGGTCACACCAGGAGGCTAGAAACTACCGTGGAATTAGCCTACTCAGCATTGTCGGTAAATTGTATGCAAAGGTTTTGATTGAAAGAGTGATGAATGAAACGGACGATAAAATTTGGGATCTGCAAGCAGGATTTAGAAAGGGGATGGGATGTATGGACCAAATCTTCTCTTTAAGGAGCATCACCGAAAAGTTCTTAGCTAAGAACCGAAAGGTGTATTGCTCCTTCATTGATTTAGAGAAGGCATGATAGGGTGGTAAGAAAGTGTTTATGGGAGGTGTTATCCAAGTTCGGTTTGGGGAGTCGACTTATACGTGCACTGGTATCACTCTATAAGGATTCCAGTGCATGTGTGAGAGTAAACGGGGAAAATACTGACTGGTTCGGGATCTCTCGGGGTGTCCGACAGGGTTGTGTAGCTTCCCCGTGGCTCTTCAATTTGTTCATGGATGACTGTTTAACAGAGTTGCGTGAAAGTGATTATGGATTGAGAATGGGTGGATTCATCATTAAATGCCTCTTATATGCCGATGATCAAGTGCTTCTTGCATCATCGGTGGAAGAGCTGCAAGAGATGATGAATATTGCATGTGCGTCTTTTGAAAAAAAGGGAATGAGGGTGAATGTGGATAAAACAAAAACTTTTGTTTTTGAGAGAGAGGTGAATATGACCGAATGCGTGATTGAGATTAATGGTAAGAAAGTGGAACAAGTGAAAGAGTTTGTATATTTGGGAAGTTTGTTTACTAAGGATGGAAAGTGTGATGAAGATATCGAGAGAAGAGTGAAAAAGGGTAATGCGGTAAATGGAGCACTAGATAGTCTAATGTCTAGTCAGTCGGTGTCTGAAAAGGCCCGAATGGCTGTGCATGATGCTGTCCTCGTTCCTACGCTTATGTATGGCAGTGAATGTTGGGTGTGGCAGAAGAAGCATGAAAGTAGAGTGAATGGAGTAGAAATGAGATCCCGCAGAAAAGTTCGTAATGTAAGGTTATGTGATCGTGTGAGGAATGATGTGATTCGTGAAAGGTGTGGTGTAAAAGATGATATTGTAAGAAAGATAGAAAAAGGAATGTTGAGATGGTTTGGGCACATAGAGAGGATGGATGACAGTAAATTGGTGAAAGAGATATATAGAGCCAATGTGGAAGGTAATGTTAGTAGAGGACGACCTCGGAGGACACATTTGGATCAAATAGAAAATGTGCTCAAAAAGGCAGGTGTCCGCAGTATGAAGAATAAAAGACCATGTATGAAAAGATTGATGGATGTAAACGAAGCCAGAGAGGTTTGCCAGGATCGTACAAAGTGGCGATCGATAGTCTCTGCCTACCCCAATAGGAACTAACGGCGTGAGAATATGTATGTATGTATGTATGTATATTTACGAATGATGCAGTCATTTTATGCAAAATATATATCCGGATACAAATCAAGTTAGCCCCTAGAAAGGTACAATGTGATAAGGCAGGTAAACTCGGAGATATATTTAATAGTATACAGGATATAACTAAAAGGGATAGCCGAATGATGATTTTTAGTAATATCATTCTCAAGTGCTTTTTCTGCGGGCGTTTATTTATCTGATCTCAGCACAATTTGTATCGAGAGCCCTTTTGCCACATATACGCAGAAGGCATACAAGCGCTAACGTGTGCAGTAAAATAACGCGTTTAGAGTGCTGTTGGGGCTGCCCAGGTATTGCAGTGCGTCTGGCATGTTTGCGGAGGGGCGCGTGGATGATGTCTACGCTATCCTCCGGAAGCGTGTCGCGTCCATTATGCGCAGAACTTGGGACAGCTCGAATACACTTGTTAGGGTGTTGGCCGATAAGTATGACGATCCCATGTATAAACACTGGGTATTATATGTGCAACAGGATACTAGGGAACCGATTCATGCTAGGTTCGGCATATATTGTAAATAGTGTTATTTCGTTTTTTCGTTTTATTTTATTTTTATTAGTTAATCTTTAAGTTAAAAATAAGGACGTACTAACAAAAACTAACATATTAAATAAGTATTTCGATGTTACTAACTTACTAACTGCATATGGATCTTGTATATCCGAAATAAAGCTTTTTATTATTTATTATTATTAAATTATTTTGTATGGAGAAGGGAAAAATTAAAGATATATTATATAATACTTATATACAAAACATCCAAGGCTAAGGAACCCAAATTCATAATCCACTCATATAAATAAATGCTCTCATCGGGATTCAACAAACCCGCGACCTCCGGGAGTCCGGACCTAAAATCCTTGTCATAGGTAGTAACTAGATGGGGTAGCCAGAGCTAAGGAATTTGAAATTCCTCAGCCACTTTTGGAAACTTAAGTGGGAAAAGATGGTTAAATAAAGGTTGTTGGTGATGGGTCTCCAACCGCATCGCCCAAAAATCCCTTAAAAGCCCCAATACCGTTAGTCGCCTCTTACGTACACCCACCGGAAGAAATGGGGTAGTGCTATTCTATGCCGACACTGCACAGCAATTATAATAAATAGTAAATAATAAAAATGAATTATATAAAACCTGTAGCGTAAAGGCGGGTGAAGATGCTATGAGCTATCTCACCGGTCGGCGAATATAAAATAATAAAGTCACTAACAGTTTAACAGGTTTATTTTTCACCGACACACACTATGAATTATAGAAGGCACAATGAAGAATGATTACACAGCTCAGACACAGATTAGGAAGACAGTCACATACAATAGCGAAGAAAGAAGTAACAGTTAATGACAGTAACAATTCAACACAGATTAAACTTAACTATGAAATTACACGAGAATAATAGGAATGCTGTACGTATCGCGATAAGTGATTCACGACTGGTTAGGCAACGTTTTTCGAACCATCATCGCGGTAGCTCAAACTTTTCCAAACTTTCAAGCGTTTCCTACCTCCGAATTATTACTAATTTGAAAGGCCACTTGTCTATCTTTTCAGATAGAATGCAAATGTTGAAAACGCCTAACTATCACATAATTTAAATCTTTTTGTTCATGAAAACCTCATGTGGGGATTATTACTAATAATTAAAGAATAAATAAAGGAAAGAAAAATTAAATCCTTTTCAACATTTGCATTCTATCTGAAAAGATAGACAAGTGGAAAAGATATAAAAGTAAATATAAATACAACCAAATTAATAAGATATATTAATTAAATTAAATGTATATTATAAATATTCATGTTTTTGTGTTTAAGTATTATATATAATGTATTTATATTAATGATGTAGGTGTAGCCCACATCACCCCCTTCCAGAGACCATCATGGGCGATAATAATCTGGGAATCTGACTTGCCGCCCAGAACGTATGACGTGATTTTTCGTCATTTCTGGAATTGGTTGTGATTCGGTCTGGTCGTTAAGTATGAAGGCTGGTTTTACGCGGTCTATCGATACTGTAATATCCTTTCCGTTTCGAAGTATTTTAAATGTTTTATCGTCCCTCGCTAAAACTTTATATGGGCTTAAGTACGTTGGTTGTAATGCGCCACGTAATGCGTCTTCACGGAGGAAAACTTGATCACTGGTGGCTAATTCTTTATATATGAAAACTTTAGGCTTATAATGACGTGAAGCGGGGAAAGGTCGTAATTTGATGTTATGTCCTTAAGGCGAACTGAAAAATCGGAAGTGTCAGTAGAACCAGCTTTAGCGGATTCGAAAAATTCACCCGGTAAACGCAGTGGTTCTCCATAAACTAGTTCTGCCGAAGAACTTTGGATATCCTCCTTAAAGGCAGTTCGGATTCCTAATAAAACCCATGGCAAGGACTCTGACCATTTACTGTTTCCATGGCAAACAATTGCAGCTTTGAGTTGACGGTGAAATCTTTCGATCATACCATTGCACGCAGGATGGTAGGCCGTGGTGCTCTTATGTTGGAAGCCAGCTGTTTTTGCCAAAGCGGAAAACAAGGCGGATTCAAATTGTCGTCCCCGATCGGTGGTGATGTCCGTTGGACAACCGAAACGAGAAATCCAACCTGAAATTAATGCTTTGGCAACGGTTTCAGCGGTTATATCAGCTATCGGTATAGCTTCCGGCCATCGAGTAAATCGATCTACGGCTGTCAGACAATATCGATTTCCTTCTGAGACTGGCAAGGGACCTATCAAATCGATATGGATTTGTTTGAAACGAGTCCGAGGCAAGGGGAAAGAACCTAGAGGGGAGGAAACATGGCGAGTAACTTTAGCTTTTTGACAAGCTATACAAGCTCGTGTCCACTCTCTACAGTGTTTCCTTATCTCGGGCCAAACAAACCGTTCTGCAACAAGTTTTGCTGACGCATTAGGTCCGGGACGACTTAAAGAATGCTAGCTTTCAAAAACCTGCCTGCGGTGAAATTTGGGGACGTAAGGCCTAGTAGTCGGTGTACTGACGTCGCAGTACAGGGGAACACGACTACCAGGAACAGTCATTTTCTCAAGACGCAATGATGATGATTTTTGTCTAACTCTGGATCGGATTCTTGAGTGCTAGCTAAAGTTTCTAGACTGACTGGAGCTCTTAGTTCTTCTATCCTCGACAAAGCATCAGCTACAATATTGTCTTTGCCAGAGATGTGCCGAATGTCAGTAGTGAACTGGGAAATAATGTCCAGATGTCTATACTGCCTAGGCGAACAGTTTTTTTTCCTTTCATGGAATGCGAAACTAACCGGTTTATGGTCCGTATAGACAATGAAATGGCGGGCTTCAAGCATATGTCGGAAATACTTAATGCCTTCATATATGGCAAGAAGTTCCCTATCGTATGGCGAATACTTCACCTGCGATGGTCTTGACTTTCGAGAAAAGAAAGCTAATGGTTGCCAGGAATTATTTTTAAGTTGTTGCAGGACTGCACCGATTGCCTTATCAGAAGCGTCTGTCACTAAAGCAAGTGGAACCGTACAGTCCGGGTGAGCTAGTAAAGCAGCATTAGCAAGGCTATCTTTACAGGCATTAAAAGCTTGAAGGGCTTCACCTTCAATAAAAACTGGGTGTGCTCCTTTCATCGAATCTGTTAACAAATTATTTAAAGGTGCTTGAATCTCGGCTGCACCAGGGATAAATCTTCTGTAAAAGTTTATCATGCCTAAAAACGCTCTAAGCTGACGTACAGTTTTAGGCACAGGAAACTCTTTTATAACCTCCACTTTAGAATCGAGCGGCTTAGAACCATTTTCATTAATAGAGTAACCTAAAAATGATATCTCAGATACGCCAAAAACACACTTTTCTGGATTTACAGACATACCGTACTCTTTCAACTTTGTGAAAATTTGACGTAGGTGCTCTTCGTGACTATGATGGTCACGTGAGAACACCAAGACGTCATCCAAATACGAATATGTAAAATCAAGGCCTCTAGTGATTTCATCCATCAACCGTTGAAAAGTTTGGGCTGCGTTTCGGAGTCCGAAGGTCATATAGGGGAATTCGAACAAGCCAAACGGTGTCGTGATGGCTGTTTTCGATATATCTTGCTCAAAAATGGGCACCTGGTTGTAGGCTTTCAGTAAATCAATTTTACTAAAAACTTTGCAACCAACAAGGCTATGTGAAAAGTCATTAATGTGTTTGATCGGATAACTATCGGGTATTGTACGGGCGTTAAGCATGCGGTAATCGCCGCAAGGTCGCCAACCATTATCCTTTTTGGGAGTTAGATGGAGTGGGGAAGCCCACGGACTCTCCGAAGGACGGGCTGTACCATTAGCAAGCATGGCCTGAAACTCCTGTTGAGCAATTTTCAATATGTCAGGCGCCAAACGACGAGGAGTGCAAGATACTGGTGGGCCTGGAGTTGTTCGTATGTGGTGCACTGTTTGGTGTGTAATATTGCGATGAATACCAGTTGGTCGAGTAATCTCGGGGAATTCGTCGAGAATTTTATGAAACCGAGTCTCACCAGTCATGATTTTTACAGATGCTATATTATTACACTTAACTAATTTAGCTATAGACGAAAGAGAAGTTGTGCTATCTATTAAACGTTTGTTGCGGCAATCAACAATCAAATAATAATGATTTGAGAAATCAACACCTATAATTGGCTTACTTACATCCGCAACAACAAAACGCCAACTAAATTCTCTACGTAAACCAAAATTTTAAATTTAAATGTACATAACCATATGTAGAAATACTAGATCCATTTGCAGCACACAAGTTATAGTCAGTCTTAGCACGACGATCACGAAGCATGGACCGGGGGAAAACACAGAGGTCGCTTCCTGTATCGACCAGAAACTGCGTCTTCGAGGCTCGATCCGTCACAAATAGGCGACCAGTAGAAGTTGAAGGGCAGTCCGCAGTCGCCACTATCAACCGCCCCCTGGCGTTTCCCGCCTGGTAATCACATGGAGATATGCATTTGCTGGCCTTATCTGCAAACTTGGTATGGTACCAGCAAATGGAGTATTTTCTGTAGTTCGAATGTGAACGTTTCGATCTAGATGAAGAACGAGGACGCGCTGACTTATTCGATCTGTTTTGTGGTCTGCTGTTCCTCTCTGAAGTGAGCTTCTCGAATTGTCTCCGCAGCCCAGCCACTTCTTTGGTTAGCATTTCTATCGCCGAAACCGGTGAAGGAGTGGCTATGTCCTGTACACGATCGGCTAAGTCCGCCAGATCATCGATGAAAGATGTGGATGGTTGACCTGCTAACACCGTTTGAATCCCGTGTGTAAGTCGGCTTATCCGAATCTTCTTCACAAAATCGTCTGGAAGATTGGTGCCAGCCAGGCTTTTAAGATGTCGTAAGAACTGTGATGGCTTACGATCGCCGAGCTCTTCGTGCATCAATAACTGCTTGATTTTCACCTCTCTGCATGCTGTCAATCTTTTGATCAATTCTGATTTTAGCTTCTGATATTTATCGGATGCTGGTGGATTTACAATAATATCCTTGACTTCCCTGGAAAATTGGTTATCCAGCTGGCTAATGATATAATAAAAATTGGTAACATCGCTAGAAATCCCTGAAATTGCGAACTGTCCCTCTACCTGGGAAAACCATATTTCAGGCTCTTCGGGCCAAAAAGGTGGAAGTCGTGCACTAACTTTAAAAACATCGATATGTTTCATCGACTCGTTCCCGTCACTAGTGCCTGTGCGGCCGGTTGGTAATGACGTCACCACGCCATGTGCATCTCTGAAGTCCTCTTCTCTGTCCATCACGTCGGGGTCACCAATATAGCGTAAAGGGGGGTGAAGATGCTATGAGTTATCTCACCGGTCGGCGAATATAAAATAATAAAGTCACTTACAGTTTGACAGGTTAATTTTTCACCGACACACACTATGAATTATAGAAGGCACAATGAAGAATGATTACACAGCTCAGACACAGATTAGGAAGACAGTCACATACAATAGCGAAGAAAGAAGTAACAGTTAATGACAGTAACAATTCAACACAGATTAAACTTAACTATGAAATTACACGAGAATAATAGGAATGCTGTACGTATCGCCATAAGTGATTCACGACTGGTTAGGCAACGTTTTTCGAACCATCATCGCGGTAGCTCAAACTACCCGCGAGAATAAAAGTTGTTAAAACTAGTGACGGGGTCACATCCCATCGAACCGCGTATCGATACGCAAATCGATGATCGACAGTCTAGTATCGATCGCAATGTATATAATTATGATAGTTTATTGTAAATATGTGTGTATCGGTAATAGTATAAGTATAAATAAAAGTAAATATAAATACAACCAAATTAATACGATATATTAATTAAATTAAATGTATATTATAAATATTCATGTTTTTGTGTTTAAGTATTATATATAATATATTTATATTAATGATGTAGGTGTAGCCAACAAACCCATTGGTATAAACATATTATTGGTATAAAAACCCAGAACATAGAAGCGGTATGCAAGGACGTGGCGGGCGTGAAGAACCGCGTGTACCGCTGCTCCACGTACCAGCTGCGGCGGCCGCGCGCCCCGCCGCTCTACTTGCTGGCGGAGGGGGCCACGCCGCTGCACACGCTGCACCACGCGCTTAACATTAAGGCTGTGGCGAAGGGTAAGAAATACTTTAATAACGACCTTTTTCCGAGCATCTAGCGCCAATTTTCGTTTTCCAATCAGAATGATCGATTTAAATACAGTATCCGAGTGAAACGAATATATTTATGTCTCTTTTTCTCCTTGACTTGATTGGATAAAACTCAGAATCCGCCGTACAGCTCACGCTAATTACGGTGGACTCACTCGCACACTAGCGACGTCTCTCTCTTATCCTTCATCGCGGTATCTAATTTCTCGAGCTATGTAGAAATTATAAGTTTGTATACAGCAGGCGTTCTTGTAGTACCACTGAGTACCCGTTCTAGGTCCCACCCGTCTACTTGCTGGCGGAGGGATCCATAACCAAAAAAAGGTTCTAGATTTGATTATATCGTTTTTTTATAGGTTTGTTACGCGAATACTCTATCAACGGTAAATTACAAAAATGACTTTTGATATGGATATGCTTCAAGAGAGGTCCGAAATTATTCTGTTCTGTTCTGAAAGTTTTCAATTTCACATTGGTAACTACCCCGCCACCTACAAGTTAATTCGCTGATTCTTAAATTGGGCAGCTACAGTGATAGAGTATTGTAATTTAAGATATATCATATATTCCTTTTAATTAATAAAATACTAATAAATACACATAAAAAAAGTTCTAAAATTTTGCATTTATTTACTTATTATACACTCATTCATTCCAATGTAATGTTATTTGCAGAGCTGGCGAACGCTGATTTTGATGATATTAAAAACGATTTCTGTAGTACGTTGGAGTCTATATTGAAGAGCAGCCCAGATTGCGATGGAAAATGTGTTTTGGTACATTTCGATGGTGAGGAAAATTACTTTTAATAAAATTCATATGCCACAGTATTTGTCAAAGAACTCCTTAGAAACGGCTGAACCCATTTAAATGATATTATGCATACACATTTATATAGGTCTGAGAATAGATTTAGAACTATATCTTTAAATTATATATTACTAGCTTTTTGCCCCGCGACTTCGTCCGCGTGGACTTAATTTTTTGCATCCAGTTTACATAATACCAAAATACCGAAACACTATCTCAACTTCTGTTTTTTATATTTATAATCCCGCGGGCATTGTAAATGAAATAAAGGACATTGAGGCTTTTTAAGTGATTGTTGGGCGATGCAGTTTGTGACCCATCACTAACAACCTTTATTAACCTATCTTTTATCAATATATTTCCAAAATTGGATGAAGAATCTCCGAAGCTATGGCTACCCTTTTATGGAATTTATGGTTGTTAGCATATATTCATGAATGATTGATAGATGGATTTCATAAATTCAATCGCACCAAGTAATGTAAATGTAAAAAAACTCTATATTAACTTTCATTTGCTATATCAACCCGTTAGGGGTTGAGTTCCAAAAATTCCTTTTTAATTGTTCATAAGAATCATGAAACAAATATACCAAGTTTTTATGTTCAGAAATGAGAATATCTTTAGTAAGTACAGATACGGATAGTAGTTTGGCGCTGCGGCGACGGCCCGGTGCTGCCCCCTACACTGACCGTTGGTGATAGTGGGAGAGCTTGCAGCGATTGCTCGGCAATATAGGGATGATTAGTGGTGGATCTCCTTCCAAAATAATCGCTAAATTGAAGGGATAGTGCTTGTTATTATTATATATAGTGTTATTTTAAGCTAACAAAACATTTTTTTACAAAAAGATTGAATTACCTGAGATACAAACCCGGGACGAATGATTCATAATAGTTCTAATTAAATATTCATAGTAGTTAGTTATACCGCTACGCCACGGAGACGTTACCGGGGCGGTGTCAAATTTTTATTACGCTTTATTTCATATTAGTCTTACTATTGATAAACAAATTTGTCATTTCAATTGATGAAACCCCTTCATCTTTCCAAAATGAACATTAACAAAGTGTCTGATGTGAATTCCATCGATGATAAAAATAATTGCTGCAATATTTTGAGCCATATATGAGTTAAGGTTTTTTGATGTTCCTATGAGAACTCTTGCGGATTCCTTAGTTTCAAGGAATCGTCGTCGTTTCATTTAGCTTCTAAATTTACATGTTAATATTCGTTTGCAATATAAGTAGATGTAAAAAAAAAGTATACGATAAAAAATAGTACATTATCCCTCGGGAGTTCCTTATTTTCGGGGATCCATTACCGTACCATTAAGCTTCTAAATTTTGATTTTTATATTAGTTTACAATATTTTACGTTGTTTTAAACGATGCACATGCACAGCGCCATCTCCAATGCATTTAGTAAGCAAACAATATTTTTGATTTCCCATGGGAACATATTTTTTCCGGGATAAAAAGTACCCTATTATTTAATTTAGACTTCTAACTACACGTCTGAAAAATTTCAAAGCAATCGGTTCAGTATTTACGGCGTGAAAGCGGAACAAACAAACAAACAAACTCACTTTCCCATTTATAATATTAGTATGGATATATCTATATTCTTAGAAATAATGAATATAGCGAAACAACGTTTTCCGAGTCAGCTAGTAACTATAATTTCCAAAAGTATTTTTTTTATTTTGAATACGCGAAGTAGGCGATGATAGAATACAATCTCAAAACTCTTGCACATAACTGTCCGCATATAAAAAATGTGTTTTTTACGGATGGAAAGAAGTAAATTTGTGAAATTATATGTGTGACAGATGGTATGATAGATAACATACATACATATACTCACCACACCACGGCCATAAATCCCAAAAAGGGGTAGCCAGAGCTTCAGAGCTAGAAACATGTCAGCCACATTTGTAGAAATAAAGTATCGCTGGTGACGGGTCTCCTACCGCATCGCACAAAAAACACTAGAAAAAGCCCCATATCCTTAGTCGTTTTTAGGGTTTCGTAGCCAAATGGCAAAAACGGGACCCTTATAGATTCGTCATGTCTGTCTGTCTGTCCGTCCGTATGTCACAGCCAGTTTATTCTGAAACTATAAGAACTACATTATTGAAAATTGGTGCGTAGATGTATTCTGTAAACCGCATTAAGATTTTAAAATAAAATCTGAAAAAAAAACCTAAATTTTTAGGGTTACATAGAACTGAAACTCAATTTTTTTTTTTCATCAAACCTATACGTGTGGGGTATCTATCAAAAGGTATTTGAAAATGATGTTGAGGTTTCTTATATCATTTTTTTCAAAACTGAATAGTTTGCGCGAGAGACTTTTCCAAAGTGGTAAAATGAGTGTCCCCCCCCGGAACTTCTAAAATATGGGCATGATAAAACTGTAAAAAATATATGATGTGTATTACTATACAAACTACTAACGAAAATTGGTTTGAATGAGATCTAGCCAGTAGTTCTATTTTTAAACGTCATAAATCAAATTACTTGCTAGTGCTGCTGCGGAATTCATTAGCGAGTCCATCTCGCTCTTGGCCGCTTTTTACGATATCCGTGGGTAGAAAGGTAGTGACATTCTAAGCCGGCACTACACGGCAAACACAAATGCAACAAAATAATCTATAGAGATAATAATAACATACTTAAAAACATATTTATTATATTCACCTGTAAAATCTTAACAGAATGGAAAATAAATTCCTTCCGCAGGCAGACCGACTGCCAGACATGACTAAAAGAATTCGTTTTTTTTAATATTATTAATATAAGATGATAAAAATAATAATAAATGAGATCTTTTAGAAGTATATGTAATGTAAGGTTGTGTGATAAAGTGAGAAATAGTGTGATTAGTGAACGAGTAGGTGTGAAAGATGACGTAGTATGCAAGATAGAGAAAGGAATGTTGAGGTGGTTTGGGCACATAGAGAGGATGGATGAAAATAAAGTAGCGAAAGAGATATATAGAGCCAATGTGAATGGGATTGTTAGTAGAGGACGGCCTCATAAAACGTTTCTAGACCAGATAGAAAACATTCTTATAAAGGTTAGAGAAGAATAATGAATGTAAGGGAAGCAAGATAGGTTTGTCAAGATCGTGCTAAGTGGCGATCGATAGTCTCTGCCTACCCCAATGGGAATAATGAGCGTGAGGATAAGTAAGGAAGTATATGATATAAATTAGGTTTTAATTGTATTTTTATTTTTCCAGACACAGACAAATCTTTAAATCTGGCTGACGTGCTGCTAGAAGAAATAGAAAAAATCGAACCCAACTTTGAAAATATTACCAGGGAGCATGAGTGACAATGCATTTTGTAGCTAACGTTAAAAACTTTTTATTTTTGATAATTTTATTCATTTGGTCAGCAAACGTGACAGTTAATTTTAATAATAAATAATGGATAAAGGAAAGAAAAATTTAGACACTAGCGGGGATCGAACCCACGACCTCCGGAAATTTTCCTTCCTTTATTTATCGTTTTTTTTTTATTAATAATTCTCACATGAATATTTCGTGAACAAGAACATGCTAATTAAGTTTATTTTAATTTTAGTACTTAATATCAAAAACAAAGATGTGAACTTCCCCTGTAGCATGAGGCGTGTGAGATCGAGTATGTCATGTGAGAAATGAGATACTGACAGATTTTGTATGAGCAATCTTTCAGTTTCTCACTTCTCATGTGACATATGCCCTCTCGGAAGTCTCTTGCTACTAGTGCTTATTATAGGGCCAGAAAAGCTCTCATTAATGACTTATAATTCTGTTGTGACTGTCGCACACACCGTAGTACTTTTCTTATGCCATTAACACATACATACATACATATTTTCACGGCTATAAATCCCTAGAAGGGGTAGCCAGAGCTAAGGAATTAGAAATTCCTCAGCCACTTTTGGAAAATTAAGTCGGGAAAAAATGGTAAAATAAAGGTTGTTGGTGATGGGTCTTCCTTAGCTCTGGCTACCCCTTCTAGGGATTTATAGCCGTGAGTATATGTATGTATGTACTTAAAGTGTCTTAGTGTTATGCTAACACCAAAGCAAGTAGGTAGAGGCTGTGTTTTACTTATTAGTTACTATATATTAGGTATTAGGTTACTTGTAGCACAGTAAGACTGAAATACAATGACCACATGTTTAGAATAGTTTTTTTATATATTTTTATTGGATATAGTGCTAACTATTGTAACGAAAATTTCATTTTATACGATAAAATGAGTGCTGCATTTATAAAATTACATAAATCTGCAAAGGGTCTTCTATTGATCACTTTAGGCTCAAAAGCAGAAAGGGTTCATTAGGGGAGTAGTAAGGGGTCTAAATATTTCCTGGCATAAAAACTTTAGTCATAATTTAATTGCGAATAATGTTTTTAGGCCTAAAGATATTGAACCCTAACAAGGATCAAAACAATTTTGGCATAGTGATTTTTGGCATAACGGTAACTTAGCATATCTATTTTTAACGCATAGTTTTAGTACATTTGTCATAACATAAAATATTTAATGTTTGTTACTTGCCGCAGCTGATCTTATTTTTTAAAGTAAATTAATGATAGGGAAGTTTTATATTGCATTTAAACTATTACGCCATATCAATTGAATTTAATTACATGAATATGATAGGATGATATGAATAGATATAAAAAAATTGAGTTGTGTTTGTGTTGCCATCGAGATTCAATTAGTTTTATAACTAGTCTTTAAACCATTAGTCACAAATACAATTATTTTCACATTAGAAGCTTACTCACACAATAAACAAATTGTAACTACCGATAACTTAAAATCTTCAAATTAATTATAATATGCTTAACATACAATTCACAAATTAATAGTGCATGAGTACACAAGTCAATTTAGCAAAACCATTCTTTTAATTATGTTGTTTTATATGTGTGCTCGATTAAGATAGTTCTTTCTGTCTTTCATATCTGTTAATAATCAGTGTTACTTGCATACTTGTTATTTATCTCTAAGCGAGTATACATTTATAATATGTTTAGAATATTTAAAAGTGAATTACAGTGAATCCCACATCCATAAACTTCATTCAAAGTTAATAAAGTTACTGATACCATCTCGAGCCATTTTTGATATTATTAACTTACTTATAAATGTTTTCAAATATGTTTTTTATGAACAATACACAAGTAGGAATACATTATTTTTTAAGAAATAGTTACTTTTTGAAATTTTACTATCTTCACTATACAGGTGCCATGTAGTATCAAAGTTTGAAAATTTGTAAATGGAGGATCTAAATTATCGAAATATTATTTATTCTTTATTATATCAGTACAAGAAGCTCTTACATCATCCCGAATTCACTTTCGAACTATGATAAACAACCTATAGATCATAATTCAGTCTTCTAATGTTGAGGGTAATATGCCCTTTGTCTTTCTAGCAATAAATGGTTGTGCGTAAATAATTTGTGATTTATCGAGTGATGTGGTATTAACTGATAGTGTCACTCTTTTTAAACCTAGGTAACCTAGGATAGGCTGTAAGTGTATTCAAATTCTCTGATTTTTATTAGGTTGTATTTGTAACTATGTAAATCCTATGACAGGATTTAAATGCTGATGGAAATAATAAATATAAGTTGATTTTAAAAATAATGGTTGTGTTATTTACTGCCCTGTAATGTTTGTAAGTATTTAAACTGTTTAAACTACGGCGCATAACATAGTACCAATTCGTTGCGCAAAAGATTTAAAATTTGTGTTCTACTATAATATATTTGTAAAATGTAGTAGAAGACTTGTGCAATTGACTCGTGTGTCTGTCCGTCCGTTGCTTACAGTCAATTATCTCCGAATCTATTAGACCGATTAAGTTTAAATTTGGTACACATATCAATTCTTGTGACCCAAAACCCTGACCCTGACCGTGACCCTGTGTTTGCGGCTGTTTAAAAATTTATTGTATTTTTTTTTTAATGTAAATATTTGCATGCTAGCATACATAGTTAAATGTGATGGACCAATTATAATAATGCAACATCTTCATTGTACCACATTTACGCAAATAAAATTGATTTCAATTTTGATTTTGAAACACAGAGGTGTGACGTGAGCAGATGAAATCTGTATATGGGGGGCTTTGATTATGAACACTATAGATAGAGCGATGTTACGTCATCCATTTTAAAAAGAGAAGCCCTTATTTAAGTTCTTATATGTTAAAAAGAGACACAAAATCTTTATTGTCATCTCTATCGCGTAACCCGTTTTGTTGATGTCACGCTTTTAAAGCTTGACAAACAAAGCGTCGACTTGTGAGCGATTTTGGTTTTCTTTTGATTTTGAGAAAGATTTTATTCATTTGTATATTGTTATTGTGATAAAAGAGACTCCATTAGTCAAACTTATTATTTAGTGAGGTATGGTTGGGTGTAGCGTGCTTGGCTGCGGAAGCCGCAGCGAAAAACACATCGAAGGATTGACTTTCCACAAGTGAGTGAGTTTTTTAATGTTTTTCTACAGATAAATACATAATAAATACATTGCGCGATCAGAAAAAAAGTGATTCAAATGTTAATTACGTTAAACTAGATTACTAGCGTTTTCTTTAGTTATTTTGAGCAATTTTTTAATAGCAACCTAAAAATATGCAGTATCTCAGTGTTCCCATAATTCACGTTTTCATCCTACCCTGTCGTTAGGGTAAAATTTTCAAATTAGAAAACTGATGTTATGAATGCGACATGATAGTCCAGTGGGTAAGAACACCCGCCCGAAAAACAGAAGGGCGTGAGTTCCAATCCTGGGACGGGCCTACACCAATTTGTCTTTTCTTAAGTCATATGTGTGGTTAATTTATCATGGTTGCTAACGGTGAGGGAAAACATCGTGAGGAAACCCACATGGCTGAGTTGTATTTAGTCATGTGACAGTGTATTCGTACAAAAACGGCGATAGGCCTGCCCCCTATCACGTGAGTACACTGTCTAAGCAAAACGTGGGTACCTTCTCTGGAAACTAGATGGCGCTTGCCATGTGTGTTCAGGAGTATTGGTACCTCTGCCAACCCCTTCGGGGAGAAAACGGCGTGAACGTTTATGTTATGTTATGTTATGTTAAAACTGATGTTAATGAGTGAGTATATAATGAATTTCGTCGCGCTATAGCGACGCTGAATGATTTCCAATTGTTCCAATTTGTTATATTTATTTAATTTCTTCGTATTCTTTACAGTTTTCCTAAAGACCCGAATCTACGAGAAAAATGGATTGCGGCCACTGGAAGATGCAATTGGAAATCAACCAAAGTTTTGAGGCATGCTATAAAATTGAAAGGCACCTCCGTTTTGTCCATAGACTAATTTGGCTCAAATGGTCGCAGTTGTTTTGAAAAAGAATTTAGGTAAAAGAATATTTCCGACATTAAACGACCACATCAGAGAGCAAAATCCGTTCGAAAACCACCTTGTGCTGTTAATAAAGGCTATAGCTTTAAAATACTTAGATGTACGAATACATCATCTTTTCAAAATTGTGACTGAAATAGACGAATGAATTCGAAATTTTCACACGAAACTGATTTTGTTTAAAGGTCAATAGTAAATAATGCAATAAAACTCACGACAAAATAGTGCTGTCTTTTATTTTTCAAAATACAAACATAGACCCCACTATACCCATGATGACCCGTATGATATTTACATAACTTGCACTTATGGAACAGCTGTTTTTTTTGTCCAGTAACAAAGTTAGTCCCGTACAAAAATGTATTCGTAATCATGGGAAGATTCATCCCTGATAGTTAGTACAATGCTTTAGATTTCACGGTGTATTAAACATCAGTATAAATGGTAAAATTAAACAAAAAAGATTGTATAATACTAGGAGCAAGTATGTATAATAATATGATTGCAGGAAATAATATAGTAAACAGTAAACCTTTAATTAAACAATAAATTGACGTAATCAATTTTAAATTAAAAAGTAGCTTTTAGAATGGTGATTATAGTATTTTGGGGTAATTGTTTTCTAGTGATCGCAACATTACAGGGAAAAGTATTGCTATCTAAAAGAGGTACTCTCCCGTTGCATTATGACTCTGTCTATAGTGTTCATAGTCAAAGATGGGGGGTCATTTTTGGAGGGGAAGGGGAAATTTAAAAAATAATAATCTGAAAACTGCACCGTGTGGCATATCAAATGAAAGGTCTTGTTGAGAAGATCTTAAATGTATTTTTTTGTAATTGAAAAATAAATAGTTTCCAAGTTTTTCAAGAAAATAGACGAAAATTGACCATTCCCCCCCCCCCTTATCTCCGAAACTACTTAACTTAAAATTTTGAAAAAAATACAGAATTTAGTTTTCTCCTTATAGATTATAGGAAAACCTATAAGAAGTCCATGATATTAAAATATCATTGTAAATCACTCAATATCAACATCGTACGGAACCCTCTTTACGCGAGTTCACCTCGCACTTGTCCCCCTTTTTTTATAATTGATTTAATGGGTAATAAACACCAAGCGCGGGGGGGGGGTAAATACGCTGGGCTTGTAGCATTGGTTACTCTTGCGCCACATAAGATGAAAATGTGAAAAATCTGAGGTATCACCATCACATCATACATACATAAACTCACGGCCTTAACAGTCACCGGTTGTACATTCTGAAAATATGAAACTATTTTTAACCCTTATATAGAGATGGGTTTTAACTAGTGAAATTTTTGTCACAATTTGTGTCAATCATCAAGATGTAAAAAAGCTTTAAAATTTCGTATAGAGTATCTATTTTTATTTTATCTATATTTTTATTTTAACTATACGCCGCTGTTAATGAACTCATAAACTTATGATATGCTGCATACATTGCATTTTTATAGCGCACATAAAAGTTCACATTTGAGTACAGCTTACATATAACATAAACGTTCACGCCGAATATCTCTGAAGGTGTTGGCAGAGGTAGTAATACTTCTGTTCTGAACATCACGTGACTTTGTAACCTGGTGTTCGGAGTACCCACGTTTTGCATGGACAGTGTACTCACGTGATAGGGGGCAGGCCTATCGCCGTTTTGTACGAATACACTGTCACATGACTAAGTACAACTCAGCCATGTGGGTTTCCTCACGATGTTTTCCCTCACTGGCCTAGACCTCGCTTTTATAACATACCCTTTTTATATTATAAATCGATAAAGAACATCATACTTAAAAACTTTGCCCATGGAATGCCTATCTAAAATATTGTAATTTTCAAAAAAAAATGATAATTAAAAATTGTCGTACCTAGTTCAAACTGAGAATGAATAGAACTAGATTCTTTGCTTCAGTGAAAATAAGAAATAAAAAAAAACATTTGATCTATGGTGTAAACAAAAACATAACCTCTTTCGATATTTTCCAGTTCAATCGCTCGCTTACCGGTTTATTTTCATGATATTATTTTTCAACGACGATCAATACAACTGGAAAATACCGAAAGAAGTTATATTTTTGTTTACAGAGCGAAAAGCATAGATCAAATGTTTTTTTTGTTTCTTATTTTCACTGAAGCAAAGATTCTCATTCTATACATTCTCAGTTTGAACTAGGTACGACAATTTTTAATTATTATATTATTTTGAAAATTATTATATTTTAGATAGGCATTCCATGGGCAAAGTTGTTTAGTTTGATGTCCTTTATCGATTTATAATATAAAAAGGGTATGTTAAAAAAGCGAGGTCTAGGCCAATTAACCACACATGTCTTTAGAAAAGACAAATTGGTGTAGGTCCGACCCAGTATTTCAACACTAGTCGTTTGCACGATAACCGAGTGTTCTACCCACTGGGCTATCACGGTTGACACAGGTTGACACGGTTGAGTACAGCTTCTAAGATAGAAAACAACTTAACCCTTCAGCGGTTGAGATGCGCCCGGGCGCCTCTGCTTTTTTATTATGAAATTCCGTCAACGGTTGAGCGGCGCCCGGGTGCCTCTGGTGGAGCACGCCCCTTAAAATGTAAAGACAAAAAGAAAGTTTAAATTAGCATTTCCGTTTAAATGAACGGCGGCTACAATACAGCATGCAAAACAAATGATGTATTGTAGCCGCCGAGATCGATGAATTATTTTAGCGGAATTGCTAATTTGAACTTTTTAACGGTGTTCCTCTGAGGGGTTAAGTCATTTTCTTAAGAATCAAAAACATTCATTTCACTCGCCTGTTGAATTGCTTAAACTATGATTAAGCCATTCTTGCGTTGAATGTGCTCTGTGGGTCAACTCTGAACATCGAGAACGTTAATTAGCATACTTATCTCTTCTACCCATATTAAAATCTGTTTCTTTCTCCCTCGCACGATCGAATATTCGGGTTTCGATATTTGGATATGTGTAAAACAATATAAATATGATAAAACCACACAAAGCTACGGAGGTATCGTTGGATTCGTCGAATATGACCAATATTTGATATAATATAATCAAATTCGAATATTTGATCGTGCGAGGGAGGAAGAAATAAATTTTAATATGGGTAGAAGAGATAGGTATGCTAATTGGCCTAGACCTCGCTTTTATAACATACCCTTTTTATATTATAAATCGATAAAGGACACCAAACTAAACAACTTTGCCCATGGAATGCCTATCTAAAATATTGTAATTTTCAAAAAAATATAATAATTAAAAATTGTCGTACCTAGTTCAAACTGAGAATGTATAGAACTAGATTCTTTGCTTCAGTGAAAATAAGAAATAAAAAAAAACATTTGATCTATGGTGTAAACAAAAACATAACCTCTTTCGGTATTTTCCAGTTCAATCGCTCGCTTACCGGTTTATTTTCATGATATTATTTTTCAACGACGATCAATACAACTGGAAAATACCGAAAGAAGTTATATTTTTGTTTACAGAGCGAAAAGCACAGATCAAATGTTTTTTTTTATTTCTTATTTTCACTGAAGCAAAGATTCTCATTCTATACATTCTCAGTTTGAACTAGGTACGACAATTTTTAATTATTATATTTTTTTGAAAATTACAATATTTTAGATAGGCATTCCATGGGCAAAGTTGTTAAGTTTGATGTCCTTTATCGATTTATAATATAAAAAGGGTATGTTATAAAAGCGAGGTCTAGGCCAATTATCGTTCTCGATGTTCAGAGTTGACCCTCTGTGCTATATCAAATGGCTTAAAAGCTTATAGTTTCCTTAGTCGTATCTGCGTACGTAAACGTAACCCTGTCAATAAAGTTAAAAAACGAAACAAAACCAACCATAACAAAGTCACGTGTGCATGCATAGTTTGGTTAAAAATATTAACACCGATTTATTTCTGACCTATTATAGTATATTTTTTTCAAACACATTTAAAATGGGTAAACGAAAATTCAACAAAGGGGACAGCTCCAGTAAAACCGAAATGAAAGAATCTGAAGATAAGGAGAGTGAGGAAGTTAAAGATGATTCAGTTCCACCTAAAAAGACTAAGAAAGAGTCTTCAAATAGCAAATTCGATATAAAACATTTTCGAAAAGATTTGGTGGCTAAACAAGGTCAAACTATAGGTAAGGAAATGATATAATTCTGTAAGATAAGGATTTATTTTTTAGGTTATATTTTGCTACTAAAATATATTTCACCATTTTATTGCACACACTTTTTAAAATTGCCTTCTTATCTTAGGGCTATTAAGTGTGCCTTACATTAGTTTTATACAATTACGTAGACTAAAATGTTATAGTTCATTGAAAGTTATACTAAATGTTTACACACAATAACAAACTTTAATTACCAGTTACCCATATCTTAAATTAAAATGAAGTCAAGTGTTGAAAGAAATGAAGAAGAAAGAAAACTGCAAAAATGCAATGAGGATGTTAAACATACATACATATACTCACGGCTATTAATCCCTAGAAGGGGAAGCCAGAGCTAAGGAATTAATAATTCCTCAGCCACTTTTGGAAAGTTGAGTGGGGAAAAGATAGTGAAATAAAGGTTGTTGGTGACGGCTCTCCAACTGCATTGCCCAAAAATCCTTTAAAAGCCCCAATACTGTTAGTCGCCTCTTACGTACACCCAACGGAAGAAATGAGGTAGTGTTATTCTAAGCCGAAATTACACAGCTAGTTAAACATCCATAAAAAAATGGTTTGATCCAAAAATGTTGGACTTTCTATATAAAATATTGTCATAGTTCATTTAACATGCTCACATACTGTCATTCAGCAAACTCCCATCTAGTAATGTACCAGCTCTAGTTGACAATTCATGTTAACCTGGGTTGTAGTTAAAGAGCATGAACTGCCTTTGTTTGTGTGCTAAAACTTAGTTAGCCTTCATCCTAACATTGCTGTGTATATTTGATATAAAAATGTTTGGTGCCTAACTTCATATTACTACTTTCTTATTATGCTAAAAGCTAGTACAATTAATCAAATTTGTTACATATTAATTGAACATGAGCATAGAGCATGTATGAAAAGATTGATGGATGTGAATGAAGCGAGAGAGGTTTGCTAGGATCATACAAAGCGGCAAATGATAGTCTTCGCCTACCCCAATGGGAACTAAAAGCGTGAGAATGTGTATGTATGTATTAATTGAACATACAAAATGTAAAATGGCACAACACCCAAGTGGACTTTGTTTGGCCACATTATATTCCTTACCAAAAGTAACTGAAATTTGTTCTGCGGCACCACTCAACTTTTGTAAATGCCTTCATTTATATGCCTTAATGCTACTATTATTAACACCAATGACTTTTATTTGCAAGGCTGATACAATTATAATAGGTAAAGTGGTTTATGAAACTAGCATAAAAATAACTTAACCCTGCATTAGCCAATCTACTGTTAGGTAGTCATCTGAATTAGAGCACCCTTATTTTTGTACTATTTCAAATCTTCTCTTCTAATAGAAAACCGATAACCACTATTAATGATGAGTGAAGGCAATAGTTGCATTTTTGACGCCAATGTGATCAAATAGTCATCATTAAAATGGCCTTAAATATAATGTTATGTACCTGGGAAAATGAAGTTGTGCACTATAGATTTTGTTTCTTATTTTTTTCTTAATACATTGCTATGTAGTATTTTCTTAGAATTACAATAAACCATTTCTTTATGCAGATGTCATAAGAAATTGGGGTTTTTCAAAAATCAAAAGAAACTTTTTTTAGAATCTCTTTCCCTTGCAATTTCAAAAAGTAGATAAATAATTTTTTATTTGAATTTATGTTTTTTTTTAAATATTTTTTTTTGAAATATTAGTTTTTGGTCTGTTATTTAAGGAATAATAATTGACGACGGCAGTGGTTGAGTTGATAGGTGACTAGCTTCTCAGTGTGGAAGTTGCTGGTTTGATCCCCACTGAGAGCAACATTTATGTCATGAGCATAAATGTTTGTTTTTTAGTCCTGGAAGTTATAGCCCAGTGGGTAGAACACTTGGTTATCGTGCAAACGACTAGTGTTCAAATCCTGAGTCGGGCCTACACCAATTTGTCTTTTCTAAAGACATATGTGTGGTTAATTTATCATGGTTGTTAACGGTGAGGGAAAACATCGTGAGGAAACCCACATGGCTGAGTTGTACTTAGTCATGTGACAGTGTATTCGTACAAAACGGCAATAGGCTTGCCCCCTATCACGTGAGTACACTGTCCATGCAAAACGTGGGTACTCTGAACACCAGGTGACAAAGTCACATGATGTTCAGAAGTATTAGTACCTCTGCCAACCCCTTCGGGGATATTCGGCGTGAATGTTTATGTTATGTTATTTAATAGTAAACATATTTTTACCTAGTTTGGGGCTAACTTCATCTGTGAATAGTATGTCTGTATATTTCTTTATTAATTCAATAATATTGTTGTTCTCCTTACAGCTCTTACCCAGTTTCTTCAAGTGTGTCTGAACCCTGATTCTGATGAGGACTACATGTTGGAATACTTGAAATCAGGAGGTAACTCACATGAAATACTGAGACAAATATCTTCAGAGAGCAAGAAAAATTTGACATTGACTACACCAACCTTTCATATCTTCCAACTGATTGTAATGAAGGTACAATCCTCGCTACCCCATATGTTTGCCATCACAGAGGAAGCCTGCAGATATTTTCTTAACAACTTCTCATCAACTATAGAAATTATGATCAGTGAAAACTCTGGTCCAAAACACAGAAAAATAATACTTAAACTTCTCACATCTATGGTTACTTTGAACCCTGACTTGGGCCTTGAAGTTCTCAATCAAGCTCCTTTATCACCCAAAAACTTGCAGTATATTCTTGAAAAGCCCAACTATAAAGAAAAAGACAATGTCAGAACATGTTTTGTGCAATTTATGACGTCATTTTTAGTTGAAGGTCATTTGCCATTAATAAAAGCCTTACTTGAAAAACAAGGACTCCTGGCTTTAGTCATTCCTGGACTTATTCAGGATGAAGCAGAATCAGTATTGATGTTTCTGAATATCTTGAAGAAAAATGTGATAGAGAATCCTCTTATATCGAAAAGTCTTAAACTAAAGACTTTCAATCATAATGTTCTACATCAGCTAATGAAATTGTATTTTTGGAGAGGCCCGCCAGAGTCAGATCATGAATTCATCAAACAGTGCAAACCAGAAGTTATTAATTTGCTGACAGAAATTGTACTAATATTGTTCACCTCTAATAAACTTGGACTGTACTTTGTGGACTCAACATTAGGTACGTCTGATGCTAACAAGAATCAAAACTTATACAAGGCGTTATCAACGTTAAAACGTCCTTGGGAGAATACCCATTTAGGTGATGTTGTACTTGAAATAGTAAAAAAGTGTCCAGATTTACATAGAGCTGTAATTGGATTACTAGAACAAAGTTTTGAACCCCAGCAATCACCAATATGGGAAAGAGCAATTGCCTTTTTTGTAAAACTCCTTGAAAAGTTAAATCCTGATGAGATGAGTCAAAGGTTAAGTAATTTAAATGCAGCACAAACAGCAAATTTTATAAGATTTCAATCTTTACCAGTGCCTTTACTAAAACATTTGAATGCAGGACTCAATAAAGACAAAGTGATTGCCATACACTGTATAAAGGTTTTAACTAAAATGCTGGAATCATTAAAAAAATATTTGTATATTTTAGAAATGAATAATTTCCAATACCATAATGAACTAAAGAATAAATTAGAATATTTCCTACCAAAACATATGCCTTTACCATCAGTTATTGTAACATCAATTGAACAAATTATGAAAGGTACCCACAAAGTTGATAAAAGTCAAGATTATAAACTGCCTGAAATAAGTACTGTTGACTCTCTTATTGCTCTAATTGACTTATTGCTTCTATACAGTGATATGCATTCAACACTGTTTGAATCACTTGAAGGCAGCTTAAATATTAAAGAAATATTGAATTTCGGTAATTCTCTATCAGAAGAGAATGTTGCCATTCTGCGGTTTAAAATAGTGTCATTGTGGCTTGCAATTGATAGTTCAGCAGTGTCTGTAAAAAACCCACTTTTTAAAACATTGTTCCAAATACTCCTTGACATATATACAGAAAGTGAAGGCAATATGTGGGCTGAAGCTAAGCCTACTTTGTTTAATTTTTTCAAATGTACCTCTATATTTGAATCGGAGGAAGATGAAATTCATATTATATTGTATGCACTCAGAAACTGTAAAGTTGATACATCTATTTTGTGTGATATGGTTGAACATATTATGGAAAATTACAAACAACTTAGTGAAGATCTAAGAAATAAACTAGTTGATTCTGAAATCATAGATGAACAAGATGAAATGAACATAGAAAAAATATTAGAAGACCTAATGAAAAATAACTCAAACAATGATACATATGCCATTGACAATAAAACCTTAACACCATTCTTAATTGGTTGTTTAAAATATCTTAACAAAAAGGAGGATCTGAAAACATTCAAACAATTCTTGTCTATTTATGTTGCAAATTTATTACATTTTAATTGCAAACCAGAAATAATACTTCCCTTTATAGAAAATATCAAAATTGACGGTAAACAATATGTTACTGATTGGCTTTTGAAACCTACAAGTTTAGGCAATCAGCCTGCAGGGAATAACAACACTTTGCAACTGATTTCAAAAGCAGTAATTGAAGATGATGATCTTAAACTAAATGAAATTTTTGATTTCCTTAATGAAGCGAATTCCCTAGAAGCCACTATTCTCAGTATTTCAGAAGAAAACTTCATAATTGCTGATGTCATCATAGATGATTCTGAGCTATTGATTTGGGGTAAATTTCTAATATTTTGCATTGCTAGATTGTCACATATGAAAGAACTTAATGAACTCAAGAGAACGAAAATTTTCAATATTCTTCAAGTCATTTTAAAGGTATCAAAATTGCGACACAAATTAGATGTGTGTAGAACTATTCTCCTTAGTCTCTTTAAAAATTCTAACATCCTGAATTTGTATAAGCCTTTGGATTGTAAAAAAGAAGATGACTCCATTTTAGCTACCAAGTTCATTCTAGATGTCATAGAACAAAATCACGACTTGATTGAGTATTTAAGAAAAAGATATGCCATATTGAAAAGTTACCAAAAAAGAAATAGTAAAGAAATCAACAAAATTCTGACAAAACCCAAGAAGAAATATGACATTGATGCAGAACACACTGTAAGAGTCTTGAAAACTATTGGGTTAGATTCAGTTGATAATAATAAGATTCTTCAAGCAATATGTGAAAAGGACAGTAATTTATTGATCAAAGAAGACAAAGAGCCAACAGTCTTATTAGAAATTGCACGTGTAATTGTATCAGAGTATACCAAAAGTATATCCCTAGAATTACCCCAAGATTTACTACAAAACATATTTTCCTTGTATACAAAGCTCCTCACTGACAAAGAAGTTTTGGCCAATCTAACTAATTTAGAAACGGAGTTAGCAATATACTTCGAAAATAAACCACATCGTACTAAATCTGTATCTGAAGACAATTTCAGACAGTTTTTCTTTGCCAACACGAGTCGGAAATCTACGTATCAACTTGCGTCGGTCTTACTCAAACTAAATATAAAGTTCTGTTTAGTTCTAAAAGAAGAATTAGCTCGCCAAGAAATAGTAAGTCAAAGAGAACTCACTCTCCCCCTAGTCAATGCAATGCTTGAACACAAAAAGTTCGTGATACAGAACAATCAACTGCTCTGTTCTGTTTACAATGAATACAAAAATAATATTTCTAAACTTCTAGAGAAACCGCATAAAGCCGGTCAAATATATACAAGCAACTGGAGATTGATACAAAAACTTATATACGAGTGTATGGATATTAAAGATTGCCAAAAATATTTTTCTAAAATTCAGAAGTTCGATGTGATAGAACATTCGCATTTGCGATTAGTACAAGCAGTGTTTTTGAGAATCGTCACCTCTGAGGTCTCGTTGAACGATTCCTTGACCCATTATATCCTCACTATGCTTAACGTATTCATCACAGCACTGAAAGACGCAAAATATAGCAATCTTATTGAAGATATCGCTGTCATGCTACATTCCGTAACATCGATTTGCGACTACAGAAAAATTGGGGAAGCATCGGAATTCAAAAAGATTCTAGAACACTCTAGCTGGCAGAGTTTCTGTAAAGCTGTATTGAAAGACTCTTTAAAAATGAAAACTTTGGACGATGACAGATTTCAAACTGCTCCTAAATTGCTTCACCTCTTGACAAAACTAGTAAAACTGATGTACCCGGAAGACCACGAAGATGTGGTGACGTTATTTGATATGGTGACATCGCATTCAGAGTTTCTCAAAGTGATGCTCAGCCATAATAGTCCTGAGATAAAGAGTCGCCTAATAGAGTTCTTATACACTTTGATACAGAAAAATAAATCTGTGATTAAACCTCAACAAATACCTGTGTATTTAAGTTCCTACCATGCAACGAGGCAACCTTCAGATCGACTACTGTTAAATCTCATCCATTTCTATGAAACGAACGATTTGCCGGTCAACGATTACAAGCCTTATGTTTTTGGAGATACTGCCGCAAATCACTATTCCGTAAGAAAAAACAGAACAACATTGTGGGCGCATCCAACACCTAATCAAGTGCTCAACTTATTTGACAAAGAGATTATTGAGAAAACGATTCAAAACTTCCCAGTAACACAAAGGTTAACGTATTCTTATGAAATGCCTGAAAACCTAGAGGACAGAAATGTATCCCAAAAGATTTTGGAGTCGTACAAACGAGAAAAGATTGATGTGTTGGAAGACAATGAAGGGAAATTTCTGAATATAATTCTGAAGATAGAGAATAACAAAGTTATTGATGATTTTCAAATGTCGGAAATAACTACAGTAGCCAATGTTGCCGACGATGATGAAATTTATGATCCTGCGTTTTTGTTTCCTTTGCTGAGTCATCTCCTGGCTCCAGGGTCAGTGGCGTCGTGTTTCAAGCTGTTGAGGGCAGGATTGCTGTCAGTTCCTGTGATGGCTTTGAGCTCCTTTGACCCCGATATGAGAGCCGCCGCTTACCACGTGCTTCATAGGTTCTGCCTGCTTTTGGAAACGGAATCGTAAGTATTTTTGTAGATATTTAACATGCTGTGTAATAATGCTGTGTAGTGCCGGCTTAGAATAGCACTACCCCATTTCTTCCGGTGGGTGTACGTAAGAGGCGACTAACGGTATTGGGGGCTTTTAAGGGATTTTTGGGCGATGCGGTTGGAGACCCATCACCAACAACCTTTATTTTACCGTCTTTTGACCATTCAACTTTTCCAAAAGTGGCTGAGGTATTTCTAATTCCTTAGCTCTGGCTACCCCTTCTACGGATTTACAGCCGTCATTATATGTATGTATGTAGCTTTGTTTATTTTTTTCTTGTGTCAAAATTCGAAATGAATAAATAAAATATACTATGTCGGCGTAGAATAGCACTACTATATCATATGTGTGGCCGTGGGGTGTCATTCATAGAAGGTAATCAATACATATTACTATATTTCACCCTCTTCACACTCAATTAGCTGACTTTTTATACATTCCCAAGCTCTGAAGTAACCTTAAAAACCGTATATGCTTTATACCTATATAATAGAATAACCAACCTATTCAAGAAAACTGACAATTACTTTAAGTTATAGTATGTTTACCGACTCGCTGCAGACGCGGTCATACATCATAACAGATAAAGTGTTGGGAGCAGTGCAACCTCGTTGTCGATATGTGTGAGTCATCAACTCAAGTAGCAAAATACTCTAACTTGGTCACCGAACAAAAATGATTGACTATCGATGATATCGTTAATGTCCATAATACGAAGATATAGCTTTGAATTCCAATACAGATTCCATGTGCAGGAAAGTTGTGTACATAAATTACTACTGAGATTAGATGAATAGTTCTTTTAAATCACTGTTTAACATTTCAGGAGACACAAAAACGACAAGTTGCTTCTGACGGACTTCATTGAAATGCTGCGCCAAAGTCTATCTTCAGCAATAGTTACTCCGGGCGACAACGACGCTAAGAATCCCAGACTACCCTCCGTTTGCGCTTTATATCTCGCCAAAGCTCTAATGGCATCTACAGCACCATTTAACCCTCTTTATAAACCAGTGAATAACTTTTTAATAGCAAAGCAGCACGTAGATATGACTACCATTCCAGATTTCCTAAGCCTTTTCCACGACAGTGATGTAGAATCTGCCGAAAGGAGATTATGGGTTCTAGATGTGATTAAAGATGGTACAAAAACCATGACGGATGTTCAAGTGGTATTCAAAACGATGTGTCTCAAAATGATTATGGATTATTTCTTATCTGAGCTTTGCGATAGGAAATGTAAATCCAAGATTTTGGGTGCTATAAATTCAATAGTTAGTATTCCTAGGGGAGCTGAAATTTTGATTGAAGGCTATGGTTTAGTAGCGTGGTTGCATGGAATCGTTAGAAATATGACATCAAATGATAGAGTATTATTCAAGAAAATTCTAGATATACTAAACAATATTATTGATAGTAGTCTTCTTAATAATATAGTTAAAGTTCTAAAGTCTAATAAAAGTGATAAGTTGATTTATAATTTAGATGATTTGAAAGGAGATAAAGATTTAGAGTATGATTTGTTAACAATATTGTATGATTTATCAAAATTCGTTAATTGCTTAGAAGAAAATGAGAAAACTGTATACATAAAAACGTTCAATCAGCTTACAAATAAATCTATGAAGTTGTTGAGTAAAAAGCAAGTCATGTATTTGATTGACGAATGTAGAGTGATTGATGATAATTTAGAATTATCAAATTTGTTACAAAAAGGACTTTTCCTAGGAAATGTGGACGTGCTGAAGAGTAATTCAGTTTTGAGTAACACTAGTGAAATGAAAATGGAACTAGTTAAGTTTGTTAAAAGATATGTTATGTAAATCGTTTAATGTAAGTACCAAATGATAAATAAAATATTTTAAATGTAATCCTTTTCTTGACCAATATAATAGAAAACTCTTCTTGTTCACATCACAATCAAAAACCGTTTTTAAAACAAAAGTACAATCGGAGGTCTTAAGTCTTTGATTAAAGTTTGGTTTACCATAGACCAAGCAAAAAGGGGATATTAAATGCAATTAACCTAAACCTCGTATTTAAAACAAATCCTTTTTATATTTTAAACATATACTTTCGCAATTTGATCTAGGCAGCGACACTTTTTATTAATTATTTTGAAAAACAGAAAAATTTGTAATGTTAGATTATGTGACCGAGTGAGAAATAGTGTTATTCGTGAAAAGTGTGGTGTGAAAGATGATATTGTAAGAAAGATAGAAAAAGGAATGTTGAGATGGTTTGGGCACATAGAGAGGATGGATGATAGAAAATTGGTAAAAGGGATCTATAGAGCTAGTGTGGATGGTAATGTTAGTAGAGGACGACCACGGAGAACACACTTGGACCAAATTGAGAGTGTGCTCAAAAAGGCTGGCGTCCGAAGTATGAAGAATAAAAGAGCATGTATGAAAAGATTGATGGATGTAAACGAAGCTAGAGAGGTTTGTCAGGATCGTGCGAAGTGGCGATCAATAGTCTCTGCCTACCCCAATGGGAACTAATGGCGTGAGTATATGTATGTATGTATGTATTTTGAAAAATACAATATTTTAGATAAGCATAAGTAAAGTTGCTTATGTCTTTTATCAATTTACAATGTAAAAAGGTTATGTTTTAGTTGTGTAGTGTCGGCTTAGAGTAGCACTACCCCATTTCTTCCGTAGGGTTTACGTAATAGGCGACTAACGGTATTGGGACCTTTAAGGAATTTTTGGTTGATGCGGTTGGAGACCCATCACCAATAACCTTTATTTTACCATCTTTTCCCTACTAAAATTACCAAAAATGGCTGAGGAATTTTTAATTCCTTAGCTCTGGCTACCCCTTCTAGGGATTTATAAAGAGGTCTAGGTCAATTCACCCCACCATCTTTCAAGCACACCTAATTACTCGTATCGCGTCGTGCTATAAGTACATAGGTATGCAAAATGCAGGATTATCACGTGTCTTATGATACCTGCATATAACCAAAGACAAAGAACATAGAAGACCCATCACGAAAGACATTTTAAAATCTTTTCCCCTCGTGGCTGATGCATTTTCTGATTCTGAAGCTCTGTCTACCCCTATTAGAATTTTATAGCCGTGATTATATGTATGAAAATACCAAAAACATACAAATGCCTTCTATCTACCAGTGTTAGCCTTTTATACCAGCCCTGGAAAAACTGAGTAAATCTCATTCTTCGACAACGCTGCACAATAAAAAATGTGCACTTGGTATGAAAATTTAATAGTTCTTTTTGTATGTATTTTAGTGCAAATGGAGTGACGTTCATTGCCCGATAGAGCTATCACGATTGATAGTGTACTTATGTAATTTATTGCTTCTCTTTTTTTCCACAATAATACTATATTTTACATTTTTCATTCAGTAATGTGTGCAACCGTGATAGCCCAGTGGGTAGAACACTCGGTTATCGTGCAAACGACTAGTGTTCAAATCCTGGGTCGGGCCTACTCCAATTTGTCTTTTCTAAAGACATATGTGTGGTTTATTTATCATGGTTGTTAACGGTGAGGGAAAACATCGTGAGGAAACCCACATGGCTGAGTTGTACTTAGTCATGTGACAGTGTATTCGTACAAAACGGCGATAGGCCTGCCCCCTATCACGTGAGTACACTGTCCATGCAAAACGTGGGTACTCTGAACACCAGGTGACAAAGTCACGTGATGTTCAGAAGTATTAGTACCTCTGCCAACCCCTTCGGGAATATTCGGCGTGAACGTTTATATTTATGTTATGTTTATATATATTAAGTATATTGCATGTGTTATGCAGGGTTTTGGAGTAGGCCCTGGAGAACTGACTGGTTTATGTGCCGTGATTACGATTTTAGAAATTAGTGTTCCATAAATCCCTCCCTCCATGCGTCATGTCATCACGCTATATCTCGTGAACCGTGACACTTAAAAAGCTGAAAGTTTCACAGATGTATTTCTGTTACCGCTATAGCAATAATTGCAATAAACTATTTTATAAGGGAGGTCACATTTAACAAAGTTATTTTTATACTTTTTTATGGTCAATATTGATAACAACTACAGACTTTTAAAATATCCTGAGAACAAATATTGCATTTTACGCAAAAGAAAAAATAAAATAATGGAAGGCTACTTTTATCAAAATAGGGCAGTCTCCTATTCTTTACTGTGTTAATTATAGTTATAACATAACATAACATATACTCACGGCTATAAATCCCTAGAAGGGGTAGCCAGAGCTAAGGAATTAGAAATTCCTTAGCCATTTTTGGAAAATTGAGTGGGGAAAAGATGGTAAAGTAAAGGTTGTTGGTGATGGGTCTCCATCCGCATCGCCCAGAAATCCCTAAAAAGCCCCAATACCGTTAGTCGCCTCTTACGTACACCCATCGGTAGAAACGGGGTAGTGCTATTCTAAGCCGACACTATAGTTATATAAAGAAAAAATAAATCGGCCATTTCGGACTCGCTCTATGATGGACAAACTAGTAGTGCAGATTACTTAAGTAAACAAATTAATTTGTTTAGATTAAAGCTTACGGAAATATAAGTTACCTGTTCGGCTAGCACGTACGCATACTCTGACAGCAGCCATTTGTTGATGATACGCCATTTATGTTTGGCTTTCTTGAAGTGGGGGTCCGGGTAAAGAACTTAAATCTAGATTTTTTTTATAGTTATTTTATCGGAATTACATTAATGGAAAGCATGTTTTAAAATGATTCTATACAATTTAGATAAGTTGAGTGAATATGGTTTAATTCTTGTCGGCGCCATAACAAATTATTTATGTGTAATAAAACTAAAACCAACATTATGAGCTAGAAAAACCGGCTTTCAGTTTGTTTTAACATGTCTATTAATTATTATATCTTTTATAGTAATGGTTGAGACGATGACATTTTCCTTGAATAGGTAACACTTTAATTAAAGAGTGTGCGGCAAAATGAATTTATTTTAAGATAAAACAATTTTTCGCTGTTGCCTTGTAACGTCTAAAAGTCCCAAAACTTTATGAATAAAAAAAATGTACATACATACATATACTCACGGCTATAAATCCCCAGAAGTGGTAGCCAGAGCTAAGGAATTAGAAATTCCTCAGCCACTT
Organism: Bedellia somnulentella; assembly: GCA_963576735.1. NCBI lineage: Eukaryota > Metazoa > Arthropoda > Insecta > Lepidoptera > Bedelliidae > Bedellia > Bedellia somnulentella. Next base: position 969,553 of record OY755186.1, read on the forward strand.
TTGGAAATGTGAGAGGGGAAAAGATGGTTGGTGATGAGTCTCCAACCGCATCGCCCAACAATCCCTTAAAGGCCCAATACCGTTAGTCGCCTCTTACGTACACCCACCGGAAGAAATGGGGTAGTGCTATTCTAAGCCGACACTACACAGCAACAGCAATTTTAATATCAGGTTTAGTTTATCGTAAGACATATGTCGTAAGACGTAAGTCGTATGACACAGGAGAGTAAATTAGTTATTAACACATTAGGTTCATTAAAATATTGTTACATATTATGTTAAGTAATATTAAACTAATCCCCAGCATAAAATGGCATAGATAGTACACATTTTGATTATATTTAATAAGATATACCTCTCTCCATCAATAGACTAGCTAACATTGTTTTTACCATTAATTTCTGAGATTAACACGTTCAAGCAAAGAAACTCCTCAGCTTTATAATATTTCTACGAATATTTCTAAATCTAATTTAATCTCAACACCCAAACGGTGTGCCCTGCATCGATAGTTCTCAATCGAATTGCTAAATTGAAAGATTCACATGGTTTGCCATTTTTTGTTAGATAACAATTCACAATAGGTCAATATCATGGGAACTGGCTCGCACGGTCTGTTAAATTTGGTTTTAACGCGCCTCATCAAAATTCAATCTGTATACGTTTTATTGGAACTTTGTTTGGAATAAAATGTCTGATTTTAGACGTGTGGAAAGAATGTGACGTAAATTCGTACAACCTATAACACATACATACATAAATATACTCACGGCTATAAATCCCTAGAAGGGGTAGCCAGAGCTAAGGAATTAGAAATTCCTCAGCCACTTTTGGAAGTTGTGTGGGGAAAAGATGGTGAAATAAATGTTGTTGGTGATGGGTCTCCAACCGCATCGCCCAAAAATCCTTCGAAAGCGCCAAAACCGTTAGTCGCCTCTTACGTACACCCACCGGAAGAAATGGGGTAGTGCTATTCTAAGCCGACACTACACAGCTATAACACCTATAACACCTTGCCCGAAATATCAAAACTTATTTGCTATGTAGTGCCGGCACAGAATGTTACTCTTACCCTTTTTTACTCAAGAGGCGACTAACTTATTGGGCCATGCGGACCGCATGATGCGGTGAAAACCCATCACCAATGATACTTTATTTCTGTTCTGACATCTTGTCCCCTATCAACTCCCAAATGTGGCTGAGGAGTTTCCAAGCTCTGAAGCTCTGGCTATGGCTACCCCTTTCTGGGATTAATAGCCGTGAGTATATATTATATGTTGGCGGAATTGAATAAGAATATGCATAATATGGCTGATTTTAGACGTGTGGAAAGAATGTGCCGTAAAATCGTACAACCTAATTTTATTAACCTGTTATTTAAAGTGATAACGTTGCATAAATCGTTGAAAAGGAGAGGAAGAAATAACATAAGTTATGTATGAGAACAATAATGATCACTTAAAAGCCGTGGACATTCAAGGTCAGTTAGACATTGACGGTATACAGACTGGTCTACAGTCATTGTTGTACGTATACGTAACATAAATACATACATACATATACTCACGGCTATAAATCCCAGGAAGGGGTAGCCAGAGCTGAGGAATTGAAAATTCCTAAGCCACTTTTGGAAAGGAGAGTGGGGAAAAGATGTTGAGATAAAGGTTGTTGGTGATGGATGGGTCTCCAACCGCATCGCCCAAAAATCCCTTAAAAGCCCCGATACCGTTAGTCGCCTTTTACGTACACCCACCGGAAGAAATGGGGTAGTGCTATTCTAAGCCGACACTACACAGCTACGTATACGTAAGAAAGTCAGCTACGTATACGTACGTAACTGACTTTCTTTTTAATGTTTCCTTTCTAGACCCATTTTCACTTAGTCGGGTTCTAGTTTTAAGACTCAACTCAAACCTTCACGCCGTATATCCCCGTATGGGTTGGCACAGGTACTAATACTTCTGAGCATCACGTGACATTGTCATCTGGTGTTCAGAGTACCCACGATTTACTTGGACAGTGTACTTACGTGATGGGGGGCAGGCCTATTGCCGTTTTGTACGAATACACTGTCAAATCACAAAGTACAACGTAGCGCTGTGGTTTTCCTCACGGTGTTTTCCCTCACGAGGTGATTCGTGAAAGGTGTGGTGTAAAAGATGATATTGTAAGAAAGATAGAAAAAGGAATGTTGAGATGGTTTGGGAACATAGAGAGGATGGATGACAGTAAATTGGTGAAAGAGATATATAGAGCCAATGTGGAAGGTAATGTTAGTAGAGGACGACCTCGGAGGACACATTTGGATCAAATAGAAAATGTGCTCAAAAAGGCAGGTGTCCGTAGTACGAAGAATAAAAGAGCATGTATGAAAAGATTGATGGATGTAAACGAAGCCAGAGAGGTTTGCCAGGATCGTACAAAGTGGCGATCGATAGTCTCTGCCTACCCCAATGGGAACTAACGGCGTGAGAATATGTATGTATGTATGTTTTCCCTCACCGCTAACAACCATGATAAGTTAACCACATATATGACTTTAGAAAAGACAAATTGGTGCAGGTCCGACTCGGGACTTGAACCCTCATCATCTAAGCGATAAGCGGTGTTTACCCATTGAGCTATCAAGTTGCTTTTGCTGTTTAAGACTCTACTTATATAATATATTTTTCCGTTTTCTAATAATGTGTATATTCACTAATTCAACAACGACAGCGTGAATGAGAAGCATAGATCCGTATCGTTACCGATAATATAATATAATACTATACTCATTTGCTGTGCAGTGTCGGCTTAGAATAGCACTACCCCATTTCTTCCGGTGGGTGTACGTAAAAGGCGACTAACGGTATTGAGATTTTTAAAGGATTTTTGGGCGATGTGGTTGGAGACCCATCACCAACAATCTTTATTTTAAAATATTTTTCCCCATGCAACTTCCAAAAGTGGCTGAGGAATTTCTCATTCTTTAGCTCTGGCTACCCCTTCTAGGGATTTATAGCCGTGACTATATGTATGTATGTATACTTGTACTAGATTCCTACATACATAGCACAAACTATTTAGAGATCATTACCGATACATAGGCTGCCAAAGTCATGACCCTTACTTTTTGCTTTGCCGTAGTCGGGTATAAAGGAGCATGCATCGAACATAAATTATCCTTGTTTTTAAATCTAGTCGATAAATAGTTTGGCTGCAAACCTCGTTAGTGCCCAAGCCCCCTAACATTCAGTCATTAATAAAGCAATAAAAGCTAATGTGTATGTGAAAATGTTGAAAATGCAATAAAGCAAACCGGACAATATTATAACGTATCAAACATTGAATGGGGCATAATTGCACAAAGCGATTAAATAACGTATCTACAACAAGAGACAGTATGCAGTATGTTTGTATGTAGTAAGTATACTAGTATGGCGGACTGTCCGCGCGTTTGTAAGATGTTTAGCTGCATATGCTAAATGGAAGATCTTTATTGTGAAACTTGGTAGGGTCACCATGATACCTCTCTCGAAGACTTCAATGTTCACGCCGTATAACCCAGAAAGGGTGGCTAATATACTAATACTTCTGAACATAACGTGACATTTTCATATGGTGTTCAGAATACCCACGTTTGGCTTGGACAGTGTACTCACGTGATAGGGCGCAGGTCTTCACCGTTTTGTGCTTTTGCTTACACTGTAAAATAAAATAAAAAACAAGGCATCTGGCATTCTCACAACGTTTTCCTAACCGCTAACTATCTTAATAGGAATATAACCTCACATACAACTGAAAGCCAATAATACAAATTTCTGTAGACACATGGTGCTAATTCGATAATGGAATATTTATGTAAACAGTTTAAAATCGTTCTTTTCCGACTATAAGTGTAAGCTGTAGGTGGAATTTGGTGGTACATAAGTGTGACTGTATGTACCTAGGTGTACTTTTAAAGTCTTTGCAATTAATCGGTATTCCGCGTTGTTAGTCAAAGTCTCTTGTTCCTGTAATATCAATCTACAACGTAGCCACTTCCTATGTGATAAAAATCATAGTCACCGTACACATTTTTAGCCGGGATATGCACACGCATGCTGCGCGGTAAGATGCTCAGTCCTTATTAATTCTTTTGTGCGCGCAGCACATACATTGGCCGCCGACATATTTCAAATGGCGGATATACTCTTACATTTTATTTTGGTTAGCTCTACATACTTTTCTATACATACATATACTTACGCCATTATCTCCCAATGGGGGTAGGCAGAGACTATTGTTCGCCACTTTGTACGATCCTGGCAAACTTCTCTAGCTTCGTTTACATCCATCAACCTTTTCATACATGCTCTTTTATTCTTCATTATTCGTACGCCGGCCTTTTTGAGCACACACTTTATTTGGCCCAGGTGTGTCCTCCGTAGTCGTCCTCTACTCTCATTACCTTCCATATTGGCTCTATAGATCTATTTCACCAATTTACTGATATCCAGGATGGATATCAGTAAATCTATGTGCCCACACCATCTCACCATTCCTTTTTCTATCTTTTTTACAACATCATCTTTCACGCCGCACCTTTCACGAAACACGTCATTTCTCACACGATCACATAACCTCACATTACAAACTTTTCTGAGGGACCTCATTTCTACTGCATTCACTCTGCTTTTATGCTCCTTCTGCCACACCCAACATTCACTGCCATACATAGGCGTAGGAACCAGAACAGCATTGTGCACTGCCATTAGAGCCTTTTCGGACACCGACTGACTAGACATGAGATTATTCAAAGCTCCATTAATCGCATTACCCTTTTTCACTCTTCTCTCGATATCTTCATCATACTTTCCATCCCTAGTAAACAAACTCCCCAGATATACAAACTCTTTCACTTGTTCCACTTTTTTACCATTACTTCAATTACGCAGTCGGTCATATTCTCCTCTCTCTCCACGGAAGATATGTAGGAGATCTCTGATCTGACTAGAAACCAAAAAAGGTGCAACTCTATATTTTTTCGAGGCTCGGTTTAAGCGAGTGCTAGAATAAAAAAATGGACTTGTCTGTCAATTCACGCATTTTTGCTCTTTTTTATAAATATTGGTCTTTGATTAGGATAATTTACACCACAGAAACTTGCTCTTCGTGTTATTAGGGTAAGACATGGAGATCTTTACTGTTATAGGAATCCCACGCTAAGCTAAACATAGTTGGCATTACAAGCATTATAGAGTTTTCACACCTTCTAATAACTACTCATTATCTAGTTTATAAGAAACCTTACATTGAATGAGGCCTAAAACCGCAGAGAATACTTTTTGTTCCGCACTTCTTTGCTGTATCACTGATGCTATCTCGTTTCCTCGCACGTAGATAATGGAGAAACATACGAGACAGAATATTTCAACGGTTCTTATTTCTTGTTCCAAGATACCGCGTGCAGGACATTCTTATTTTAAAATACCTCTTTTTAATACATCACGTTTTGTATTAAACCATTTGGATATTTTCTTTACTTATTCAAGGCTTAATGCGATAAAAAAACTCCATTATTGTTGTTTCTGCGTGGCAATCTCGAATAGTAGTAAACTGTTAAATTATAAATTGTCACGTTTTCCTACCTGTTATATTATTATGTGAAATTGGAATATATTTTAGACCACAGTTAATATTTTATTAGTTTGACGTGTGAAGGTAACTACCATCACATGTCAAATTAATAATGTCAAAACGTAACTATGTTTTCTAATGGGCTACAAATAGGCAATTAATTAGAGTTGGGGATCTCATCTTATACATGTACCCGTCGCAATATGTCGTGATTTGATAGCTTATCGTGATTTTTATAAAGTTTGAAAACATTATATATTTTAATATCATATACATACACACATATACTTACGGCTATAAATCCCTAGAAGGGCTAGCCAGAGCTAAGGTATTTGAAATTCCTCAGCCACTTTTGGAAAGTTGAGTGGGGAAAAGATGGTAAACTAAAGAATCTCGATGATGGGTCTCCAACCGCATCACCCAAAGATCCCTTAATAGCCCCAATACCGCTAGTCACGTCTTACGTACACCCACCGGCATAAATGGGGTAGTGCTATTCTAAGCCGACACTACACAGCAACAGCAATTTTAATATCAGGTTTAGTTTATCACATTATGTCTATTTGATGATTCGAAAGATACGATTATCTTATAGTTCTAAATGGCTGTAGCGGTTTAAGCACGGTCAACCACTACCTAGCCAAAATAAAGCGGAAGCAATAGGGGGAAAGAAAACATTGAGGATGTTATATATTTAAGTATTGTTTCCTCACGATGTTTTCCCTCACCGTTAACCACCATGATAAATTGACCACATATTATGACTATAAAAGGCAAATTGGTGTAGGCTCGACCGAATTTACTCTAATTTCAAATTATTCCGTCTAGTAAGAATCAGATCTGAAAATTTACACATCGTCTCTTCTTTTGAATGTGGTATGAAGTGTACAAAAGAGGATATTTTCGATCTGAGCGTAAATGGGTGACATAATGTTTGTAAACTAATAAGTGTTTTGTCATCAAAATCCGTGAAAAAAACCATACGAATTATTGAATTCGTATATAAAATCTGTGGAAATGTGGTGTGTTAGATGTGTACTATTGTGCGCGGCCGTGATGGATTTGTAGATTTTTTACAAAACATACATTTAAAAATCTCATTCACTTTTTCAACTTGAATAAAGAATAAAATAACTATTTTTCAAAGCTCCGCAAGAGTTGATAAGAAAAAAAAAACCTTCAGTATTTTGTATTTAATACAAATAGTATTCATCAGCAACCATTTCCCATATTGACTTTGCGGCGAACCGCCATCGCTGCAATCCAACAACGCACTCAGTAGTCGAGGTAACTGTTTACACCGGAGTGTTCTGTGGTTTCTACTGTTGGTATTATTGTTGCCTTCAAGTTGCATTTATTCTGGAAGTGAATCATTATGTTGGTATTGGTTTTATCGATGAGAGATTCGTTTGAAGGATGTTGTCGGAAATCGCTAATTGGCCTAGACCTCGCTTTTATAACATACCCTTTTTATATTATAAATCGATAAAGGACATCAAACTAAACAACTTTGCCCATGGAATGCCTATCTAAAATATTGTAATTTTAAAAAAAATATAATAATTAAAAATTGTCGTACCTAGTTCAAACTGAGAATGTATAGAATGAGAATCTTTGCTTCAGTGAAAATAAGAAATAAAAAAAAACATTTGATCTATGCTTTTCGCTCTGTAAACAAAAATATAACTTCTTTCGGTATTTTCCAGTTGTATTGATCGTTGTTGAAAAATAATATCATGAAAATAAACCGGTAAGCGAGCGATTGAACTGGAAAATACCGAAAGAGGTTATGTTTTTGTTTACACCATAGATCAAATGTTTTTTTTAATTTCTTATTTTCACTGAAGCAAAGAATCTAGTTCTATACATTCTCAGTTTGAACTAGGTACGACAATTTTTAATTATCATTTTTTTTTGAAAATTACAATATTTTAGATAGGTATTCCATGGGCAAAGTTTTTAAGTATGATGTTCTTTATCGATTTATAATATAAAAAGGGTATGTTATAAAAGCGAGGTCTAGGCCAATTATCTTCGTTGTAAGGTGTAAATACCTACATACATACATATACTCACGGCCATAAATCCCAAGAAGGGGTAGCGAGAGCATAGAAAATCTTCAGCCACATTTGGAAGTTAATACGACAAGATGGTAGAAATAAAGTATCGTTGGTGATGGGACTCCAATCGCATCGCCGCAAAACAAATTAAAAAGCCCCATACCCTTAGTCGCCTCATACGACACCCGTGGGTAGTACGGGAAGTAACATTCTATGCCGGCACTACACGGCCTAAGGTTAGTTTCAAATAAAACTAACATATATATGATATTATATTATACTATGCATTGCTCATTTTAGTATCTATCTATAAACAATAACTGGGCAAATGGCAGGCACTCTGAAGAACAGAAATGATAAGTTGCTACCTTATCGCGATATTCAAAATATTTATAAAAAGCCACGAATCTTGGATATTGAAAAAAGATTTATGCGAATAAAGAATTAGTGTCTCTGATATCCCCTTTAGGGCAAACAGCCGTGAAGCCACTTCTATGCCATTACGTTTCTTCAACAAGGCCTTTCAATAATAACTGTGTAAAAAGCCCTGCGTACATCAATCTGCCATTTCATTTCCTAGCAGGACTATCGCGACTAACTGGGGTAGCCAGAGGCACTAACCGCGAAATTAGCGAAGCATTCCTCATACGTAGCGTAAGTAAAAGCTTGGCGCATCCAGCGCTTAAATTCCACGCATCTAGCGGATATATGCTTATGGTTACTCTACTCTTCTGCTTGATGGTATAAGTAGAGGAACATACTTGAGTTTAAAGATGGAGTTGTGTATGAAAAAAAAGCAAAACATCAATTATAATATCAGCAAAAATAACTAGATCAATATTATCTATATGACTTAACTAACGTATATTGTTACAGTTTAATAATCATATTATATATAATATAATAATATAATATTCATTCTTTCAATCAGCTCTAGACTCACAAAATTTTATAAGTCTTAGCAAATACTCGTAGCTAAACTGTTAACTCGTGAGACTTATTTAAAACTTTGATCTTACAAGTCTCCCCTAATTTTGTTAAGTACATGGATTAACTATGTGAGTCTTTTGTCTTTTTTGTAAACTATTTGAACGAAATATTTAAAATCGAATGTCGATCTATATCTACAGCTTTGTGCACTTACATCTTGTCGTAGACCCGTACAAATGCAAACACTTATATTCTTACTCAGTTGATCTTCAAATCCTTCAAAACTCTTAAAAGCACATCTTAGCGCTAAAATTTAAGGCTAATTCAGCGCGTTTCAGCTAGAATACTATCAACAGTCAAACGCAGTTGCGAGTAGATGCAAAATGATCTCAAATTGCCACCAGCCAATTTGGCGCTGCGGTAAGCAGGCGGACTTATGTCGTGTTATTGCAGATTGCACTTGTATGTACTCAAGTCTCGATTTTTAACCGGATAAGACATAAAAAACTTTATATATACAGGATAAACAGCTGTCACACACAAACACTGTTTCATGTCCAATATCCCTGTTAGTATTAAACTGTGTGGTGTCGGTTTAAAATAGCACTACCCCATTTTTTTCCGGTAGATAAACGTAAGAGGCGACTAACGGCATTTGGGGATTTATTATTTTTTTGAGATACGGTTGGAGACTCATCACCAACAATCATCATTTCCCCACGCAACTTCCTAAAGTGGCTGAGGAATTTCCATATGTATATATATGTATGTATGTAATAACGTCAAAACGTCATTTTAAAACTAGTCAATCGATCCACATACCCTCCTACAAACTAACAAACTATACCTCTTAATAAAAGATAGATTATGTTACTACTATTATCTTATACTCGTAATAATCGCAGCCAACATAACGAAGCACAGTCATAAGCACAATGGCATTCCAGAGGAAAATGAAGACATTGCTTTTTCGTGACTCCGGAGACTCGTGACAAAGCCTTTTATCTGCATCGATACAAGAATTCCGCCACCCGCCCTCAGCTGCCTCAAAACAACGGACTTCGTAATAAAATCATTAAGCTTTATGGGTTGTGGTCAATTATCTATTGTTTGTTGTCGCTGTGCTTTGGGCTCATGATAGTTGTGTTATATTTATTCTTGTAGAGGATGACCTCGGAGGACCCATTTGGATTAAATAAAGAGTGTGCTCAAAAAGGTAGGTGTCCGAAGAATAAAGAAAAAAAGCGGCCAAGAGCGAGATGGACTCGCTAATGGAGGGTTCCGTAGCAGCACTAGCAAGTAATTTGATTTATGACGTTTAAAAATAGAACAGTTTTATCATGCCCATATTTTAGAAGTTACGGGGGGGGGACACATTTTACCACTTTGGAAAATTCAATGTTTTTGACATGAATTCCTCATGTGGGGATTATTACTTATAAAATAAAAGATGTTATTAAAGGAAAGAAAAATTTCGACACTGGCGGGGTTCGAACCCGCGACCTTCGGGTATACGCCCCCGTCGCTCTGCCAACTGAGCTACAGTGTCAGTTGGCATCCAGCGCGAAATTCCTCTATCCTTTTTTTTTATTTTTTACACGTTCAAGTAGTGTTTGCGTTTCCTACCTCCGAATTTTTAACTAATTCGGACGGCCATTTGTCTACCTTTTCAGATAGAATGCAAATGTTGGAAACGCCTAACTATCACATAATTCAATGTTTTTGACATGAATTCCTCATGTGGGGATTATTACTTATAAAATAAAAGATGTTATTAAAGGAAAGAAAAATTTCGACACTGGCGGGGTTCGAACCCGCGACCTTCGGGTATACGCCCCCGTCGCTCTGCCAACTGAGCTACAGTGTCAGTTGGCATCCAGCGCGAAATTCCTCTATCCTTTGTTTTTATTTTTTACACGTTCAAGTAGTGTTTGCGTTTCCTACCTCCGAATTTTTAACTAATTCGGACGGCCATTTGTCTACCTTTTCAGATAGAATGCAAATGTTGGAAACGCCTAACTATTACATAATTCAATGTTTTTGACATGAATTCCTCATGTGGGGATTATTACTTATAAAATAAAAGATGTTATTAAAGGAAAGAAAAATTTCGACACTGGCGGGGTTCGAACCCGCGACCTTCGGGTATACGCCCCCGTCGCTCTGCCAACTGAGCTACAGTGTCAGTTGGCATCCAGCGCGAAATTCCTCTATCCTTTGTTTTTATTTTTTACACGTTCAAGTAGTGTTTGCGTTTCCTACCTCCGAATTTTTAACTAATTCGGACGGCCATTTCGGCTGCTTAAATTCAAAACATAGCAAGTCCTTCAGAAAAAATGTTCAGGAGAGCAAAAAAACAGATTGGGCACTTTGGCTCGTTCGCCCCACGAAACCAGAAAAGATAGGGATTGAAGTGTTTGCACAAAAGTTGTGTTATATTGTTGACAATATTTTGTATTACTCATTAAATTTCTTTTATTATTGTGTACATTTTAATAGCTCACACTTTATTTTTTTTTGTGATAAAACTTAAATATTGCAAGAAAAATAATTTCAAAACTTAGTAAGTCTGCTTGCTATGTAATAAATTTGTATTTCTATGCAAAAAAAATAAAACATAACAAATTCATTGCGTATAGTATTGCGAACTTTACTGAGTTTAAAATATATAATATTAATAAAACATACATACCATTCAACTCATTTTAATTTAAAAATCAAATTTAATTAAAATTTATTAATGTATTGTATGTATTATTTAAATTATAACACTGTCATTAGTAGTATAATAAAACTAAAAATGTAACTAACTTGCTTTTTGGAAATAAACCTCTACTTATTGTCAGTGGTAACTATTTGACCATCAGTCTGCAAATCAATCGCGGTATTATTAGTGGGTAGATTTAGCCAAACATCTCTTCTGTTTAATGGCATTAGAGGAACCAATTTCGAAAGAATACCATCTTTTTTCGTTGATTTCACCCCTCGAGGGATAGTCTTCGATAGGGGGGAAGATTTATTGATCTTAAATTTTTGTATATGAAAGTTAAGTTCTCTAAATGAATCGTCAAAATCCGTTTTGTACAAAAGATTACGTTCGCCGTGTAGTGCCGGCTTAGAATGTCGCTACCCCTTTCTACCCACGGGTGTCGTAAGAGGCGACTAGGGGTATTGGGGCTTTTTTATTGGATTTTTGGGCGATGCGGTTGGAAACCTATCACCAAAAACCTTTATTTTTACCATCTTTTCCCCAATCAACTTCCAAAAGTGGCTGAGGAATTTATAATTCCTTAGTTCTGGCTACCCCTTCTAGGGAAATATAGCCGTGAGTATATGTATGTATGTATTACGTGAACCTTTCATAAACTTAGCCTCCACTACTGGGTTTAGCAAAAATGTGCTAAGATGATCTTCAGTATTTTTTATTATTACGCTTTGATCGATAGAATTGACTGTAACTCATTTTTACTCTTATTTTAATTTAATTTGGAGAGCAAACACTCGTGCGCTGGTTGTCACCGGACTTACTAATATGACATCACAACAACTCTATAATCGGCACCAAATTAAAAACAAAGTAAGTCGATTTTTCAAATTCAAAACTTAGTAAGTCGGTTGAGTTGCTAGAGTTTTAAATTTGTATTCTGACATACTATGTTAAGAATCAGTACTCACAGAAAATTGTTACAATCGTGACAAAATGCTTTGACTTGCTAATTTATATTTTTATAATTACGTACAAAAACGGGTGTTTTAAGGTCTATATCACAGTGGTATGGTTTAGTTAGTCGAAAAATGTCAAAAACCGGTTTTTTTCAAAAGTACCAGTTACTACGTTTTGAATTTGGGCAGCCGATTTGTCTACCTTTTCAGATAGAATGCAAATGTTGGAAACGCCTAACTATCACATAATTCAATGTTTTTGACATGAATTCCTCATGTGGGGATTATTACTTATAAAATAAAAGATGTTATTAAAGGAAAGAAAAATTTCGACACTGGCGGGGTTCGAACCCGCGACCTTCGGGTATACGCCCCCGTCGCTCTGCCAACTAAGCTACAGTGTCAGTTGGCATCCAGCGCGAAATTCCTCTATCCTTTGTTTCTTTTTTACACGTTCAAGTAGTGTTTGCGTTTCCTACCTCCGAATTTTTAACTAATTCGGACGTAGGAATTTTTAATAATTCTATCTGAAAAGGTAGACAAATGGCCGTTAGAAGTTACGGGGGGGGGACACATTTTACCACTTTGGAAAATTCAATGTTTTTGACAT